>PVLD010000189.1:0-350740 GCA_004027595.1 Dinomys branickii
TTACAGGAAACAGAAACTTAACTTAGAGAAAATAGAAACTTAACTCGGGATAGAAACCGAAACTTAACTCAAGACTCTTAAGATGGCTGGTATTTTACAAAATGGACGCCGACCGCAGGTCTCTCAGCGGTCTCCCACAGGTCCCCCTTTTTTATTTTATTTATTAAAAAGACCGTTTTTCCTTGAGGGGACTGTGCCTGTCTTAGGTCAGGATGCTTTCACGTGGGACCAACTTGTACCTTACCCGTCATTGGAAAACAAGGCAGCAAAAGGCCCAGGTCCCGTCTTAGGCGGGGGTTGGTGATACACGTGAGCCTCCAGTTGCCCGTCTCTGGCTATCCAGCCCAGCGCACCGAGGCGAGAGAGCCAGAACAGCCCGTTGATTGTACTGGGCATCGTCATAATCTGCTTTCTCAAGGTCTGTGCAGTTTTCTCTATCGGCCATTTTAAGCCTGTGATAATGGACCTGAATTTGGTGCATTTTTATAGCATCCACTTGTTGTTTAATAAATGCCATCAATTTGTTAAAAAGACAAGATCCTAATGAAAGAACTACTAATAACCCAGCCAAAGGTCCCAGCAGGGGGAGAAGGTAGGGTAGGATTCCGTTCCATGCGCTCCAGAGTGGGTTCTCGAATAACTCTCTTCGTCTCTTTATCAAGTCTTCCTGGAGCTTCTTATCTTATCTCGAATGATGCCAGACTTGTTTGCATAGAAGCAACAGCGTTCCTGCAAGGCCAAGCAAATCCCTCCCTGTTCTGCAGTTAAAAGATCCAATCCTCTTCTATTTTGGAGGACTACCTCCGCTAAGGAATCCATTTGATCTTGAATATCTTGAATAGTTCTAGACAAGGCCTGGACATCATCAATCAATTGATTAGAGAGCTTGACGTAAGAGTGTACAGCAACTCCTAGTCCTGCCGAACCTGTGGCCAGGGCTCCCGAGATTTCTAATTCTACTAATAAAGGAATAAGTACAACTGCTCTCTTTGAATGGCCTGTAGCATAATTAAGGCTGGGGACGGGAATGGGTTCATCCCCAGGTATAATTTCTATGTCAGGTAATAAGGTAGCCATAGCACATAACCCTGTCCAATTGGTAGGTAAGAAGGTGAAAGCCATGTTTTCTCCGCATATGAATATTTGTCCTTCAGCAGGGCAAAGAGGAACTATAATTAACTATATTACTATATTTGGCAAAGGTAACAAATTCGACATCAATTTTATAACTGTTGTTTAGGAAACCTCCTTGTACACAGGAGGTAAACTTAAATGCCAAGGGTTGAATTCTAAACGGCAAACCAGCGGTGCAATTAGGGTATGTAGGGTTTATAACATTATGTGGAGTGAAATTTGAAGGAATGGAGAGAGGCATGAGAGTACCTAAAGTCATGCATAGCCAACAATCTTTAGCTAAGTTAGGGTTAGAGGCATTAAGAGCCATTAAAGTGGCCATCAGAATGTCTGAGGTTTGGGTGTCTAAGTCAATTTCTCGTGATTTGGGGAGTGCTAGAGGGTGATAATTGATCTTTGGAGATGTCCGTTTTATAATGTCTTTTATTCGTTTTTGCACCTTAATTTTTCTGATTCTGCCTTGTGGTCTGCCACCATCAGAAGTATGTATTGGGGCGACCTTGTTCCAGCACACCAGTTTACCTGGGGTGCCGCGGCATGAAGCCTGAGCATATTTACAATTTTTCAAAACCTGTGGAATAGTGGACCAGTCACCCCCAAAGGTGCCAGAGGCAGTGCGTTGTAGGATAGCTGTAAAATAGATCTTATTATTTAATCCTGTTCATTGTTGTACTGACTCATAACAGGAAGAGTGCATTGCCTCATAGTAAATAGAACATTCCTTGGTGCATGGTCCCAGTCGGCCATTGACAGTAGGTATCACTATAGGCTTGTAGTAACACACATAATTTTGAATGGAACCTTCCCCGATGCTGCTGGTGTAGGTTAGGAAAGCTATTTTATTACCACAGTCTGTAGAGCTGGTATATTGAGTAGGCTTAGTGGTAACAGTACCTCCTTTGCAATCACATGGGGAGTCGTATAGCTTTTTCATGAGTGTGTTGTAATATAGGAGTTGTTCGCGATTCACCGGGGGACCAAAGCCCCCTTCTGTTGATGTCCATTCAAGCAGTAGTACCATCAGCCAAATCCAATTTTTTGGATCCATTATCTAGAACAGAAAACAGAAAAATATCCTCAGGGCGAGCTTTTGTCCCTGGGATCCTCTATAGGATTATCTATTTGTTTTACCAATCGTTCTGGTAACCACCTTGGGGATTTCATTTCTTTGGAGTACACACATACTGATCCTTGGCCCCAAATGAGGACTGGATCTGGGCCATGCCATGAATTAGTTATAGGGTCCCTCCATAGTACGGAGGCAAATTGTTTTTGTGTTTCTGCATGCCAGGAACGTGTGGCTGCTGATTGTCCATTGGCATCCAAATTTAAAAAATGAAGGATAAATAAGGAATGAGAAAGAATATTTCTTGGTGACCCCCTTGTGGGGTACCATTCCCCCGTTTTTATTTTATCAATGGTAAGCTTAAGGGAGAGATGTGCTCGTTCAATTATTCCTTGACCTTGAGGATTGTATGGGATACCTGTTATGTGTTGAAAGTTAAGACGTTTGCAAAATCGAGCAAAGGCCAAACTGGTATAACCAGGGCCGTTATCTGTTTTTAGTTGTTGTGGGCATCCCAAGACCGTCAGAGCAGTCAGCATATGGCTAATTACATGTTTGGTAGCATCACTGGTTTGGAGGGAGGCATAAATGAAACCACTAAAGGTGTCTATAATAACATGTGTATATTTAAGGTTGCCAAAATCAGGTATATGCATAACATCCATTTGCCACGATGCATTGGGTATTAGTCCCCTAGGATTAACTCCAAGATGTGGAACCGGGAGATGTGTGGCACAAGAAGGACAATTTTTGACAATTTGTCTGGCCTGTTCTCTAGTAATGGTATACATTAGCCGGAGGGTTTGTGCATTAAGGTGATGTAATTGATGCCTTTTTCGTGCTAGAGTAACTTTATCAGTACTGTCAGTAGAAGCCAGTGAGGCCTATAGGTGGACTTGGCCTTGTGAGCGAGTAGCTAAGTCAGCTTTATGATTGCCTTCAACTAAAGGCCCTGGTAATTTAGAGTGAGCACGTAAGTGCCCTATGAAAAAAGGATGATTTCTCTTAGTAATAATCATTTGTAATTGATGAAATAGTCCTCCAGCATTGGAGACATTTATTTGACTAGCAGTCTCAAGTAGGGGGACAGAATGCGCGATGTATGCGCTATCTGTATAAATATTGAGTGATTTATTAGTGAAGGTAGAAAAAACAGCAATGACAGCATGTAACTCTGTCAATTGAGCAGAGGTGCTATTTGTTTGGAATTGTACTGTTTGGTCTTGGTAAACATAAGCAGCCATGCCTGTTGAAGAGCCGTCAGTAAATACCAAGAGGGCATCTTTTAATGGGTGGAGTGTGGTGACTGTTGGAAAAACAAACTCATGTTTATTGGCAAAGTCAATGAGCTTGTTTGGGGGGTAATGGTTATCTAAGAGCCCCATGTAGGAGGCTAAAGCAATAGGCCAAAACTCAGTAGCTTGCATGAGCCAATTAATTTGATCTTTAGTATAAGGCTGTATAATGACATCCAGTTCTTTACCAAAATAACATCTTCCTTGTTCCCTGCCTAAAATTGTGAGATCAGATACTGCTTGATAATATGGTCCAATGACTTTTTTGGGTGTGACAGGCAAATGGACCCACATTAAAGGTGCCATCTGCCAAAAAACAGCAGTTGGAGACAGTGCTGTGTTACATATAATATATTGTAAAGGTTTTCATAATCCATGAACATAACCGTTTGAGATAGGATGGCTTGTTCCACTATAAGTATGGCTTGTCTCCCCTCAGGTGTAAGCACACGAGGAGATGTAGGGTTGGCATCTCCGTGTAAAATGTCATAAAGGGGTTTTAATTCTCCTTTAGTAAGCTTTAAATAAGGCATAAGCCAGTTAATATCCCCGAGGAGCTTTTGGAAGTCATTTAAAGTTTTAAGCTTATCTAACCTCAATTCTAATTTTTGTGAGGAAATCTGTGACCCTTTCATTTGAAAGCCCAGGTATGTGTATGGGTCTGTAAGCTGAACCTTATCAGGTGTGATTTGTAACCCCTTTTTAAACAGAGCAGCTTGTAATTCATCATAACATTGAAGCACTTTGCCACCATTTTGTCCCACCACTAGGATATCGTCCATGTAATGAATAATATACATATCTGGCCAGTTGTATAGCCAGAGTGACAAAGGATTGGCACAGAGTAGGGCTATTTGCCATGCCTTGTGGGAGGACACACCATTGGAATCTTTTTATGGGTGCTCTAAAATTAGTAGCAGGCAAGCTGAAAGCAAACCGTTTTTGATCATTGGGATGTAAAGGAATGGTGAAAAAACAATCCTTTAAGTCTATAATGACCTTGAAATGACCCAAAGGTATAGCAACAGGTGATGGAAGGCCTGGTTGTAGGGCACCCATTAGCATCATGGTTTTATTTACTGCTCTAAGATCCTGCAACAATCGCCATTTGCCTGATTTCTTTTGTACAACAAAGATAGGAGAATTCCAGGGTGAGTTGCTGGGAATTATATGGCCAGCTTCAAGCTGTTCCTGTACCAGCTGTTGTGCAGCCACTAATTTTTTAGAAGTTAGGGTCCATTGATCGACCCATACGGGCTCCTCGGATAGCCATGTAATTTTTTCTGCATGGGTCACAGGAGTGTCCATGGCCCCTATGGAAAATGGCCTAGGCCTGCTCTGTCCACCTTTGGGATGGCCTCCATAGGTGTTGTTATTCCTGTATTATGTTTCCCTAGGCTTTGACCTGGCAAATATCCATTTTTTAACATCTGTGTAGTAACCATAGCATTAGGGCTACCCATAATCATGCCAATTTGAGACAATAAATCTCTTCCCCATAGATTTATCGGTAGACCAGGTATAATATAAGGTTGTATAGTACTTTGATTTCCTTCTGCATCTCTCCAAGTTAACAGTTTTGAACTTTTTTCTGGATTTTGACTTTGCCCTATGCCTCTTAGGTGGGTCATAGTAATATCTAAAGGCCAAGCTTTGGGCCAATCTTTCTTTTTAATGATAGTAACATCAGCGCCCATGTCAATCAATCCAGAGAACTCTTTACCATCTAACCATAGAGACATGAGGGGTTTTTGTGTGGAAATAACTTTTGCCCAATACACATCTGACGAGCCAAGCCTTTATTACCCCTTTGATGTGAAACTACTTTGTTAGGGGTTTGAATTAGGGGTAAAAGCAATAATTGTGCAAACCTTTGTCCTGTCTGGATGGTACTAATGATTTTAGGAGAGGATGTCATAACCTTTATTTCACCTGAATAATCATTATCTATGACTCCAGGCTGAACTTGAATTCCAGTGAATGTAGAACTACTGTGTCCTATTATGAGGCCAAAGGTGCCTTCTGGTAGAGTCCCAAAAATTCCTGTGGGGAGAGCTTGAACCCCCATTTCAGGAGTTAATACTGTGTGGGTGGCGGAACTGAGGTCCAGTCCTGTGCTTCCTGATGAAGCTCTGCAGAGGTCTGAAATGGATTGTTGTTTTGTGGAACAAAGTTGAGTGCCCCAAAAATTTGTTTGGGTTTGGGGGCCTGGGGCTGGCCCTGATTCCTGTTTCCCTGTATTGGGGGTAATATATTACCTTCAGCATCCCTTTTTGATCTACACTCACTAGACCAGTGTTTTCCTGTCT
Organism: Dinomys branickii; assembly: GCA_004027595.1. Classification (NCBI taxonomy): domain Eukaryota; kingdom Metazoa; phylum Chordata; class Mammalia; order Rodentia; family Dinomyidae; genus Dinomys; species Dinomys branickii. The sequence continues at coordinate 5,805 of PVLD010000189.1, forward strand.
TGCATTTAGGGCATTTTCCTGGTGTCTTTATTGTAGGGTTTTTAGTGGAACCTTTTTTGCAGTTCTTGGCAAAATGACCAGTTTCCCCACAAGTAAAACATTTGTTTTTATTTTGTTGTGATAAGAATTGTCGGACTGTATACCCTTTTAGAGCAGCAGCCATAGCAAGACCTTGCTGATAAGCAGCTCCAATGTCAGAACAAAGGCGTATATAGCCTGTTAAATCAGTCTTTTTTCTATATGGTCAAATGGCAGCCTGGCAGGCAGCATTAGCATTTTCAAAAGCCAATTGTCTAACAAAATCTGTGCCTGCATCAGCGCTACCAAAGATTCTACCAGCTGCAGTAAGTAAGCGATGGACAAAGTCTGCGAAAGGCTCATCTGGCCCTTCTTTAATACCAGTGAGAGAAGAACTCATGTCCCCTTTAGAGGGTAACTTCCTCCATGCTCTAGTAGCAGTTGCTTGAATTTATGCATAAAGCCCTGCATCATTGCATCTGGGCATCATTAGTAGCATAAATGCCATCTCCTGCTAGCATATCAAAATTCCATCCATTGCCCGCTTGAGCATTGCGTCTAGCAGTATCTTTACAATTTTCCACATATTCTGATTTCCATAGGAGATAATCTTCTCCTGAAAGGGTTGCTCTGGCTAGTGTTTGCCAGTCCACAGGAGTAAGCCAATTAGTAGCTATAGAATCCAGGATTGCAGTAGTATAGAGAGCTGTAGCTCCGTATTGAGCCACTGCCATTTTTAGTTCTTTTATAATTTTAAAATCAAAAGCGGTAAGATAGCGGTAGGTCTGTCCTTGTTCATCTCTTGTTTCAGACACTGGAAATGCTTCTATATCATCCAGTTTTACAATGGAATTAACCCAAGGAAGGGATTTTGAAATTATATCCCTTGCGGTCGGTTTTAGACTTTGCGGGGTATCCACTTTAGTTTCAGTTTGGATTTTAGATTTACCTATCTTTAATCCTTCCAGTTGGGCTATGAGATCTTGGTGTTCTTTTTCTAGTTTTATCTGATTTTTAAGGTGTTCAATTTTATTCCTTAGTTCTTTTTCAGGATCAAGGACTGGGTATGCTGAAGACAGAGTGTTTGGATTGGTGCCATATGGCAGAGGACATTGGACAATGGACGGCCAAAATGGCGGCAGGAGGGGCCCAGGCCGCAGCTCTGGATTATGATACTTGGCGGCCATTTCTTTCCAATTTACGTCATCATCATCCATTTTAATTTTTATGACTTCCAACAAGTCAGGATATAAGTTAGTCTTAGGCTTAGCTCCTCCCAAGTCACAAGGACTGGATGTAACTTCTGGTTTTAGATTGGATTCAAACTGATTTAAACCAGTTTTTAAAGGCCTCATCTTTTTTATATCGTCCTTAGAGGACTCTTTGCTCTTGATTTGTTTAGGCTTTTCATCCTCACTTTCACTTTCAAAAGACATAAGGTCTTCATTTTCCTCATTTACATCTGTTTGTTCATGATTTATATCCTGTTTTGAGCTAGTCTTTAGTAAATCTCCCTGTAAAATATTTTCGCCCTTCTTGACCACATTAGCAACCACAGGATCACAATGTCTTTGTAATATAATTTCATCAATTAAATTCCAGTATGAAAAGGCAGTTACCAGTACCTTTTCAGGCCCAAAGGCCATATAGTAGTCTTTAAATGCATCACCAACTCTTTTTCAATGCTTTGTATTGATTGTCCCCTCAATAGGGAACCAAGGACAAACTTCTTTAATATAATCAAAAAACTCGTATAATTGTTTAAACTTAACCTTTACTCCTCGTGCCTTTAAAGCCTTTCCTAGGCCTTCAACAAACATCTCATGTTGACTCATTGCTTGTCCCGTAATTGCTGTTCACTTACCGAGGTGTGTCTGACGCGGCAGCCTCCCGCGCCGTCCGATCCTCTTTTCATTTACTGTGCGCACTTCCACGAACAGCGTCCCTCACTGGATCCCCCGTGCTCGAGCCCCATGCTGGGCGCCACTTGACCCGGTCCACGGGTAGTCAACGGAGGCTCTAGGGGGGAGCGGGGATTGAGAAAGGGACAAGAGACACAAGAAATGGAGACAAGACAGGAGTCTGATGAAGTCTCGTTTATTAGGTGGAAACCTTGGGTATATATACAGTGCGGAATGGGGGATTGACGTCAGCGGGTAACTAAGCAACGGAGCAAAGTCCAAACATCACGCGAGGGTGGTCCAGGCATCAGGCGATAGCGTGTGACTATATCACGCGATAGCACGTGATTTACAGGAAACAGAAACTTAACTTAGAGAAAATAGAAACTTAACTCAGGATAGAAAGTGAAACTTAACTCAAGACTCTTAAGATGGCTGGTATTTTACAAAATGGATGCCAACCGCAAGTCTCTCAGCGGTCTCCCACATTTCTGGACTTTGGTTACTGTAGCTGTAGAAAAGGAAGTCTGCCTCACAGAACCGCAGGTAATAGTTCCAGTAAAGCCCAGTTTTTCTTTAGGAGCTCAAGAAAGCTTCATAGAGGACATTATTTCTAAGTCAAGTCATGATAAATACAGAGTAGGTGTTTTCTACATCAGCATGTCCAAGCTTCATCAGATTTCCAAGTATTAGCAAGTGTATCATCCCATTTTATGTTCCTTCTTTTCATCACATACGTGTCAGGATTAAGCACAGTGGACAGACTGAGCAAGAAACATTGTGACACTGTTTGAAGCCGTTTGGGGGTGGCCTATCATGGAACATGCATGTGAACTGATGGTTCTTGAGAGCTCTATTAAATTGCAGTTTTTTTGCTCTATCCCTAATCGCAAATATTTTGAGCCACTGCTTCCACCTAAAGGATGAAATATCCTAGAAATTCATCTGTTTTGGCGCCTGAACCGTATCTCCCAGATTTTTTCTCTCCCTTGGAAACAGTATAAAAATCATTTATCAGATCACTGGAAATGATGCTTTTTGTTACACTTTATTTGCAGTTCATGGAAAGGTATTTCTCTTCTGTACACGTGTGTGCGTGCGCGCGCGCACACACACACACACACACACACACACAGAACTCACTGTCACCAGATGAGGTCCAAAGAGGTCCCCCCAAAGAGGACCTCAACCTAAACTCTGCTGATGGAAATACTAGGGTAGGGAAGGTGCAGGGCAGGAAAAAGATTTTATAAAGTGAAAGACGCTGTATTCTGTTCTGTTGTCTGCTTCCTTTGGACCCTTGCAATCACACAGTCTTCAAGTGAGCTCTGGTGGGGATGGAGGTAAAGTTTGTATATGCAGTCAGCAAACTGGACAAGCAACTCATGGGATATAATTACAATCTCTCTCCTCTCTCCCTGTGTCTTTCTCCCTCTCTGTCTCTGCCTCTCTCTCTCTCCTCCCTCCCTTTCAAAGTAATTCAGTAAAAGTTTCACTGCCCTTAGTTAAAAACTCAGTCCCATGACTTTTCTGATCACCATCAAGTAATAAAAACCCCCAGGACCCTGGAGTTGCCAACCCAGCCTCAGTTCATTTACTAAAAGTGCTCAGTGTGTGTCATAATCAAAACTTCCGACTTGGCGGTTCCTTGACTTCTGACAGGTCAGTTTCCTGTTCCTCTTTGGTCACACATCCTCCCTAACTTGACCAGGTGGTGGGAAAACCCTTGCTTGCTGAGTGCTGTTAGATACTTTTGCCAGGTGGGCCTGCAAGTCTGCAGTGTGGACTCCTGTGGTGGGCTGCAGTTGGCTGTTCTGCAGTCCAGACTGGACTTGCTGAACCACATCTCTCTTCCACAAACCCACACTGAGTTTCCTCTCCTTGGCTGTCCTTTCCCCAGCTCTGTTGGTCCCAGTAGTTCACCATAGTGGAACCCTGCGCCTCGGGGTTTTGCCCTTTTCCATGGAATTTCTGCGCATCGAGTTTCACAGCCATCTGGACTGGCTTTCTCCCCAGCACACCTTCTTTCTGGTCCACAGAAAACACTTGCAGATCCTTTGTCCTGGCCACGTCCAAGAGGACAGTGCCTGCCCTGTTCCATCACAGCAACTGGTCTTTTATATTTTCCATGCTGGAATTAGACCCAGGGCGCTGGGTCCCAGACATTGCAGGGAAAGCAGCTCAAAGCCCCCAGCAGTCTCCCAGAAGTGCCTCTCTCTCACCTTAGACAAGGACACATTTCTACGCCTTGCCAGGGGCAGTGCTAGCATGGCTCTCTCCAATGAAATGCTCTTTGAAGGTCCCCTTTCTCAAAATTTCTATCCTCAGACTGAATAAGGGATTTGAGAATCATGTAGTGAAGCCGGGCACAGGGGTACATGCCTGTAATCCCTACTACTCAGGAAGCAGAGGCAGGTAGGATCATAGGTGTGAGGCCAGCCTGGGCAACTTAGCTCAAAATAAACGGGCATTTTGGAAACACTTAGGACCGAAATAGTAAATGGTTACTGAGATGCGCTGGCACCCTGCAGCCAGGGTGCATGTTTATTAGCGCCTTCCCGGGCCAGCAGGAGGTCCTGTCTGGCTCCCTAGGACCTGGTGGTGAACGCCTCCTTCTGCTTCTGAAACAGCTGCTGAGTCGGAACCCTTCAGTTTTTGGTCCAGCTTTGTCACTAACTTGTTGTCTCTTCCTAAATTCAGGACTCCAGGCAGATGTTCTCAGGACCCACTTCTTTTCAGAGTCTGTGATTCTGTGTGGTGGGTCTGCGGCTTTTCATCCTGAGGGTCACGGGCAGTTCGTGGAGGAGAGGGTTCCTCCTGGGAGCAAGGAGTTCTTGGAGAACGCGTGATACATACACAGATTCTGCCTGCTGGTCCCTGGGAAGTAAAAATCACACTTTGAATACTGCTAGAAGTGCTGGTCTGCAGCTAGTTGCAAAGTCCCTGGGTAACTCTTTGCTCAGGATGTTATAGGAACCCTGGACCAAATTCAGGGACAAACCAGATTAGAGGGTAGATTGGAATGATCTGTGGGATGCTGGCTTATGTTTTCTGTCTGGAGCAGCTAGCTACACATGGTCTGGGTGCTGTGCCCTTCCGCAAGGGCTGGCAGACACATTTCTGGTGCCCAGTGCTACAGGCCTTCCAATGCCCTTGGCTATGGTTGAGCTCTCAAATGAGGGACACAGAGGGAAGTGCAACTTTTCTTGCAAAACATTAGCTTGTCTTCACGTCAAATGCACCTTTGAGTCGACACCTTAAGTATCACAGTCATTTTTCCTCTGTTGAGCATTCAGTATGTGTCAGGCAGAACCATCTTCAGAGGAGACAGGCTTGGCTATGAGGTGAGAAGGGATGGTGGATATTTGTGAGTTAACCTGATATTTCTGAGGGATTGATAGGTGCAGTACCAAGAGCATGTGACAAGAGAAGGTGCATGCAAATTGCTAAGGGAGAATATGCTGGTCTTGGGGGAAGGAGTTGTGTTCTACGGATCCCACTATCAGAGAGGCTGCGCAGACTTCAGGAGGGCTCTGGACCTGCCTGCAGCTCCCGAGAGCTGCATTGTGGAATGAAGTTGAGGGTGACTAATGACCCCGACTTTCACACGTTTAATTCCAGGAAGGAGGTTGCCTGCAGGAATGAGGTCAGCCTAATCACTTGAAATGTAGGCAGTGAGGGAAAAAAGCCAGATTTCTGTTTATAAATGTGGAAAACAATGCTCCAGACAAGCAATTACTCAAACAAGACACTACTCACAGATGGTGGGTAGGACTGGGACCACCGACCATTAATCACCGCATGGGCACAGGCTGCTGGGTGTACGTGGGCACAGCGGGCTGAGGCAGGGTGGGCTGAGGGGCCTAATGCGCAGCCACCTATCCTGAAGTCACTGGAGCGTCCTCAGAGCCACTGCCCACCGAGGGAATTTTCTTCTCACATTTCCCTTCCTCCTTTCCTGCTTCTTAAACAGAACAGCTCCAGACTCTTGCAAGTGTGTGTACCCAGTCATGGAATAAAACTTTCTGATCAGGAGCCCCCAGCAGTGCCCTGGAGATTAAAGATGTGGTCCTTTTGCAGGCAGGCTCCTATTTAGATGAGGAGAGAAGGCAGAGAATGTGGGCAGAGGGTCACAGAGTGTGCAAAGTTGAGCAGCCAAGGCAGGGGTAATGTTTGCTCTTCCTCTTCCTGACCACCTTCTTCCCACCCTGGAGGGCCCCGATATGTGTGCCTTGCTCTGAGCAGCCTTCTGTGACCTTCAGGACTGGGCACTGAGCTCAGGGTATGGCTGCCACAGTTGCCCCTACTTCCACCTTTGCCGCTTTTCACACTGAGTTGTAACTGCCTGTTCAAATGTTTGTGTCTGCTCCCTGTCCTCCAGTCATTTGTAGGAACCAGGACTCTGCCTGCCTATGTCACTGCTGGCACAATGCTTGTTTGTTGACAGATTCTGTAAACAGCACTAATGATGTCCTCTGTGAGTGGAGATGGAGGTTATTTCAAGTCCAGGCAAGAGGACTCCAGCCGGCTCTGAGGGCCCAGTTAAGAACAAGAGCAGAAAGGACATGCCTACCAACGGCGGTGGTTCTCAAAGTGTGGTCCCTGGGCCAGAAGCATCAGCACCAGCTGGCAAATTCCAGCCCCACCCCACACTTACTAAATCAGGGACTCTGCAGGGGGACCCTGGAAATCAGGGAATCTGGAGGGAGACCCTGGAAATCAGGGTCAGTGGCCGCTGAACTCTCACAAACCAACTTGGCCATGCCAGTGACTTAGGGGCCAGGCGTGGCAAACAGAACTAATCTCACATGCTTCTTTTGGTTGTTTGGTAGTGGCTGCTTAGAGCTCTTGAATGAGATTCTGGTGCTGTGACAGTGAAAGGTACCAAGACCAGGCTTGGTGATGTCTGCCATAGGTGCAGCAGGAAGGAGTCCTCAGCCCCTTGCACCTGCCCACTGTGACCTGGAGCCAGGCCTGAATTTATGCAGGATGCGAGAGGCAGGGCTCAGGCCTGAGGTCTGCCCAGGGGTTCTGTTCTGACCATGGTGCTCCGGGCTTCCAGCTCAGGCCCCGCGCTGTGCCCATTTGGGTGCCCTGCCCCTCGACACTAGTCTTACTGTAGCTGGGTCTTTTGCATGTGCGCAGGACCTGTCCATACGCACCGCCGCCACCACCCGCCTCCTATCTTGGTTGATGTGCTGCTCTGTCAGTGTTTGACCAATGCCCCCAACCCCTGTCCTGAGAGTGACCTTTATCTGGCTGTCCCTGTACCACCCACTGTGAGCAGGTCAGATCCTTCAGCGCTCCCCTTGGGCACACGTAATGCTGGTGTGTGCTGAGAAAAACCGGTCTGTTCTCCTTGCTGCCATTTGCAAACTCTTTATCTCAGTCAGGTCTGCCAGTGTTCACATGCTAGTCCTGGCCATGCCCAGATGCCTGTTATCCAAGAGAGAGGTCCTCGTCATAGGACCCATGGAGAAAGCCGCACTGCGGTCGTAGGGGTTGGATGGGCTAAGAACACCTCGGATTAGCGCACTGGCCCCCACTTGGTCAGATCAGATGGTGCATGGCCCCGGTCTCCTGGCTCTGGAGCTTGGCCTTCGTGCTGCAGGAGGGACCAACAGAGGCCCTGGTGTGAGGTGGTGACACGGAGGACCAAACAGAGGCCGTCCCGTTATCCAGGCCCGACGTGGCAACCTGAGATAGAAGCGGATGCTGGAGGCTCCCTGGAGAGTACGCGGGATGATGGCTGATTCCCTGCAGTGGTAAGGGCAGCGGAGAGTGAAGCACAGCTGTGTGCAAAGGGCGAGGAGCGGAGCAGAAGGAAGCTCAGAACTTGGGCTTGGCGGTCAGTGGTTTGACGGGAGCAGGGTAGCCTGGGGGCAGAACAGGGTGTTGGGTAGGCACGGGCAGGGGCTCATCTAGAAGAGGGGGCTCCCATCCCAGGGGACTGCAGGAAAGGGGAGAGAGAGGGGGAGGGAAGGAGCCACTGTGGGGCTGCGGCCTGGCTCTCGGGAATGGCTGCGTGGGCTGGGGGCAGATGCCAACCAGGCAGGAGCAGCCCCAGTGCAGGACACCGGGGGTCAACAGTGGCGGGGTGCAGAGGGTGCTGGGCTGCCCTGCAGTTAGATGCTGAGGGGAGGAAAGGAGAAGGAGACGGGCCATGGAAATGTGCATGTCGGGTACCTGGACTGCAGAATCTCCATGGAGACCCTTTTGCTGACAAGTTCACAGGTCATCCTGGGCCTGGGAATGTGGGACAGGAGTCATTTTTTAAAATCTTGTTCTCTTCTACTTGTGATCACACTCTCCCCCCACACACACACACACCTCCCCCCACACCTGTCCATCACTGACCTCTGGAAGCCAAAGTGAATGTCATATTACATAAACTCTTCCGCTGTTTGCCTCTTACATAGTTGGCTGTTCGAATTGTGCACTGCCCTGATTCTTCATCAAAGAGAGGAGCGCTTACGTTGTAGGCATCTTTATTACTTTGACTTTAGGGTATTTTTATTGTTACTGTGTTGACTCTAACCAGGAATGATTTGCATCTTCAGTTAGGACTCCTTCCGCCAGGTGGCACTGAAGCAGCTGTTTCTGGCAGTATCACTGCGTTGTGACAGTTTTCTCTCAGGAGGAAGTTGAGAGTATGGGGAAACAGGGAAGAAGCTTTTTCTACTTCCTGTAAAGGCTCCATGGAGGTGGCCTGGGGAGCCCCCTACCCTCCAGATGAGTGAGGGGCCAGGACTTTGGCAGTGAGATTGTGAAACAGCTTTTCTCTACATTGGGCCATTGAGGACTCTGGCTGGTCCATTCCAGTTCAGTCAACATTCATAGGATAGCTGCCTGTGAAGCAAAGGTGTCATAGCTACTAGGTTAAGAGAGATGAGGGAGGCCCCACCATTCTCAGGGAGCTCAGAATCTCGGCAGGTTGATGGGCAGGAAGCCAACAACATAACTGCAGCCATTGTGCGCGTGAAGTGCTGGGTGCTGGACTCGGTCCTGCCGAAGCCAAGGCTCTGTTCCATTATGCTTTTGCTTTCTCGCGCAGTAAGCCTAGACATTAGCCATAATGAAAGCGTAGGTTTTAGGGGATGTCTTGTTGTTGGGAGTCACTGCTTAGTCACCCTAATTCTTTCTCCTAGGTCTAAGAAGATCGCTTGTTTTACATCAGTTGCTGGGGTCACAGGCTTTGTGAGGCTTCTGCTGCAGGATTAGGCAGCTGTGGTGTGAGACGGGAATGCTGTTGCTCTGACCTTCCCCTTTCCTCAAGCTTGGGGTCCAGTGAAGCTGGAGAGGGCGGAGGAGCCCAGCTCTGGGAGCTGTCACACCTCCTCTTATTGTCATGCTCAGCTGACCCTCCCCCAGCCCTCTGTTCCTAAGAGGGGCGTGCTCTTCTCACCACCCTGAAGCACGTGGTTTCTTCCCCCGGCTATGCCCTTTTCCTCTGCCCTTCCTATGTAGAAGAGACTAGAGTCATTCCAACCTCCTTCCTCTACAGAGAAAGAGAGGGGCCCAGAGAGCTGTCAGTGTAACATGGGAAACTACAATTTCACCCATAGAACTATGAGTTTACCCTAAGAAAAGGAATGGCTGAGTGGAGACCAAGCTGCAGGGGAAGGGAGAGGAGCAAACGACGAAACCAACATGACAGAGAGTAACTGTGTGCTCTTTGTGGAAGGGAAGGAACCTGATGCGATATGCACTAGGGTTTCCTGGGGCTCTGTTTTCTGGCACTGTGACAAAATACCTGAGAGTAAACAACTTATGAAGAAAAAAGGTTTATTTTGGCTCACAGTTTTGGAGGTGACAGTCCATGATCACTTGGGTCCATTGCCTTGGTCTGTGGTGGCACAGGACATCACAGGGTAGTGATGCAAACCCACTCATCTTAGCCAGGACGCAAAACAAAAGGACTAGGGGCCTTGGGGTCCCACTGTCCTCTCCAAGGGCACACCTCCGAAGACCTGAGGACCTTCCACTCGGCCTACTTTCTAAAGGTTCTCTCAGCACATTAAGACCCAAAGTATAGCAGGCTGTTCATTGAGGGGATACACAGTCCTATTGAATAAATGCCTGCCTATCAAAAAGCAAGAGCGTTGGAAACTCCACAAATCACAGAGTACCAGACACAGCCTTGTCCTTGCAGCCCAGAGGTTTGAGGGTTTATTTGCTTCAAAACTCCAAGACAAAACAGGCAGTTCCTGAACACTTTGCTCACCCAAATCAAGGAGCCCTTACCGTGAACAGCTAAGATCAGAATTGAACGGATGCCAGTCCAAGGAGGGCCAGAAGCTTCGGCATCAAGGTGAACCATTCCCGGGGTCAGCACATGGGGTCAGCTCAGGTCCAAGCCTGGGAGGGCCCAGAGGTGGTGTGGGAGGTACTGCAAATAGTTGGGGACCTCAGAGGAAAGGAAAAGAGGGCTATGCTTTGAATAAAATGATGACACATATAAAAGAGTAAATGGGAACGCAAATTGGATTTACAGGAAAATAAAACTATCATTATCTACAGACATTTGAATTTCCAGCAGATAAGAGACTGACAGGTTTCTGCCCTGGTATGAGTTGCTGAATTATTATGGCGGTGGTGGTCTAACATGGCTGAAGCCCAAAACAACATCTTATCTTCCCAATGACCCTCCTCCCGCAACCCCAACCCCCCACTCCCGCCTTTTCTCCTTCCATCAGTCCGGAGTACAACTTTCTCTTGTTCTTTCCACGCGCAAAGAAACCCCCAATCAACTCCTGACACATCACTAAGCCTGCCCCTTAAGCTCCACCCCTAGCCAGAATCTTTATACACCGCTCCCTTCCCCAGCACCCTTGTTTGACCCCAGAGGAGTCCAGTGATGCGTGCTGCTCTGTCCTCTCCGTGTCCGGAGTAGGAGTAAATGCCTTCTTTAACCAAACGGAGATGTTACCAGGTGAAAGAGAAATGTGACGGGTGGACCATGTCCCTGACTCCTCACCTTGTCTAGAACAGCGTGATACGTTCTTAGGAGCGAGGGGCAGAGAAGGACCCTCAAATGTATAGACTCCCCAGCTTTAAATCATTACCACTTTTTTAAAAAACTGAGTGAGACTCAGATTTCTTAATTCTGAGGATTAGCTTTCTAAGTAATGGAAGCGCTAGCCAGACGCTTCCTTGTTGGGGAGCATCTGGCCTTCATCGTTTGTTTTCAGAGCCTGTGTTTGGAAACTTAAGACCGAACTAATCAACATGCATTTGCATTACAATACTTGCTACATTAGTAGTTAGGGTTCCAGGGTTTTGTTTAGTTTTCATTTTCTCCCTCCTGGTCTCTAGAGGTTCCCTTGTGGTCCTGGGCATAGGGTCAAGTTGTTGTCCCAGCTTGCTGGCATGCTGTTTTGGGCTTCTTGAGGACGTGGGCTGGAGGTTTTTATCACACGTTAGAGCTGAATAGCTGTGCTCTGCGGGGTGGGGGTGGGGGTGGGTGTAACTCATTAACATGAAACGCCCTGCCTGAGGGGTTGTAGAAAGGGATCCTTTTGACACACAGCGTTGTCTGGGTGATCTAGGTGTTAGGGAAACACTTTCAGATCTGCTGAGGAAGTTGTAGGGAGTCTTTCCGCACAAACTGAACGGTACCGAGAGTCAGGCTTACACAGGGAGTAGCTGTAGACAGACAACCCAGCCTAGGCTTAAAGACGATCGTTTCCTCCCCCCAGAACCTTTTTCCTGATGACTGTAATCAAAAGAACTCCAAACCCCTTCAAATCCACATTTTCAAGAACGTACAGATAGGCTTTTTCAGAATTTAGTGTTAGAATAAACTCCCGGAAGGGGAGGGATGGGTCACAGGGTATGAATTATGCCAGCTGGTTCTGCCTGATGGTCCCAAAAGCATTGTGCCAGTCATACAAAGACACCAGTTTCAAGCCGAACCTCTTCATCATTTTAAAAGACCCCCCCAAAAACAATCTTGTTAATTATAAGTATATACAGCAAAGCCTTAGAAATTTATGGTCTGACCAGGGAATTTCAGGTACTTCGCACAGAATCCTGACTGACAAGGCTTGGAAGAAGTACTGTATAGATTTTCTTCTTACCCTAGAACCTCTCTTCGTATTTCTCTTGTTTCAAGCAGAGGTCATCCTCCCAGGGCTGGGGACCTCCTGTTGCCTGCTGGGCAGGCATAGCTGAACTGTCTTTTTAATCTTGTATTTTTTTCTCCACCCAAAGCTACTTAATCTCCCCGGGGACAAGCAGAAACACTTGTTATTTGACCATCAACAGCTAACAGCTTTTGTGGTTTCCACACATACACAGAGGACAAATCAAACCTGCGCTCAGGATATCACACGTTCTCAGTAAAACCCGAGCCTTTCACAAGTACTGAATTTACCTTGTGTCGTATAAATCACCCTTTGCGTTTGTCCAGAAAGAGGCAGTCGATTTGGGATTTTCACACTCTTGAGGGCTTCCTGGATTGCCACTGGGTAGCAGGTTGGCCCATTCCCCTGCTTCCTGCTTTGCTCACGGACGCTCTGCAGGACCCACTGTGTGCCAGGCAATTTGTAGTAGGAAAACGAGGTGGGAGATGAAAACAGGCCCTGTTGTGGGAAACCTGGCAACCTTCACGCTCGCCTCCTCGGCTTTGGGTTTGTAATGGCATCTTCACTTCCAAAGGATGGCTGAGTTTTCCAGCTGCCCGAGTGTTTCTCTCTGGAAGGCTTTCCCTTGTTCAGCTTTTCCAGGGTGTCCATCTGCAGATGAAGAGCTGAAAAGAGAAAACAGAAAAATGAATCTTTGTAGGGCAGAGTGGTTCCTAGATCAGCTCAGCTCCTGGTGTTTGGCCTTCAGTTTCAATTACTTGTTTTATTAAGAGTAGTGTGGGGTGAGGGATATAGCTCAGTGGCACAAGCACCTGCCTGGCAAGGGCAAGGTCCTGAGTTCAATTTCCAGTACCAAAAAAAAAAAAAAAAACCATCCATTAAGAGCAATTTGTTCAGTAGCTTCTTTGGAATATAGCATGTGTACACAGAGTTTTAGATACTTATGGTACTCTGGCATATTGGTTTCTTTTTTTCAAATTGTAAAATACACATAATATAAAATTTACCATTTTAATCATTTTCAAATGTACACTTCAATGGGCATACATACATTCATGTTGTTGTGCAGAACCCTTTGTCTTGCAAAACTGAGACTCCATACCCGTTGTATGGTAACTCTCCATTTCCCACTCTCTCCAGCCCCTGGCAACCATTGTTTATTTTATTCTACATCTCTGTGAATTTAACCACACTGCCTATCTTATTCAAGTAGAATCGTATTTGTATTTGTTATTTGTGACTGATTTATCTCAACTCAGCATTATGTCCTCAAGTTTTATCCATGTTGTGCCATGTATCAGAATATTTCTCTTTTTAAAGGCTGAATAATATTCCGTTGTGTGTTGATATCACATTTTGTTTACCCATTCATTACTTGATAGACACATGGTTGCTGCAACCTTTTGGCTCTGTTAATGACATTGCTATGAACATGCATGTACAAATCTCTCTCAAAGACTACTCTCAGTTCTTTGGGTTGTACCATTAAAAGTGGAATTGCTGGACCATATACTTACATTTTAAATTTTTTGAGAGACTGCTTTTCTGTTTTCCATACTAGCTGTTCCATTTTACATTCCTACCAGCAGCATGCAAGGGTTACACTGTCTCCTTGCCCACACTTGCTTTGTTCTGTTTTATTTTTAACAGTAGCCATCCTGAGAGTATAAGTTTGTTAGCTCCATTTTTAAGGGTAAAAGAATAGAACAGAATAAATAGCAGTCTCAGCAATCTCCCTATGCAGGTTAGGAAACATTGGCCTTTATCCACCCTTTATCAAAACCCCAACAGTATCAATATCCAAACAGGATGGGCCCAGCATAGTCTAGAACAAAGGCTTAAGGAAGCTTATGTGTGTCTCCTCTCAGTTTATGTTATGTAATTTGACTGCTGTGGGACTGTCTGCTTTTGGTGAACTCTTCATATGGACTTAAATGGACAGGGAGACCAAAGAGCAATTAGAACATAATGAGGGACACTGCTGGAAGATTTCTAGACTGCATAGACAAGGTATGGAAGTTTGACTTTTTCTAAGTCTACAGAGGTTAAATTCAGTTTAGGTCTTCCATCTCCTTGTGTCGCCTTTATCATATAATTTTCCCCTGACCTCTAGCATTCTGAACCCACAAAAAAAAAGGCCTTGAATGTCCTTGGTCTACATGCTTGCCTGTTTGTCAAAGCTCTACCTGCAGATTAATTTATAATATTGAGTTCCCAATAATTTTGCTTGTATCCTGATCTTCATAGTGCGGCAGGAATGGCGGTAAGAAATAACTGGGGTTACTCAATCAGAACTACCATGTTCTTCCACTGCAAATATACTGAGCATTCAGAAAGAATCCTGCCTCCCCGCCCCAATTATTTAGGTAATTATGGCTGGCTAAGTCTACCCAAAAGAAAAGTAAGAGTACCAGGCTATAGGCCAAGGTGAAGCTAGGAGCTGAATCGAGGAAAAAATCACAAAGGTTCTTATATACACTCTGTGTGTGTGTGTGTGTGTGTGTGTGTGTGTGTGTGTTCCTCCAGATTTTCCTCCAGATTCCAGATACCCTGGCCAGCTGACACACATTTATCCTTGCAGCTGAGTGTGCGTCTTGGCGGGAATGCTGACCGAAGGAAAAGAGTGGTGAATCAGTAGGCCTCAGTAGGTGGCGGCTGGGCTGTAGGACATGCTGGTGCTTTAGGAGACTGGGGCCTGCGGGATGTAGGAGACTCCCAAGGAGGAAGATTGAAACGATCTCTCTATACAGATCCAAGAACAAAATGAAACCTGCAGGTGGCTATTTGCAAGAACCATGACAAGAAATAAAATAGGATAATGACACCCTGAACATCATTCCCAAGGTTTGGCTTCTGAGCAGCTGGAGTCCTGAAGAACAGCCAGAAAGCTATGGAGCGTTTCGGCCTGCTCATCCTGCAGGAACATTTGCGCTTGGCCTTGCTTCTAAGATAATTATCATCAAGTTAATGATCAGAGCTAGGTCGTTGGCTCAGAAGGGCTCTGGTGACAGCCTCACCAAAGGCTGAGGGGGACTTTTAATAAAGCTGAAGACTACAGGGGACTACCACCTAGCTCGGCTTTCTCTGCCGCCGTGTGATAAAGGCAGATATTTCCACATCTGCGAATCTTATAAAGCTTCCAAAGGCAGGCATTCCACAGCTTCCCTCAGCATCCAGTTTCAGGACAGAGAAGGAAGCTAGCTTTTATTGAATAGTGGTGCTTTTACAAGAATTGGCGTCACTGACGCTCGGTCAAGTTTTTGAGATAAGCATTGTGAGACTCATTTTGGCCAGAGAAGAAAAGCAAGGTTCACAGACATAATTTTTCCAGTAACACAAGCTTAGTTAGAGGCAAAACTCAGATTCCAACCCAGGTAAGGACTGTGCAAAATTGTGTTCTTTCTCTTACATTTATGCCTTTTAATAGGTTCTCACGTGTTTGGGGTTTGTCTGAAGGCCTGATCAGCATCTTGTTGCTTTTCTTTTTTTTCCCTTTTTTTTTTTTTTTTTTAACAGGGTCTCTATGTAGTGCAGGCTGGCCTTGAATTCGCTGTGTAGCCCAGGCTGGCTACTGCAGTCTTCCTGCCTCAGCTTCACGCGTGCTGGGATTACAGGCGTGCAGCACTATGCCTGGCTGTTGTATTTCTTTGAATACAATTGCGTTTTTAAGGTTCTGTTGGACCAAAAAGCCCTTGACTGGGGAGCCACAATGCTGGCAGCAGCCAGTTTTACAAAGCAGCCTTGGGTCGCAGTGAGCTTGAGAGCCAGGCTACACCTCATTTAACTCAGTGGCTGCTGTCCAAATTGTCCCACGGTCAAGAAGTGGGATGCTTTTCATGCCTCTTCTGTACACATCTTTTGTTTTTTTCTTTCTGTCTTTGCCCATCCTTTCCCCCAAATACCATGAAATACTGTTGCCGCCTGAGGTTTCAATTAGGTTCTGGCACGATGAGCTCATGCCACACTTTGTGTGGCCCCAACAAGAACACCCTTCCTGGTGCTTCCTTTGAGACGGAGGCCGGGGCTGCTGAATCCCCTTTTCACGCTGCCACAAGGAAACCTCCGTTTCTCATTTGTCCAAACCCTTGTTTGTCTCTGGGGAAGTGAAATGCTTGCATCTGATTGTGATTGGGATGGATTGATGTCTTTTAAAGTCTGTGCAGGAATGAAAAGCCAGCTTACTGGAGAGGGGGGAAGATTATTCTCCCTGCATTGAGGCAGCTCAATATGGAGGGCTGCATTCATTTATTCGTTTGGTAAATAGTGATAGAGGGACTGCCCCTGCCTTTTTCTCCTGGTGGTTGCGCATATTTGGGTAGAACGTGTTCTGCCTGCAGAAAGAGCCTGGAAAAGTCTCTTAGCAAATAACTGGGGCCTCCAGGGGTGGAAGGAGGCTGGCTAGTGAGTCCCTGCAGGGCCACCGTCTCCATCTTCGGGCGAAAAGGAGCATTTTCCACACTTGCCATGTAAATCCAATGGGCCTCAGGAGTAAGCTCACCAAGCCACCAAAGAGACGAACCGTGGTTCCCAGGCTCTCCTGCAACCCCAGGGAAAAGGCTAGAGTGTGGTCGGTAGAAGCGGCCACTCTCTGGTGCCCTTTGTGTCTGCGCCTGTGTTTGTGCATGCGCAAGTGTTTCTCACTCTGTCTGGCCCGCTGTTGATTTTGTTGTGAAAGCTCCTGGGTGTCTGGTATTGTATCCATTCATGTGCTCCTGTACAGAGGCATGTAAATGAGCTTGTTAATTCAACGGAGCAATTGATTAAGCTGTTTTTTTTTTTTAATGTGCTCAGTGCTGTTTTAGGCACAGCGGGGAGGCATGAAAGCAAGCCCCGGCTGGTCTCTGTGACCTTGAAGAGCTCCAAGCACCTTTCTGAGCCTCCTAGTTTCTTACACGGTCTTGGAAAGAAGTGACCAGTGAAATGGAAAGATGTAAGCCAAATGAAAGACAAGACCCATCGTGATGAAGAATGTGATTGAGTTATACAGAGAAATATGTCAAGTTGTATCCAGAGTAAGGTTGCCCAGTTACACTCGACTTGCAGATAAACTGAATTTCTGGTTAATTTTAAGCATTTAGTCTGTGTATGTCCTATGCACCGTTTGCTGTATACCTACACTGTTCTCCTGAGCATCCTGCAGGTTATCGGGCAACCCTGAACCAACGAGACAGTGCAGACTGGGCGTTTAACAGAGGGCCTCCCCTCCGGGCGGCCTCTCTTTGCTGACCTTCTTTCCATGCCTCCTTCACTGCACAGGTGAAGATCGGTGCTTGGGCTCTTCACTCCAGCCCCCTCCCCCAGGCTACTCCTGCGCACTCTCTCATTGCAGCCTTCCCCAATACTAGGCCCTTCCTAGTGCCCTGGACTAACCACTTCCTGTTACAGATTTCCAGGAGACGCTCGGCCTGCCCAGCACCTGCCACCCCCTAATCAACTCGGGAGGAGGAAAAATGTATTTTGGGTCATGCTTTCAAAAGTTTCAGTCCGTGGTCACTTGGCTCTGCTGCTTTTGGGGGCTGGGGATATAGCTCAGTGGAATAAGCGTCTGCCTAGCAAGCGCAGGGTCCTGAGTTCGATCCCCAGTACTGCCAAAAAAAAAAAAAGTGATAAATCTGCTGCTTTTGGGCCTGTGGTGAGGCAGAACATCATGTTGCCAGCCCTCGGTGGCAAAGGCTTCTCACCTCGTGGTGGCTGGGAAGCAGGGAGAGGGGAAGAGTCCAGCATCCCAATAGCACCTTCAAGGACACACTCTGGGTAACCTAACTTCCTTCCATGAGACCTCACCTTGTACAAGTTCCACCACCTTTCAGTAGCACTACGGGCTGGGGGCCAAGCTCCAACACACGGGCATTTGGAGGACTCTTTGGCTCTGGCATTACTGGGGGTCAAACCCAGAGGTGTTTACCACTGTGCTAGTGCACTACATTTTTTATTTTGAGATGAGGTCTCACTAAATTGCCCAGGTTGGATTTGAACTTACAGTCCTTCTGACTCAGCCTCACAGAGTGCTAGGATAACAGGCACGTACCATAGTCCTGCTCTTTAGGGGACATTTAAGCTCCAAACCATAACATTCATATTGTGTTCTTATTGCTATTGACTGTTTTGGCCTAGTCCCAACAGACTCTGAAGGATACATGTTTATACATATACCTTACTGTGCATGTACACACATGTATATATACACACACAAAAACACAGAATACTCCTATCCATGTATACACACATAATTCATAAATCCACACATATACTTTATGTATGCATGTATACAAAATACTTAATACATTTATACTCATATAACATATATATGCATACAAACATATGTAACATTTTATATATGTATATATATATATATATTTTTTTTTTTTACTAAAATGATAGCAGTAGGGAATTAAGTCAAACCATCTGCCTTAGATACGGCTTCTTCAAAAATGTTATTTCCTCTGCCTTGGTTTCTCTAGCTCTGAGACCTTTACAGGGTAATTTGTACCAGAGTCTGCTTCCTTGATTTCCTTCTTACAGCTCTCAACAGGCATTCTTAACAAGAAAACCCCCTGAAGCCTAGTTTTTCTGGAGGATATGTATGTAATCCATATTTTAATATGCACATATCCTCCTGGATAGGTATATGATTTCCCAAGCCATAAGAAACTTGTTATGACCTCTTGTTCCTATTGAAGCTGTCAAGCTGCTTTCCTGACAGTTGGCCAAATTGGCTTTCTACTGACAGAACCTCTTTCACATTCTTATGTTTTATTAAGTACAGCATTTTCAGACATAATGCTGTATGTCGCACAGCTTGAGCAGCATGGTGTTTTCTCCACGACATTTGTTTCCAGTCACTTTTTCCTGATTTCAATTTACTATGACATGAGAGCAAAAGGAAACATTTCAGAGGAGGGTTGGGTAGCTTTGGACAAAGTTGGCTTAACCAATTCCCATGACACTGTATGAAATTACATCTAGGAACTTTCTACAAACAGGAAGCTACTGCTGTTTCCTGGTTTCTCTGTAAAGGGTGCAGAAGGTAAACCATGGTACTCACAGAACTCAAGAGAAGTTCATCTACTCTTTCTGGCAAGAGCAGTGTGTCGTAACCTGGACTGCTGGTTTACCTCTGCAGCCTCATCTGCTATCAGCCAATATTTCTTTGCTCTGCTCTTGAGCTATAGAGAATGTCTCTCAACCTAGAATGGACCGTGCTTCTGGCCTTTGGATTTATGTATGTACTGTGTCTTGGGAGTAACTTGAAAATCCTTCAAAGATATGTATGTTAAGGGCTCAGACCTTCCATGGAGCTGTTGGAGGATGGTGGAACCTTTAGCACCTGAGACCAAATGGGGGCCCTTAGCTTTGGTGGATGTGTGGGATGGGGGACTTCAGTCTCTCTCTTTTGCTGTCTGTTTCCTGGTTTGAGATGTAACCTTTTGCTCTGCATACTCAATCATTGCCACCAATTGCCCTCACCAAAACTGAGCCAGGGCAGGCAAGCACCATGTCTTTAGACCTCTAAAACTGTGAGCTCAGTAACTTCTCTCTGCATAAATTCATTGCCTCAGGTAACTCATTGCAGTAACACAAAGCTGACGATTGCATTCTGCCTAGCATGTCTTCTCTCCTCCCCTCCCTTTCACACAGTTAATGTCCACTTATCCTTCACATTCAAATTGGCACTCATTTGTGTAAAGAGTTGACTGAGATTGAGGGCTAGCTCCCTTTCATCAGTTCCTCAGTGCTTCCTGTAGTATCTGGAGTAAGGTAGACTCTCAAATATTTGCTAAGTAAACAAATGCTCAAATCAATAGATGTTACTTGTCCCATACAGCAGAGACTGTTTCTTAGAAATTTGCCTACATCCCAATCCTGCTGTAAGGCTGGCGTACATACACTAGGTGTCCAGTCAGTGTTTGCTGGGTAAGTGAACAAGCGTTGCTTTGTATGTGACACCACGCACAGCGCTATCCCTGACTTTGGTGAACTGAGCTTCTACTTAGAGGGATAATACGCATTCAGATAAAAGAATTCACAGTTCCACGGGGCACTGAGAGTCAGACTTTTCTGTCTGAGTCCGGCATGGGTATGAATCCTGCTGGCTACACCACTTTCTTCTGGGGTGGTGTTTAGCAAGCTCCTTAAATTCTGTGCGCCCTGGGCTCTCATCTGTAAAATGGGGTTGGCTATAAGAATCGCCAGAAATAATATGTATGCGATGCTTCCCCTGCTACATGGCGCAGTGCAAGCACTCTAGTCACGTTAGTCATCGTCAGGATTAATTTAGCAAATGTCTGTGTATTTAAGTGTGGTGAGATCATTGACCGTGGATGTGACTCCGGGCAAGACTTCTTGTTTTTCTGGGTTCTGTTTTGTACTACGTAACATAAGCGGATTAGGTGAGAGCTGGGTTCTTGCCAGGTGTGACGGTCAGTGCGGTGCAGAGACGGCAAGAGTAGAAGAGTGACCGTGGTAGAGGAGGTTTGCAGGTGCAGGTGGCTGAGCCACATCTGGAGGGCCAGGTAGTATCTTCTGAGGCAGAGAACAGAGTGTGACAGTCCCAGCCGGCAGGGAGGGCAGTGCAAAGCCACAGGGGTGGGACAGGAGCACAGGGCATTGGAAATGGAGTGGTGGGGGAGAAGGTGACTCTTTAGACGTGGTGGGAAAGGAAGGCCAAAGAGCCAAAATGTGGTCTTGGGGAAAGCAGTTTAAAGAGTGATCATCAGAATCTAGTCCTTGGGTGACCTGAGCCATGGGACGAGGCAGGAAACAGGCCTCCTCGAGCCAGCTGCCCTGGTGGAAACCGGAAGTCCCCTAGTATACCAGAGAGCCGGTTAACCTGGTCTCTAATAGGTGACTTCAGGTGAGGGAACCACGTCCCAGTGTATTGGCAGCACGGCATGACATGACGTGGCACGGCACAGCACAGCAGTGGGAAGCTGTCTGGAGCAGCTCTGGGTTCCAGTGCGGGGTACTGAGAGGGGGATGCAGAATTCACAAGGAGTTGGCATCACAGAGACCTGCTCAAAGCTGAGCTCTACTACTTACCAGCCCTGTGGTCATGAGCAAATCCTTCAGCTGGTCCCAACCTCAGTGTTCTCACCTCTGTACATGAGAATGAGCTGATGTATATGAAGAATCTGACATGTGGTAGGGGCCCAATAAGCAGTAGACAAACAAAACTATTAAAGGTGGAGGTAGCTTAGGCAGCAAAATTCAAATCAAATGCTAGGGAAAGAAGAGTTCCTTTTCCTGCTGATTTCTGCAAGCTGTGGAGGAATCTTGACAACTGCAGCTCCTCTTTGCAAAACTTCCGGCTGTCTGAAGCCTTGGCTGGCCTGCAAGTACACAACTGTTGCCTTTTACTTCCATAGCTGACGGTCATTGTGTTTCAGCTTTTGCAGTGCTTTCCTAGGGTGTCAGCTAGTGGCTAGGAGATGAGTCTACTTCCTCTCCCCTGGGTTCGCTACCATCCCTTAGAGTGATGCTTCTCCAGTGTGGCTCCAGGATTAGTAGAAATGGCATCAACTCAAAACTGGTTAGAAAGGCAAAGCCTCAGACTGCAGGACAGACACGCTGAATCCCAAGTTCATCTGTAGTTTCCTAAGACCGCCAGGTGATTCTGATGGATGCTAGAGTTTGAGAACCATTCCGTCAGAGGCCTGCCAAGAGAAGCACACCGAGCTGGAGCAATGCTAGGGGGGATTTAGCATAAATGGAACACTGAGCCAGTGATTTTTCAGGGTTTAAAAAAGATGTTTTTGTTCACTCTTCCTAATCCTGATACCTAAGCCTATTAAGACCGTCAGTTAAATATGATTGAGCGGGGCACTGCACGTGAACTTCTAAAGCTTAAATTGCATAGTTGCCAGTGTGGGCTGGAAGGTTTGGGGTATTAGGCAATTGATAAGCTGCGTGTTTTTGCATTGAAGCTTTCATAATAGAATGCTCCCCAAAGAGTTTCCTTTTCAGGACAGGAAAAACTAAGAATTAGACCGTCTCACCCCTCTTCTGACTTTTACAGAACAGTTTTTTTTTTTAATTCCAGAGCAGACTCTGGGCCCTTAGAAGCATTCTCCTCCTCTTATTTTCCATAACCATGTCCTGGAAAATACAGTCTGGGGAAAGCAGTTTAAAGAGTAATCATCGGAATCTAGTCCAGAATTTGGAATCCAAGCACAGGCAGATCCTTTGCCATAAACAGGCAAATACCACACAGATAATGCAGTCGCTGCCCTGACGCTGGCTGCTTCTGGCTTATTCACCAGGACAAATGTTGCAAAGCTTTGGCTGTGCTTTGAGCAGACACCTTTTTATTTTACTGAAGCCCTGCGCGCTCACTCCAGACCTGCATCCACGTGTTTCTCATTCATTTACACTTCACTCCTCCGCGCAGGTTGGGTAAGCACCCTTGCACGTCCAGGTTTTATGGGCTGTGTTTACAGGCTGCTTTGCTCAAACAGGGATATCATATATTCTACCCCAGAAATGGAACTCGAGCCCGGGGAAGTGCTAAACTTAGAGTGAACTTATGAAATTGGAATGGATCTGAAACTAAACCCAGATGTTACCCATTCTCCAAGAAGAAACTCACACGTTTATGTACCGAATCTCTCCTCTTTGCTCACTTGACATTTCCTCCACCCTTGTGTGAGGAAAGAGGCATGTGCTGTTGGGGGAAACCTCAAACCTTACTTCCTGCCACCTTTCCGCCCATCCTTCTAACAGGCACCCTCTTGTTCACTCACAGAGCTCCCTGAAGTCTAGAACCTAAACACACCAGCCGCATTTTGCTTTCCTTGAAAGCAACATTTTACTCTTTCCTGTATGCAAAGTTCCTAAAAAGACAGCAAAGAGTTTCATCGTTCTGTGTTCACTTTGAGCAGAGACAGGAGGGAGTTACCGTTGATGGTAACCATGCAGCAGGATTCCATTATTACGTTTTCCCCCTGCCACATACTTCTTACTCCCCAACTATTTTAGCTGTTTGCTAGGTATTTAACACTTGTCTCTAAAGAATGTTCATGCTATTACTTCTAGATTCTCCCATCCTAAATATTTTCTGCTGAAGATGGAGACTTTATCCCCTCCCACCTTCCCCTCTTCATCATGCAAGAACGTTTCCCACCCACACCCTCTCGGTACCATGGTGTGGCCATTTTGGTTGGATAAATAACCACGGCTTCCGCTGTGGGAAGATGAGGTTGGGTTTCTAGGACACTGATCCCGGCCCTATGTTTACTGGGACTCACCCGCTTTAGAGGGGCAGGAGGCAGGCCTGGGCAGAGGGAGAAGTTGGGCTGGGTCTCAGTCATGAAGGGCTCAGCTGGTCGCAGGGGAAACCCCCAACTGGGAGAGGCCTGACCCTGAGGCAGGGTGGTCTTTGTGCCACATGGGCCAGTCATCAGATGGCGTTGTCCCCGGGAGGGGGGGGGAGCTTGCTTGGGGAGGGCAGCTCCCTTCGGGCAGCTGTGAGTGAAGTTCCAGCTGCTGGGGGCCTCACTGACTTGGATGAGGGCCCCCAGGCAAGATTATCTGGGTGTCACAACGTGGCATCCACTGCATGCACTGTGCTTATTTTTCCTTTCCTCAGATCCTTTCTTTCTCTGTTGGAGATAAAGGCTTTTATTTTCCCTATCTACTCTAACTCGACCCAAACTCTTCTACATTGTGTAAATGTTTTTTTCAGTAACTTCCTATCTTAGAAGCTGAGAATCTTAACATTTATCGGGCACTCTATCCATTTCATCTTTCTAAGGAACTCTCCCCGGAACCTTCTGGTCCTGCCCAGGGCTCCCTAGTACGCCCTTGCCTGAGCAGTACCTTCTTTCATGCTAGCCCTCAGCATCAGCCCCGCTTCTCTCCTGAGGGGGAGGCTTCCTCCCCCTCAATCCTGTGCCTCTGTCTTCTTGGCTTGCCTTGCTCCTGCTGCTTCTCCTCCTGTCTGTTCCTTCTTCCCCTCCCCCTCCCCTTCCCCTTCTCCTTCTCCTTCTCCTTCTCCCTCTCCTTCTTCTCCTCCTTCCTCTTCTTCTTCTAATGTTCTTGCTATGTAGTCCATGATAGCCTTGAACTTGGTGTGTAACACAGCCCTTCTGCCTCAGCCTCCCCAGTGCTAGGATTACGGGCTCATTTCATACCACCACACCTGGCTAGTTTGGTTCTTTATAGTTGTAGAATACGTCCTCTCATGAGGGTGCACAGGAGTAAATTGTGCAAGGATTTTATTTCTGAAAATGGTCATTTTTTCCTAAGGATCCACAACAACTTGACTAGATACGGAATTCTAATTTGAAAGTCACTTTCCCTCAAAAATCATAATGCATTGCTCAGTTATTTATCCAGCTTTGAAAGTTATTATTAGGGGTTTTAATTCTGTTGTACTTGTTTGATTGCTTCCTCCTGGAAGATGGTATTTATTATTATTAATTATTATTATTATTATTATTAATTTTTGTCCCAAGGTCTTGCAGTTTCACAGCGATGTGCCCTGGCTGTGGCTTTATTTTTCTCCATTAACTGGGAGACATTTCTCTGTGAGTCTCCTGTGCTCTTACAAGGGCTATGAATTGTGTCAGAACTGCAAGGCCACGACCACTCTAAAACCAGCCTGTTCCTCAGCCCTGTGCTTGCAGTGTGCAGCCTGAAAGGAGGAGACAGGTCTGCGTTGGATCAAAGGCCAGAGTTGCTTTTTGCTCCCAGGGAAAGCAGCGTGCCCCTCAGCTGTTGTGCAAATGCCGAGCATGTGTAGTGTCCACTTGGGCTTCTACACATTGCTGATGTAGGACTCGGGGACAAAGGGGACAGATGCACACCTGCTAGTGCTCACACTGCTTGCTCTTCCACAGTGATGCACGTCATTCTCTCTGACTCCAGAGTCTTCCATCTTCTGGCTGTACTCATGAAGCAGTGCTAGGGTCGCTTATTGATTGTAAGGTGGATAAATTAAACCCCACTTCTGACACCATTTCCTTCAGGCTAGAAATAGAAGTTTTCCTGATTTGATGATTTCCTACAGATTTTGGAAACTGCTTCTGCTTTTCCTTTTTTTAAAAAAAAATCATATATGGTACTATTAAATGAAACAGTTTAGAGAGTTACCTTAATTACTATTACTCTGTAATTGCAGAATATTTTCATAACAATATGAAAAAAGTGCACACCCATCAGCAGCCACTCTGTACTCTCCGTTTCTCAGCCTGTGGCAATCACTAATCTGTTTTTTTTTTCCTAATGGATTTGCCTGTGCTAAACATTTCATAGAAGTAGAATTATACAGTAGGTGGCCTTCCCTGTGGTAGGTCTCCTTTCACTGGCCACAGTGTTTTAAAAAGATTTCTCTGTGCCATAGTATGTATGAGTACTTCATATCTTTCTATTGCCAGATAACATCCCATTGTATGGGTGTGATATATTTTGTTTAGTCAGTTAAGGGACATTGGAGTTGTTTCTGCTTTTAGCTATTGGAATTAATGCTCATGCTCTGTTGTCTGAACATTGGTGCCCCCTCACTTCAAACACACTTATCCCTTCCTCCTGGCCACTTCCTGAAGCAGCTGGGAGTTCTCTTTTGTGAGTGGCTTTATGAGGAGTCACTACCGCCCAGTACCATCCAACAGAAAGACAGGCTCATAAAAACATTTCCGTGTGTCTGCGGCCACCTTATTCATCACATGTAACTTCTTATTCATCACGTGCAACTTCTGGCTCTTCCTCAAAGTCAAAATTATCATGAATGGTAAACATTTTTCATCAATTCAAGACACAAAGGCAACCGCAATAGCACAACTAAAGACACTCATGAAAGAGGACTTCCAAAGCTGCTTCAGAAAGTGACAACAGTGCTGAGATACGTGTATGTACGTTGAGGGGAAATCATCTGAGGAAGAGTAATAGCAGTGTGTCTTTTACTGGAATATTTTTTAAAAATTTAAACACCTGTGGTATTTTTCGATCAGACTTTGTACAACTTGCACAAATTTTGTCCCATTCCATCGGATGGTGTGTCATTTTCCTTATAAAACTCTATGATAAGGTCCAATGTATCTTTTTTTTTTTTGTCACTTGTTCTTTTAACATCATCAACAAGAATCTGCCAAAGGCAAGATTACAAACAATTGATTTTCTTCTAAGAAATCATAGAGGAAACCTAGAATTATGTTTGTGTATGGAATGAGTTAGGGGTTTGACTTCCTTCTTTGGGGTAGAATGCAAAGTTGTCCTAATACTATTTGTTGTAAAGCTTATTCTTTCCACAATGATTTGTCTCACTACTGTTACTAAAAATCAGTTTGACCATAAATATAAAGGTCTGTGTCTTGACTTTCAGTTCTATCCTAGCGATATGTAATTTTAGTCTTAGTAGTTAAGTCTGAAAATCAGTAAATCTGAGTCCTCCAACTCTTTGTTTTTCTTTTGCAAGGTTGTTTTCCCTGCTCTTGACCTCTTGCATTTTTGTGTGAATTTTAGGATCAACTTGTTCATTTTGTCATTCTCCCCTCCCCAGTAAAAAGTGACAGCTGGCATTTTGATTTCGGTTGTGTTAAATGTGTAGATCAATGTTGGGGAGTACTGTCATCTTGATAATATTAAATCTGACACTTTCATTAGATTTGTTCCTAAGTAGTTCATTCTTTTCGATGCTGTTGTGGATGGAATTTTCTTAACACGTTTTCAGATTGTCCTTTGGTGGTGTATACAAGTGCAGTTAATTTCTGCATACTGGGCTTAGGTTCTACATCCTTGATTTAGTCATGTGAATCAGTTTTGGGACGTTTGAAGGCCACCCACAAATTCAGTTTTCTTCCTTTGTCACCTGGGTTTCCTTCTTTCACATGCCTCATTGCCCTGGGCAGTAGTCCTTTCTGTTGGTGAGAGATCGTTAGTAACATCCTCCCCACTTCTGGGTTTTGGGCCTTGTCTCTTATTCTTCATCAGCCTAGGGTTTGTCAGACTTGTTAATCTTTTCAAATAATCAACCAACTTTTTATTTCATTGGTTTTCCTCTATTATCTCTCATTTGCGTCCTAGTCTCTTTCTTTATCTTGGGTTTGGATTTAACTTCCTCTTTTTCCTATGGATAAGGTAGATTAGGTTATTGATTTGAGATCATTTTATTAGCATAAGTGTTTATCTGGCTATAACATTTCTAAGCACAACTATAATGGTGTCCCATTGGTATTAGTGTGTTGTGGTTTTCTGTTTACTAATTTCAGATTATTCTCTAATTTTCCTTGGGTATGTGTGTTCTTTTCTTGAGAAGACTGGTTATTAAGAATTACATTGTTTGACTTCCACCTATTTATGAAATTCCCCACATTTCTTTTGGCTAATTGATTCCTAATTTTAATCTATTGTGGTCAGAGAACATATTTTTTCTTATTTCAATCCTTTTAAATGTATTGAGGCTTGCTTTATGCTGTCAAGGTCACTGTTTGTTCTCTCTTAGGGAATATTGAGAAGAATATATATTGTGCTATTGTTGAGTGTGTATTCTGTGGATATCTGTCAAGTCTAGTTGGTTTTTAATGGCATTCAAATAGTCTCTTTCCTTACTGATTTTCTGTCTCATGTTGATAAATTACTGAAAGTGGGGTATCAAAGTCGGAAAGTACTATTGTCGAATTGTTTGTTTTTCCTTTCAGTTCTATCAGGTATTTTGGAGCTCTGTTGCTTTGCTTTCTTGATGGATTGACCCATTATCATAAAATGTTTTTGCTTGTCTCTAATAATGGTTGCCAGGTCCGTTTTTTCTGACATCAGTATAGCCACCCCCACTGTCTCAGCATTTTCTCTGTATTTACGGACAGGTTGATTTTCAGAGGCATTAGATGACCATTCGTGGAAGTGGAACCGCTACTTAGGAAACATCCCTGCAGACTTTTTCATTTTAGGCCTGCTTCCTCCCCTTAACAAAGTTACCCTTTGGAGATTCTGTGGCGCTGGCCTAGTGCTTCAATTCCTGCTTTGGACCAGCTCTCATGAGTCTGTAAATCGTTACCATGCATCCTTCTGCTTTCCAGCTTTCAAAATGGTGTAACGAGTAACTGCTTTTCTATCTTTTTTGTCCTCTTAGGTTTATTATGTTTTTTAAAACAAGTCTTTACCATTACATCCACCCAGTTTTTACCCCAGAGAATACAGCTCAATGAGGAATTTTAATCCCTACCTTGTATTTATAGGTAAATCCTTTAGCTCTTAGATACTTTATTCTCATTAACCTAAATCTTATTGTATATTTTCCAGCATCTCTTTCATCATCAAAGAGATTTTTAATATTAGGGATCCAGTTCCTGGTAAGACCTTGAATTTAGTTAGCATGCTTCTTTTGGGGTTTAGGTCACCTTTCAAATTTAGGTGCAGAGTTTGAGCGTCTTTAATTCAACTAAGAGTAGTCAGCAGCTTCCAGGTGTATTTCCTGCTAATTTTCCTTAGAACAATGGCTCCCCAACTTGGCCATCCCCGGAGTGTGAGACAGGAAATCTGCACCAAGGCCCATTTGGCTTTTACAGCACGTGCCCAGGGGTGCAGTTCTGCCCATCAGAGGACCACACAGAGAACGACTGTTGAGGGAGTGGAAGCTCAGGGTTCCTGTGGAGGTTAGCAGGACATTTGGAAACAGACAAGAACCAGAGAGAAGGACTAGGAAGGAGGAATACAGGAAAGCAATGTGCACCTCTGTGTTTAAGCCATGGCTCCCAGCAACGGGTCGATCTGCTTTCGCTTTTCTCCGTCCTGATAAAACCAAGCCAACATCTGCTCAGAGGACAGTCTCTGGCATCAGAGACTGTCATTTTTTCTTTACTGCTCTGGGGATCAAACCAAGGGCGTCCTCATATAAGCTGAACTCCCACTCAACCACTGAGCTCCACCCCAGCCCCCAAATTGTAATTTATTCAGGGAGAAAAAAAAAAGAATGGTTATCCATCAAAACTTTCATCGGAAGCCCTTCATGTATGTTTTTATGTGCAACTGTAAAGGCATTCGGGAGTACATGTGGGGTCTACAGAAGACTTGACATAATCTTTGGAGACAGGGCCTCACCAAGTCACTGTATTTCCCAGCCTGGGCTAAAGCTTGAGATCCTCTTGCCTCAGCCTCCCAGAGTGCTGGGATTACAGGTGTGTACTACCTACCACAGCCAGCCTGATTTAATCTTACAAGAAGCACTAAGAGTATTTTCTGAGGCAACAGTATTCTAGGAAGTTTTGCCAGGGCATCACATGAGTGCAGGTTTCAGCTGCCCCTGGTTGAAAGTTGGAGAAGGAAACCCGGAACGTTGTCTAACCCAGGGAGGCAGAGAGGGTCTCCTCGCCCATAGCTTGGGCTACAGGTAGGAGAAGCCCAAGCCTAAGGCCATTCCTCTAGGTTATTTTCATTCAGCCATTTGGAAATCTGCCATAACTGTCTCTGGTTGAGCCTTGTTTTGTTCTCCTCAGAATGTTCTTCTGTATTGTGGTTACAAATATTGAGAAATACAGTTGTGACCACAAAAGGTAGTGGTCTCTAAAGGACAGGAGCTGTTGGGAAGAAGCCAAGAGAGGTGAGAACCCCAAACTCTTGCCCCAGAGAGGGCTGCTTCTCACAGACCTTTCATTGCTTACGGTGCTGTGCAGCTGGGTAGTCTCAGCCGCCCTAGGAGGGGAGGAAACCAGGCCTTGAGAGGTGAAATGAGACAAGTTACAGATGAGTTTTACCTGCTTAGCATTTCTCTCTCTGTCTCCTTCCTTCCTTCCTTCCTTCCTTCCTTCCTTCCTTCCTTCCTTCCTCCCTCCCTTCCTTCCTCTCCCTCTCTTTTTCTTTCTTTTCTCTTCCTTCCCTCCTTCTTTCCTTCCTTCCTTCTTTCCTTCCTCCCTTCTTTCTTCCTTTCTTGCAACCATTCTAGGGATTGAACCCAAGGCCTCACGTATGCTGGGAAAGTGCTCTACCATTGAGCTACACCCCAGATCTTTTAAAATCTGTAAAATGCTTTGATCGGAGGTAGTCCTGAAAAATGTTTCCATCCTGGAATTCTGTGGTGTTTTTCCCCTCCAAGATCCCCTCTTGTATGTTTTGGAAAGCTGGGGTAGGCAAGCAGTCTTGTGACTTCTAAAACAGAGCTCAGAGTATGTAGACGATTCAGTCTCCCTGAACCATGTGGTCTCTGAGGCTCCATGTTATTTCGTATTAGTGGTTTTCAGGGGCTGTGGAATAGAAGGAAGTTCATTGGTGTGACAGTCAGGCAGCCACACTAGGGAAAATATGATGTATTGTGTTGTATAGGAAAAAAATCAGTGTGACCCAGTTCAGTAATCTAATTTTTAGACCAAGGCATGACAGTGGAACGTGCTGTCTATGGCTAAGCATAACACTAGTGTTGTCTCCAAAAAAATCAGTGTGCATTTGGCTTGTCTGTCTCTTTTGGATATGGAAATATATTTTGCCCAGATTTTTTTTTCTCTTTCTTATTTTGGAAGCAACTGAATCGTTCCTTACTCCGATGATTAAATTAGCATTTATTGAGCACCTACTATGTGCTGGGTTTTGTGTGAACTGACAAAAACACAGAGAAGGTCTCTGAGGTCAGGGAATATATCTAGCAAGGGGAGGGGCAAGAAGGGCCACAGTGGGGAGGGCAACAGTCATGTATCAGTCCCTTTCATTTTGCAGGAAATTGCAGAGCATTTGCTATGTGCCAAGGTCTGTGCTGGGGATGGGGATACGAAAGTATAAGACAGATGCATTTGTCTTTAGCGAGACCATGCTGCACTGAAGCCTGCTAATCCTGAAACAGAGGCGGCCACATCACCGTGTGATGGGGCGAGTGGATGGGGGGTGAGGGTCCCGAGAGGGTTTCCAGAGGTGATCTGGGGAATAAAACAAAGTGGAACTGGACGCTAGCCAAATAAGGGAAAGGCAGAAGAACAGTGGCCCAGGGGCTGGGCGGAGAAGGAGGTGCTCACTGGGTGTGGAATGTGGACTGAGGGACCAATGGCAGGAAATGAGACCATAAAAGTGGTCAAAGTTCAGCTCCTGAAGATGTTTTACCCCATGCTTAGGACACTGGGCCTCGACTCAATTTGATGGAAACCACTTCGACATCTCATAATGGAAGACTTATTACAGGAAACCGGAGCCACTCAGAAGATAGAAAAGCATAGCTTTTAGGTCCTACAAAAAGCAGAGCATAAACATTTCATACTCCCCAGGACTGTTCCATAAAGTATAATTAGGCCAGTGGCAGAGCAGGGGGGGGTGTCTAAAGGTAGAATCTGTTACTTCTGTGATAGGATTCCTCAAGAATTCCTTTGCAGTATTTACTCATATTGAATCTTTGTTCTGTGCCAGTAGATCAAGACACAGCCTCTGCCCTAGATATGGGAGATAGGGGAGAGTCAATCATTTTCTTGTACTATTAAGAAGCGTGTGATTATGAAGTGTCCAGAATAAGCAAATCCATGGAGACAGGAAGTGGATTGGAGTTTGCCAGGATCTGGAGGCAGAGAGGGAGGGATGTTGTGGTGGCCAACAGGCATGGGTAGCTTTTTAAGGTGCTAGAGATAATGTGGAATTAGGCAGTCCTATTGATTGTACGGGCTTGTGAGTCCCTTATCCTAAAACCCGCTGCAGTGTCCACTTTGCTTAAAATGGCAAATTTTATGTTATGTGAACTTTATCGTAATAAAAACTACAGGGGAAAAAAGGGTGTCGAGAGAGTCTGCAGCAGTGACATCTTTTTCCTTTCTTGTCTCTGGTAGTGAAGGGCAATCACAAGTGCGAGCTGAACTGCCAGGCGATGGGCTACCGCTTCTACGTGAGGCAAGCTGAGAAGGTTATTGACGGCACCCCCTGTGACCAAAACGGCACAGCCATCTGCGTTTCCGGACAGTGCAAGGTAAGTGCCCTCAGATGGGGGCATCCCAGGGGAAGCCTTGGCGTGTTTGGTTTCTGGCTGCTGATGTGTTGTTGTGTAGGGAGCAGGCTGCTCCTGACCCTAAGTCCACAGGGCTCCCCAGAACCGTGGAGCTCTGGGAGAGGTGAGTTGAGATTGGCTAGCTTGTCAGCTCTGTGCTTTTGACCTTTGGGATCAAAGGTCAGTGCAGAGAGGCTGCATCCCGGCTCTGGCATTTCAGGCGTTAAGTGATTTATGTTTACACCGTGTGCTTCTTTCCTGGTGGAGTCCGCAGCTCCTTCCCTGCCTGCGAGGCAGAGGTGATGGAAAGGACGCTGCTGGTTACATCCAGAAGTGGGTAGCATCATGAGAGTGGTGTTTTAAGGGAATGGCATATTTTATTTTGCCTTCCCCCAGAGGAGGCAGGCTTCCAAAGGAAAGTTGTTCAGTGCCTTTTATAGCAGAAGTTGTACTTTAAACAGGAAGAGTTTCCACCGCCTTGGCTCTGAAGTCTGTTCCAGGAACTCCTGCCCTGCATTCTGCAAACATTCTGGGCCTGAGAAAGTCCTTGTGGGATGCTCCTGTGGAACGCAAGCACCACTTGGTTAAAAATGGGCATCATAGGTAGAATGGCACCAATTCCGTAGCCACAGTCACTGGTGTCTGACCCCTACCCTCCTTTCGTCTGTAAATGCATTAGTGGAGCTAGGAGCTAGCAGGTAAAGGACCCTGGGACCCAGATTAGGAGTCTATCTTAATTACTACTCAAGAGCTGGCAAGACCGACTTACATCAAAGGAAGAGCTTTGGCTGTAACATCTGAAAGGTCCTGTTGTGCTTTGTAAATTGCTGTGCGGTTAATACTAGGGCTCTTGAAGTGTGATTTATAAGCACAACCTCTCCACCCTTCTCCCCCTTTTAAATTATGGTTTCAAATGGGATACACAATAACTCACCAAGGTAGAATTGATTTTCTCCAGTTCAGAGTGACAGTTATGAAAGAGAGAAGCCGTCAGTCACTTGACACCCGAGGTATATGAAAGGTCCTCGAAAGAGGCAAACCCCGAAAGAATTAGGGTGCGGTTGTCATTCACACATTCCCTCTGGGCCTCAAAGCCCTCAGATGCAGACTGCAGGAGTTCAGTTCAAGCCCTGTCATCTCCATCTCCAGTGGTCTCTGTTTTTAAATGTTGCTGAGCCTAAAATGACGGACCTTAGAGCAATCTGGTGTTTTCCTTCGGGTCCCAAAGCAACTGTATTTGTTCATTTCATGAATGCACGGTCCGGGAGGAGGGGTGGTATCATGGTTAGAAACACCCCCTCTGGAGTCCAGCTGCCTGGGACCCAGTGCTGCCTTCTGTACTGACTTATTGTGTGACTGTGCCGAAGTTCGCTTGCTCTGTGCCTCTGCACATTCTCCACGTGACGATGGTGATGATGAGGAGGAGGATGGTCACCTCTGTGTTGTGGGAAAGAATCACAACTCTTCTGCAGGGTCAGACACGCAGAAAGCGCCCTGCCATTTATTAATACTATCACTGCCTGTGCCCACATATATCCCACAGCACTTCCATTTTCTATGCAAAAGCTTTGCGCACCCCCCCTTTTGGGGGTGTTTGTGGCGGACAATAGAGTCACATTGTCTTTTGAGACAGTGATTTCACACTGTTACTTGAATCCCGGGCGGGGTACAGAGGTGCGAATTCTGACTCAGTTGGTCTGGAGAAAGGCTTGAGTGTCTGCTTCTCTCAAAAGCTCTGCATGATGCTTATGCTGCTGGTCCCTGGGCCATATTTTGAGAAGCAAAGTTTTAAGAGAGGGAAACTTGAATTAAAGTACAGTTAGCAAAGAACCAGACACGTAAACTCAGGGTGGTGAGGTACCTGGGAGGGAAGATGAAATGTGGTTGCTTTGCAGAGGAGACAGCAGGGTGTCCTTTTAGTGCTATAGTCAGGGTCTCTGAAGTAAGTGATAGAAAAGAGAAACAAACACCTGTAAGGACTCAAGTGTGTACCCCTACTGATTGATGAGGACCGTTCCAGCTACAGGGCAGCACAGTTCGCAGATAACAACTGCTAAAGGGCTGAGATGAGCATTTGCTATCTTGATAGGGATCTGATGTTACCAGGGCCATTTTGAGACACTTCTTATTTATTGTTCTCTGCGCTTTTGCCTGGAATTCCCTCACTAAAGTTTCTGGAACTGTCCACTAACCCATCTTCTCTATAACTTCAGTTTAAATAATCAGAAGTACTTCTGCCTGCCAGGCAGAAGTCCTATTTACTTAGTGGTTTTCCAAGGCTACAGCATCCTTCTCTGAATATTTGATTGTAAGCCCAGAATCAAATTGATGCCTCTGCCTTGCTGAGTGGTGGCTGAGAAAGCTGTCACTCACAGACGGAGCTCCCTAGGACATGTGGCTGCTACTGCTTGGGTGCCCCAGTGCCTCCCCAGCCACGTGAAGCTGAAGGCAGCGTCAGGTCTGCAGATACAGTGAACAAGAGGTGACAGCGGTAGAAAGACAATGAGATGAGCTCTCATAGTAGCTAGGAGAGCTGCGTGTGGCCCTATGTTGAGGCAAATGAAGGGCCCAGACCAGTCAGGGCAAACTTACTGCACGGCTCCAGCACCAGGTACAGCCTGAGTTTGCCCAGTGGCTGAGGTTCCCTGCATGTTAGTTTGATCCCGGAGTTGGAAAGGGGGCAGTTTGTTGGATGGGGCGCTGGACAGAATGGGGGGTCGATCTCTGATACCCAGTCCCTCAGTGTTGGGTAACACAATTTTCTTGATAAGGACCAAAGCATCCCAATGTTGGGCCCAGGCCGGTGACTGAATATAGCTAGTTCTTGAAGAGAAGGGACCACAGAGCTCCCGCCCTGCCTTTCCTAAGTGAGAGGATGTATGGGAGGCCACAGAGATTCCTTTCAACACCAGTGGGAACATCTGGCCCATCTTCAGAGAGGTCTCAGAGCCAATCCCAGTCCTGATTGCCGTTTAAGGGAATGGAATAGCATTTAGGGTAATTAACAGCAAGCACAGTCATAATTTCTGTCCCTAAGCAGTGCATTAACTGTGCTGTGTTTTATATTTTACTTGATCTCAACTTTAAACTTTGTTTCTAAAAAAACACTGAATATTGCATTCATGTGTATATTTAATTACTTTTGTCCACAGCTTAACAAAAATAGGGGAAACGTTGGTCTGAAGGTGTAACAGGCATCTGAAAGAACAAGGTCTTATCAGGTGAAGGACTTAAGGGAAAAAAATGCTTAGCTTCCTGGACACCAAGCTTTCAGAAACCTCAGGCTTCTAGACTTAAAGGATCCTGAAAGAGCCAGGATCACTCCAAGCCCTATCCTGTTCTCCGCTGTGGGAGATGAGGCAATCTTTGGTCATGGGGGAGCAGTCCTTGAGTGGGCACTTTGGAAAATATAAGCTACTTCACATCAGAGAGGGTGCAAGTTGGAGCAGCTGTAAGCCAGGAGGAGCCACTTCTGAGGGTTTGTCATATACCAAGTACTGCGCAATGGGCTCTATGTGCAAAGGATTTCATGCCCACCTTTGTCTCCATAGTGACCTGATTGGAGAGGAATTATTCACTCCCCTGTCCAGAAAACTGTTGTGAAGATTAGTGAGACACAAACTAAAACCACACAGGAGTTGACTGTCAACATTGGCTTTTGAGGTTGAACTTAACCAGAACAGAAAAAGGTAGCATAGTCGCTCAACAATAGAGCCCTTGTCTCACGTGCGTGAGTTCCTGGGTTCCTTGCCCAGTACCACCAATAAAAAAAGTACTCTGTATGTAATGAAAAAAAAATGTGTTCTCTCCTTCTCTAAGTTCATTTTGCTTCGGGTCCTCTTTCCAAAATTGTTGTCTTTTCAAAGCACAAATGAGGACGTTGCTGTCTTTCACTTAAAGGCCACCCATGGCTCCACACCACCTATAGAATAAAGTCCAGCCTTCTCGGCCCTGGTGCTCACTGGACCAAGACCCAGCAGCCTCCAGTTTGGGCCTTCCTGGGAGCGCACACTCTCGCCTGTTGGCCTGGAGTGCCATCCTCTGTCCTCTCTCTGCTTTAGCAGAAGGCCCACCATCTGAGTAGGTGCTTACGGTTAATGTAGAAATGGGGTAAGGTACTTTGTGATGTAATATGTTAGAGCTCAACAAATGAAATTCGTCTTGAATCTAACACAGGATTTTCTCATTTGGGGCTTCGGATGGGCAGTTGGGTGGAGATAAAGCAAAGAGAGAAAACTCCCTTCGGCCACAGCCCCAGAGCCCGAGGCCTTGGAAGACAACTCTTGATGCCTCTCCGTGTTCCTGTCTCCCTAGTCTTTCCTGTGTTTTCTGTTGCTTGCTGTGGATGCCTTGCATCCCTTCAGTGTTAGTAGCAGAAGAATCTAGGAAGGTGTGAGGCTGTGTGTGCTCTCCGTCCTCCTGCCGGTGGGAAGGGAGCCCCTCTGCCCACCAGCCTCCCGGACATGGTCCACCTGCCCTGGCCAGTTGTCACCTTGCACCACAGGCCAGGCGCTTCCTGGGGCCCCACCAACCACCCACACTTGGGGGATGGGGAGAGGACTGGGACATCTCCTCCCTGAGCTGCGACACCACGTGGCTTCCTCTGGGATGCATCAACAGAGCCACATTTCATATTCCAATACATCAAAGCAAAGTAACTGTTTCTAAGTGTTCAGAGATGAGCTCTGAACCACAGTGCTGCCCTCCCTTGGGAGAGCTGACATAATGGGTGTGTGAGCGTGTGCATGTGTGTGCCATGTGCATAGCGTGTTCAGGGTTTTCGTCTTCCCCTTTATAAACACTGGTGCGCTTTCCTGCACCAGACCGGTGGTCCTAGCTCCTTTCTCTGCCCATTTCCCCTCACTTGCCTTTTGCTTTTTTGCTTTTGCTGCCTGCCTTTATTTTGTGGGCTTTGCTCGGGATTACTTGGTTACTTAAAACCAAAGAGAATAATTGCCTTGGATACACTGTTCTCTTTGCCAGAGAATCACATTGAGTCAGCGTTGAAGTGGGGCAGAGAGCTTTTAACTCACGCCTCTGTGACCTTCTGTGGACTCTCTTATCCCCACCTCATGAGAACTGTGCCCTCAGAGTACTTTTGAAACACTGTGATGTTTAAAAGTAATAGACATCGTTATTAATCCATGAAATAGCTCAGTGCCGTGCACTGGGCTGGACATCAGCACTGGGAACAATGGAAAGGATGAACCTAAACCCAGGGAGTGTCGGGCTATGTCCCCAGTTCTTTTTATTTTTATTTTGAGACAGGATCTTGCCAGGTTGCCCAGGCTTAGCTCGAACTTGCAGTCCTCTTGCTTTATTAGAGGAAGACACCTCCATGCCTGGCAAGAACTACAGATTTTGATGGGCACTGTGCAGTTAACCACGCTGAAACGGGGACCAGTAGGGGAGGCACACACAAAATGAGCTTTAGAGGGAGGCCTCAGAGCAGGGCCAGGTCCAGAGGACAAGTGGAGGAAGCGCTGCTGACCTGTGGGTCCCATGAAGTGGAGAAATGCAAGCCAGGCCTCCAGCCCAGGGCCCAGCACACACCAGGCATTCAGGACTCAACGGGTGTTGAGGTGATCATTTTTTCTCTGCTCGCTGCTGTGGGTCAATCTGGTCTCCTGATAGAGCCATTGGCACCTCCTCCTCCACGGGGCCCATTGTGTTCCTGAACACAGGCCGGCTTTGGTGATGGGAAGCCTGT
This sequence comes from Dinomys branickii, assembly GCA_004027595.1. NCBI lineage: Eukaryota > Metazoa > Chordata > Mammalia > Rodentia > Dinomyidae > Dinomys > Dinomys branickii. Next base: position 43,398 of record PVLD010000189.1, read on the forward strand.
CTCTTCATTCTGTAGACCGAAGACTCCCCTGCACAGTGAGAGGTATGGAGGCCTTGGGGTTGGTCAGGATCTCCAAAATTAGAACAGATGAGAGAGAGGCTGCTCAGGTGTGGCAGAACAGGATAATTGAGAGATTCCATCCTGGTCTTCCTGGTGGCACCTCCTGTAATACAGGGACAGAGAGGGGTGGGGGTTTAGGGCCCCTGTCTCCTGCCTTTCTGCAGGAATGGGTAACATTCCCCCAAAGGAAACTTGAAGTGCTCTATTTGAATTGGCAGGGGTGATGGCTGACACTTGTAACCCAGAAAAGAGGGGAAGCTTCAGCCCCACAGGTCAGACAAATAGTTCGTTTATGCCACCCGGCCACCCCGTGCCCCTGCACCAGCACTGGCTGGTACTGAGTACGATGTACAGAACTGTGTAGCACCCTTATTTACCAAGGCTACTCTCCAGGTACTGTTCCCAAGGCAGGAAATAACATTTTTGGGGTGGAGAAGGCTGTGCCGTGTGGACAGCCCACGCAGTCTGTGTTCAGGCCACTGGATGATTCCTGCCCTCTCTTGCTGACTCGGCTTGTGTTATTCACTAGAAACACTGATGTACGATCAGGTTTCATTATATTGTTGTCGACACGTTCTGCTCAGCCTAATGATGATTTCAGTCGAGTCTGGATGGCTGAGTGAAGATGGGGAAGGGGAACTCAGTATTCTGATACCAAGTTTGGGCATCTTACATAAATTCCAACCCAAAGTCAGGTCCAGCCAAGTAGAGAATAGGATTGCTAATGCCAGTGGATGCACCGTCAGACCATAATGTGAAGCAAAATGGATCAGACACGCAAGCTTAATTATACATAAATAATATAAAGAAATGAAAGCATCGAATAAAAGGTAGTTAGTGGGAAACAGGGAGATAGAACTTGTGCAAATGGGCAAAGGACCAAGACGGAGGGAGGAGGCAGGGAGGAGGACGTCAAGAGAATTGAGCTGTGTTGTGTTCGTGCCCCAGCTCCACACAAGGAATGGAGTCGTTGTGTACTGCAAACATGTAACAATAAAAATAAACAAGGGGAACATCGGAAAGGTAGGCTGAGGAGCTGTACACCCAGGCAGAAGTGGGCATGCAAGGACCAACGCACTGGGTGATGTTTTAAATTTTGTACTTTTAATAGGTAGGAGATGTACAAGATTCAAACATCCAAAATATGACCCCTGCCCCCCCATCTGCCCAGGTCCCCATGTCCCAACAGGAAATAACCTCCTTTACTAAGACCTTCTTGTGTATCTGCAAGCCAGTTCATGCTGCGCTAGTTTGTCCTTGTTTCTGACATGTCATGGTGGCATATTACACATAGTTCTTTGTATCTTGCTCTTCTTCCTTAACATACCTGGGAGAGCTTTCCGTTTCAATACCTAAAGCACACCCACTCTCATCTTACACTCCGTGGCATTGCACTGTGTGAATTACGTGTCCCTCATTTAAGTCCGACATGCCTGCCCGTTGTATCCAGGCTTTTCCCGTTATCAGCAGTGCGGCAGTAGATAACCAGGCTACTTTCCAGGTATCTGTTGGGTAAAGTCTAATGAGGGAGCCCAGAGTACATATGGATTTGTGATTTTAATAGCTAATGGATGGCAAATTGCTCTCTAAAGTGACTGAGACAACTCACATTCCCACCAGCAGCAAATAGGGTAGTTGTTAGCCAGCATTGGCATTTTTGCCAGTCTTGTATAGTTTTCACTCACTGATGCCTTAGTTTGAGTGAATTTTAGCATCTCTTCATCTGTGTAAGAACCATGCAGGCCCCGGACCGTGATAGGGTAAGATGCCTTGGGTGCAAAGGTGAGGGAGGCATTTGCTGGATTGCCGTGGTCTTCTTTACTCTTTGCCCTAGGCTCCTCGGCTAACCGGTGCTAGTGCCAGCCTGCACGGTGCCCTCCTGACCTGGAGCCATTTACATTCCTTTTGTATGATCTGTCTTCTTAAAAGCTTTCCACTTTGTTCTGTGGAGTTGTTAGTCTTATCTTTCACTAGTAGGAATTTTCCATACATTAAAAAATTATGATATAAACTGCAGGGATTTTGTTGGCGTTCCATTGTTTTGTTTCAGTCAGGTAGCTTTTTAACTTATGTCTTTGCTCAAGGGGTTTTTGTTTATTTCCTGGCATGCTGAAAACTAAATTTTTCCTACCCCTCTCTTCTTTTTTATTAGTGCCTGTTTGTAGTGCAGAATAGTAGTGTTCCTTTGGGGGAGCTGGGGCATGTATATAATCTTTTTCAGTGCCTTTCCCATCTCCAAGAGTCTACCTTGTAGTTTTTTTTTTTTAATTGATTCTCCTTTACTTAAGAGAAAACATGCACTATGTAACTTTCTGAGTCTGGCTTATTTCTCCCAGCATGATGGTATCAAGTTCCATCCATTTGCCTGCAAGTGACAGGATTTCATTCTTCTTTATGACTGCATAATGTTCCATTGTGCATACACACCACATGTTCTTTATCCGTTCATCTGTTGATGGGCATCTAGGCCGCTTCCAGAGCCCATTTATTGTAAACATGGGTATGAAGTATCACTAAATTATCACTATATCTTTAATTCTTTTGGAAATACTCTCAGGAAGGGTAAGCTGGTCAAATGGTATTTTTATTTTTAGATTTTTAAGGCATCTCTCTACTGATTTCCATAGTAGCTGCAGTATTTTACATTCCAAGCAAAAACGTAGGAGTATTTCTTTTCCCTGTATCCTTGCCAGAATTCATTGTCTGCTGTTCTTCATGATACCCATTCTGACTGGAGTAAGAGATAATCTCAAAGTACTTTTAACTTGCATGTCTTTAAAGACTAAATATGTTGAAGCTTTTTTCCATACTTTTTGGTCATCTGCACTTCTTTTGATAAATGTCCATTGAGATAATTTTTTGATGGGGTCAGTTGTTTTGGGAGGAAGTTTTTTGCATGTTCTTTGTGTAGTATAGATATTAGTCCTCCATCAGAAGAGAAGCTAGCAAAAACTTTCTACCATTCAGCACATTGTCTCTTAACTTTGTTGATGGTTTCTTTCCTGTGCAGAAACTTTTTAATTTAATATAATTCCATGTAGTGATTCTTGATGTTTTTCCTGTGCTATTGGAATTCTGTTCAGACAGTTTTTGACTATGCCTGTGGCTTCAACTGTTTCCCTTATGTTATTTTCCAGCAATTTCAAAGTTTGTTTTTATATCTAGGTCTTTGATCCACTTTGATTTGATCTGATTACATGTTCAGGGGTAGGGATCTACTTTCAGTCTTGTGCAAGTGGATATCCAGTTTTTCCATCTCCATTTATTAAAGAGGCTGTCCTTAATGTGTATATTTTGGCTCCTTAGCAAATAATTGGATGGGTATAGTTGCATGTGGTTGGTTCTATCTTCTGTCCCATTGCGTTGGTCTACATGTCTGTTTCTGTATCCCATACCATATTGTTTTTATTACTACAGATTTGTAGTGTAACTTGAGATCCAGCGTTTGATGCCCATAGCTTTGCAATTTTTGCTTAGAACTGCTTTGGCTATTCTGTGTCTTTTCTGACTCCATATGAATTTTAGAGATTTTTCTTTTAGTTTTGTGAAGAATGCTTTGGCATTTTAGTAGGGATTGCATTAAATCTGTAGATTGCTTTTGGTGATCTGGCCATTTTCATATTAGTTCTTCTCATCCAAAACAACGGATGTCTCTTCATTTTCTAATGTCCTCTTCAGTTTCTTTCTCAAAGATCTGTAGCACTTAACTGTAGAGGTCTTTCACCTCCTTGATTAGATTGTTTCCTTAGGTATTTAGTTTTTTAAACCATTGAGAATGAAATTGTTCTACTGATTTCTTTCTTAGTGGGTTCACTGTTAGTGTACAGGAATGCTGCTCATTTTTGTGTGTTAATTTTGTGTACTGCCACGTGGCTGAATTTTTTAGAACTAAAAGTCTGCTGGTGGAGTTTTTGGGGGTCTTTTATGTAATGTATTATATCCTCTTTAAATAGGGATAATTTGACTCCTTCTTTTCCTATTCATATTTCTTTTATTTTTCTTTTGTGTGACTGCTCTGGCTAAAATTTCAAATGGTATATTGAACAGAAGTGATGAAAACAGACATCACTGTCTCATGCCTGATTTTAAAGGAAATAATTTCAGTTTTTTCCCCATCCAGTATGACATTGGCTTTGGGTTTTTATCAATTTAAAGTAAGAGTCTTGTATGCCTATTTTCATCAGGATTTTTCTTTTATCATGAAGAGAGGTTAGATTTTGTCAAAGGCCTTTTCCACATTTGTTGAGATGGTCATATTAATTTTACACATGATTCTATCTATATGGTGTATTACATTTCTGGATTTACACATATTGAGCTATCCTTGCATCTCTGCCATGAAACCAATTTGGTCATGGTATGTGATCTTTTTAATGAGTTGTTGAACCCTTTTAGAAGAATTCTATCAAGGACTTTTACATCAATACTTGTCAAGAATATTGGCTTGTAGTCTTATTTTTTATTTTGCCTTTATCTGTTTTGGTATCAGGGTAACGCAGGCTTCATAGATTGAATTTGGAAGATTTCCTTCCTTTTCTATTACATGGAAAAATTTGAGGAGCATTGGTGTTGCTTATTTTATAAAATTCAGTGGTAAATCTGTTGGGTGCTGGGCTTTTGTGGGTTGCTAGTGCTTTATTCCTGCATCGATTTCATTGCTTATTATTAGTTTGTTTAGATCTTCTTGGTTTATTTTGACAGGTCATATGTGTCTAGGAATTTATAATTTCTTCTTGATTCCTTTTTTAGCAATATACATTTTTAAAATAACTTCTAATACGGATTTCAATGGTATGTATTGTTAGTTCACCTTTTTTCTTCTCTTCCTTTAATTTGGGCCTTCTGTCTTTTTCTGTTGGCAAGTTTGATTAAGAGTTCATCCATCTTGTTTATCTTTTCAAAGAACCAAATCTTTGATTCATTGATCCTTTGGGGTTTTTTTTTATTGCTTGAGTTTCATTCATTTCTATTCTGATCTTTATAGTTATTTGTTTCTGCTGGTTTTAGAATTGGCTTCTTCTTACTGTTCCTTGAATTACACCATTAAGTTATTTATATGGGGTCACTCTGCTCTTCTGTGTAACTATAAACTTTCTAAAACTGCTTTCATTGTGTCCCACAGAATCTGGTATGTTGTCTTTTCATTATCATTTAGTTCTAATTTTAAAATTTCTCCTGATTGCTGGAGTGACCTATTAATTTTTCAAGAGTAAATTATTCAGTCTTCATGTGTCTGTATAGTTTCTCTTCCTTTTTTTCCCTAGTATTCCACTGTGATCTGATAGGATTCATGAGATTATTTTAATTTTCTTGTGTCTATTGAGACTTACGGCCTAAAACATGACATATGGCCTAAAACACATAGTCCACAGAAAGTGCTGTGGACTCTTGAAAAAGAATGTGTATTCTACTGTTGTTGGATGAAATACTCTGTAGACATCTATTAAGTCCGTTTGATCAATAGTGTAGTTTAACTCTCCTTTTCTGTGTTGACTTTTTTTGGTCTGGTTGACCTATTTGTGAAAGTGGGATATTAATTTCTCTGTTAGGATTGTACTTCTATTTATCTGGCCTTTTGTGTCTGGGTGTTCATTTGATTAAAGAGTGTGCCAACATTCAGTGCATATGTATTTACAATTATTATTGGTATATATTTCCCTTTACCACTATTCAGTGGTTTGTCTCTCCTAACCAGCTTTTGCTTGAAATCAGCTTTGTCAGACATAAGTTTAGCTGCTACTTCTTGCTTTCAGGCTCCAGCTTCTTAGAGGGTCATTTTCCATCCTTTCATTTTCAGGCCATGTATATATCTTTGCGGATGAGATGTGTCTCTTGCAGGCAACATACAGATGGATCTTGTTTCTTAATTTTTTAATCCAATCTGCTAGCCTGCAGCTTATAACTGGAAGGTTAAGACCACTTACATTAAGTGTTATGTTGAAAGATATGTACGGATTCCTGTCATCTTATTCTTTTGTGTTTGGTTCATTTCTGCTTCTCATTCCCTTATCTGTGCTCCAGCTTTTTGTTTCTGTTGGCCTCATGGATTTCACTGTGCTCATCATCTCTGCTTAGGAGTCCCATTAGCATTTTCTGTAATAATGGTTTGGTGGTCATGAATTTATTTACTCTGTCCTTATCATGGAGTTATCTTTATTCCCTTCTTTGATTTTGCAGAGTAGCCTTGCAAGTTATACTAATCTAGACTGACAGTTAGTTTCTCACAGGTCTTAAAAAACTATTTCAAGTCCTCTAGACTTTAAGGTTTCTGTTGAAACATCTGCTGTTACTCTGATGGGCTCACCCGTATAAGTGATTTGATGCTTTTCTGTAACAGATTTGTTTTGTTTTGTTTTATCTTTTTCAGACAGGGTCTCACTATGTAGTTCAGGCTGGCCTTAAGCTCGCTTTGTAGCCCAGGCTAGTCTCGAACTCCCAGCGATCCTCCTGCCTCAGCTTCCCGAGTGCTGGGATTGCAGGCATGAGCCACCATGCCCGGCTCTGACGGATTCTAAAATTCTTTCTTTGTACTGAGTTCCTAACAGTTTGACTACGATGTGTTGCGGTGGGTTGTTTTCTATTTGGATTTCAAAATCCACCTTTACTGAAGCATCTGTCTCATTCCCCCAGTCTGAGAATGTTTCTGTAATAATTTCAGGGAATAGATTTTTTTATGTCATTAGCCTGTATTTTTAACACTCAGTGAATCTTGGTCAGTGGTTCTTAAATGTGTTCTTTTAGGGTTGTCTAGCAGCTTTTGGATAACCTTTTCTTCTTTTTCTTTGTTTCTGATCATTTCTTTTCCATCATTGCTGAGGGAATGTTCTAGTACACTTGGTATCCTTTCTTCTGATTCATCTTGCCTATTTCTGAGACTTTCAGTTGAGTTTTTTATTTGACTTATTGAGATTTTCATTTTCATGATTTCTGCCTTTTTTTTTTAAGGATCTCTGTCTCTTTACTGATAACAGTCTTTTACATCCTACATTGTCTTTCTTAATTCATTCAACTGATTATTTTCATCTTCTTGAAGCTCATCAGTGATGATAGTAATCAGTTAGTTCAGCTGCTCATTGTTTTCTTCTTTAATCTCATTGGTCATTTAAAGTATCAGTTTTTAAAATTCTTTTTCTGAGATTTCACCCCCTGAAGTATGTATGGGATCAGCTTTTGGCAATTTTTAAATTTTTACAGGCTATCTTTTCTCCTTGTTCTTGTGTTTTTGTGTTGAAGTTTATCTCTTTAGTGGCTTTCTCCCTGTGATGTGCCTTTGGCATTTGGGGTGACTCAGAGTGACTCCTCCAAGTACTAGGTTCAATCCCTAGCATTGCTTTTACACGAGAAGTAATTATGAGTCATGTCAGCATCCAAAGATCCAACCATATATCAGCGTATAATTTAAACTTGTTTAAGAAGTCCTGCCCTCTTTCACTAACCAAGGAAGACAAAGGCATCGTAACTGTGTCGAAGAGGCTAGGAGCCGAGAGAAAGAAAGAAGAAAAAGAGAAGGAAGGGGAACAGGGAGATTCGAATGGTTACGTGAGGAGGAAGAAAGAATGAAGAAAACAGAAAAAAGGAATATACGTGAAAACCAAGATATGGGGAGACCGACGCCAGTTCACACACCAGCAAAACCGTAAAAATTAGAAGACCCAAGAAACAACCCGTGCTGGGGAAGAGCGTGACAGACCAAGGTGGGCTCTGTGGAAGCAAGAGCGAGAACCTGCGCTTGCGCAGTCACGCCCACGCATAGCTCTCAAACACGCACACGCTGAGAAAAGGGGAAATAGGTTTTAGTGATAGTTATGCACAAGAAAACAACGGGGCAGGGGGTGAGATTTGAGAGGAGATGAGAAGGGAAGGAACGAAGAGAGAGGGGAGAGCTGTAAATGGAAAGTGAGAAAAGGTACAGTGAGATGGAATCCAGTTAATGAATGAAAAGAGACACATTTAGCAAACGCTGTGATATAAACCTTGACACGGGGAAGCACGGTGTGACAGGGTGAGACACAACAGAAATTCAGCGGGCATGCGGTGCCCTTGCATTAGGGCGATCAGTGTCCAGCCTTTTTCTGGTGCTGCAGGGTCAACCCCAGACTCAGACACCCCCCAGTGCCTTCCGCTCTGCCCTGCTCCTTCCAGACCAGAGAGAGCTTGGTCTCCTGCAACCTAGAACTAGGGTCTTTGTCCCGATTGTGTGATCTTAGTGCTACCATGTCTTAGTCGCTTTCTTCCTGGGCCCGTTCTAACTCCTGTGGTGGGTAGGCGCTTCCTCCCTGTAGTGGAGTAGCTGTTTTATCTCAGAGTTACAGAAAATACGGGGATTTTCTAAGCACAAGCAAAGACGCAGGGTGCTTTCCCGCTGTAATTCTGCCAGAGCCCAGTTTTGTGCTTGCTCTACCGGGAGGGACAGGGACTTCTAAAGTGGTTTCCTGATCTAACGCTGGCTGAGTCTGGGGAGAAGGTTGGGAGTGACCACTCTGCAGCGCCCCGGCTGCTCAGGCTGGCGCTGTCCAGGGGCAGTCAGTGCTCCCAGCCCTGTGCTCCCTTTCCCTTTCCTCCCTGTACAAGAGGGGAGACGCCCTGTCCCACCCAGGCACAGCTCAGAGCTGGAGTCTGCTGGCTCTGCAAATGCACGTATCCTTCTAAATACAGATATTCCTCCTCGAACGACCTACTCGCTAACAGCTGTTCGGACTGAACACCAAAGTGCGCTGTTGAGACTTACAGCTCGCTGCTGGGACTTACAGCCCGTGGTTTTTTTGGACAGTTCTGTACATCCTGTTGATGGAGCCTCAGGGTCAACACACCTTGTTTATACAGTGCTGTCATTTTTGTTAATTGTACTGCACAGAACAGTACTGTAGTTCTGTGTTCTCTTATACATGACAGTACTGTGTGGAAGTTACGCAAAGAAAGCAAAGTCATCAGGAGGGAGTTTTCTCAGAGCGTGTCTTCGTTCTGAATATTGTTACATACACACTGAGTACAGTTCCTCACTTAATGACTGATTCATTTAATGACCCGGTGGTGCAGGAACAGAATTCAGTCCTTAAAGGAGGAGTGTCTGCACCAGTAGCTCTTTCCAGATGCATCTCACAGCTTCCCAGGGAACCCTTGTCTCGTTGCAGACCTGCCTACCCGTTGATGTGCACACATGCTCTAGGATAGTGATGGCGAACCTTTTACAGCTCTCACTGACACGGCCTACTGTGGCATGCATGGCACAGACTCACCACCACCGATCTACAGCAGCTTCTAGATACAGGCTGCCCGCAGCCCACCGTCTTCCCAAAATCTCTAACATTTTTTCAAATGGTGATTTTAGCAGTCTTCTCTTTTAAAAGCCTGAATTTGTGTCACAGAAAGGCCTTCTCGATTGTGAAATAGTATGTAACTTCTCTTGCTTTTCTTTTATGGTTCCATGGAGTTCATCTTTTATATTTTACATTAATAATCCACTTGGACTTTATCCAAGTGTATCCTGTGAGGTGTCGATTAAACTTTTCCTCTCTTTTTTTTATGGGCTATTCAGATTAATGGATTTCATTTTGGCAGATTTGTGCAGCCATGTAACATGCTTTGTCTTAACTTTTTTCAGATGGTTGTCCAGGTCTGCTTTTACCATAATTGAGTGATTGCTAATTATTTAGAGGCTCCCTATTCACTGCTGTGTGTATGTACAGAGTCTGCCAAAAAAAAAAAATATAGACACACTTTACCAGTTCACCATACTAGTAAGTGTCTTGGAAGCTAATGGCCACGACTCTGCACACCTCTTAAAATTGTACAGGCCAAAGGTAACTTGTTTATATCTCTTGGTATCTCAAGAAATTTAGTATTAAAATATTTGTATAAGTTTTTCTTTTCCTGATGAATACTTTTCTTTTTTTGGGTGGGCTTTGTTTATGTTTGGGGCTTCCTGTTCTACTCCATTAGCCTGGATGCCTAGTAAATGTACAGAACACACATTTAGAAAGAGAAATAAAACACACGGGCCCTGAGAGTTACCAAAGGTAAGCATGCGCTGTGCTTGTGGTTAATGCACACGGCCATTCCACATGGACTCCTCTGTGTTGATCAACTGGAGAAGTCATTTGTGTTTAGGAGCCTTTGTGAGATTTCATATTTACATGAGGTTGTTCCTTGTTCAAGAACCAAAAATCTTCCATGACTTTTAAGGTCCAAATGGTAGGAACAGCAACTCAGAAAGTTTTCCCGGTGACAAAACTGTGGTAGACCACACAATAGTCTCATGGACAGTTGGGGGCAAGTATCATTTTTTTTAATTAGAAGATTTGCTTTTAAACAATAAAAATTCTCACAGCTGTTTGCTTTTAGAGCAAAGTAGACTTGCCACTCATGGTGGTAAGGATTCGTAGCTCCCATGGCCAGCACAGCTCCTGACGTAATTTTCTGTCATTCGGTTAGTAGATAGTATCAACCATGGGTTTTATTGTGTTTTATCTTATTTTATTTTCTGTGGATCATATCAGGATTTTTTAAGTGTATCAGCTCATCCCCTGATGATTTGAAATTCACGGTTTTTCCTACTTACTTTCCTCACAGTTCCCAGGAAAGTGCTAGTACGTCATTGAAATGCCTAAGGATATTCTAAACCTGGTCTCCTGACAAAATGTTGAGAGGGTGAAAAGAGAAAAGCTTATTTCCTTACCCTGCCCCCCGCACCCACCCCGTGGGGAGGGGCAGCAAATCAGTCACATCTAAAAGGACCAAGCCAGGTGTAGGGCACACACCTGTAACACCAGCACTCCAGAGGCTGAGGCAGAAGGATTGCCGTGAGTTCACAGCCAGCCTGGGCTACATAGTGAATTCAATACCAGTCGAAACTACATAGAGAGACCCTGTCTCAAAACAAAGAATAAAAGGATCAAATATGATCAGATGTATAAAAAGATCTTGGATTCAAATATTTGCTTTCGAATACTACTTCATTTTCTCAAAACTGTAGTAGGTAAAACCTTCATGTGTATTTGTCTCCCTTGTAAGAGCTGGGATGAGGTTTTCACAGGTTTTATCCACAGTTCCAAGAAGGCTAGTCCACATACTTAAGCCATGCAATGTGCGGTTTCAAATAGATGCTCTAAACAAAGCGCACTGCCTTTTATGTCTCCCTGGTGCTTGGTACCGTCTTGCTGTTATGTCTCACCTGGGGAAAAACAAGCTTTTCTTTCTTTTCTCTTTCTTCTCTCATGTACTTATTTGGCCCCTCGGAGAGAGGCTGGGGGTTACCCAACATTTAGCCTTAGAAGCCTGCCTGACTGCACTGTTTCAGTCTTTACAGATTCTGTAGCCCAATAGCAAGGCAGCGGGAGACTTGCGGTACTTCTGGGTGATGTCTTTTTCTGGAGACCTTAGCAAGGATGGGGGCAAGAAAGGTTTTCTAAAGCTGGTTGAGAGTGACATCTAGTGTTCACCACTAAACTTACAAATTCTACTTAAAAGCAGTTCATAAGGAAATGTAATTTATTGCTGGCAATATACTATATAGACCAAAAGAAGATACGTGGAAATAGAGTAATCAGGGCAGGAGCTGGGGCAGATATGGAGTAGCAGTGTGATTTTTTTTCCTTACAACAATGCCAAGACTAAATAGAATGGGGGGGGAGGTGTGGAATCTGCTGTCCAGACGACTTAGTTCCAAATTAGTTTAGGTCAGCCCCCTTTGGCCCTTGCCAGAGCTGACCTGAGTGTAAATGCCCAGCCATGTGACCCTGAGCAGGTCACATAATTACTCTGTGACTCCCAAATGTCAATCGGAGATTCTGAGGCCCCTTCATAAAATTCTGGGAGAATTAAATGAGACACTGTCTCACAGATCTGGACTCAGCATGACTGGCAAGTATCCGTGCTGGTGACAGCAGGGGGTTGGTAATGACATAAGGCTGTGTCTGAGTTCCTGTGCAGGGATCTTGATGTTGAGGGTAGCAAAGACAGATGCTGCCCTGGTGGTACTGAAGTGCTGTGGCTGGACTCCACTGTGAGCCTCAGGGGCTGCCTCAGTTTCCACTTCTGTAAAATGGGCCGATCACAATCCTGACCCATTAGGTAGTGAGCAGGAAAGGAGAAGGTACATGAAAGGTCCTTAAGGAACACGATGCCCAGCATGGCTTAGCAATAAGATAACCCCTTACTACTATCAAAGGAAGGTAAAAGCAGAACATTAAAAACAGGACACACAAAACTCAGGGGCCCCTCTCTCTTCTGTGTGCGGTTCACACCCTCAGCCTCCCTTGTGCCAAGGAGCCCTGGGGAGGAGAGCACCAAGCCTGGGTGCTCGGGACGCTGTTGATAGGATTGAGGAGGGTGCAGAAGACCCTGTAGGGAGAGGGAGGAGACAGAACAGGATATTCGTGGAGTCTAGGTGAACTGTTCTTTTGACTTTTCCTTTAGCGTTGTAATCTTTCCAAATGCAAAGTTGGGGAGCAAAAAAAATAAGAGCTTCCATCTTCTTCATTGAATTCAAAGTGTTTCTGTCGAGGGAGACAAGACCTGGCTCTGACACCGGCCATTGGCGCCCCTCCCCTTCCTCACCCGGCCCCCCTACGCTGCTTGCATCTCAGTTCTGTGACCAGAGGCCACGCTGTCCCTGCAGCTGCTGCAGGGAGGTCTCGGCCCCCGTGGGATCTGTCTGATCTATTGGGTTCTGCACGTAACTCAGAGAAAAATAGATCGCTCCCCTTATTGATGAGAGCACTTCCCCTGGTCTGGCTTAGAAGCCACAGTGTATTTCTGAATTCGGGGCAAGAAACAGCAGTGCTAATTTTGCAGAGAGAGAGGATTGAAACAACGCTTGGATAACCATGTCAGCTCGGAGGCTAAAGTCTCCCGTGTGTCATCACTTCCAGCTCCCCCTGCTGGGCACTTGCGGAGCGGCATCATCTGAGATCACAAAAAAATCCGTATACTGAGCTTTTCTCCAGCCCCCTCTGCTTAAACTGCGGAGCTCCACAGTGAAGCCATGTACAACGAGCAAATGTGAATTCAGAGCTAAAGTGAAGGTGCCTGACAAATGCCCTTCAATCGCTTCTGTTTCCTTTCATTTCTTTTTGAGAAGAAAAGACCTGAGGCAGATCCTGGAAGACTGCCACACATCCCCTGCATTGTAAGGTCTCCTTTGAGGACCAGGTGCTACCTGTGGTATGATTACCCAAGACCGAGGTGGGGCTTTTATGAGATAGGAGATGTTTTGCCACCGTAAAAAAAGTTCCTTCTGCCGGGCGTAGTGGCACATACCTGTAGTCCCAGCATTCTGGAGGCTGAGGCGGGAAGATTGCTGTGAGTTCGAGGCCAGCCTGGGCTTCAGAGTGAGTTCAAAATCAGCCTGGATTACATAATAAGACCCAGTCTCAAAACAATTCTTCCCCCTAAGAAGTAGGACATCCCAACTGCCTTCGCTACTCACAGCCCTGTGGATGCCCTGTAAAAGCATCATGAAGACGGGATGGGGCAGAGGCAGGAAGAGGCATACAGCTGTACGCAGCCCTGACCAGTGGTGCACAGAATGGACATTTACATTGAGTGCAGGTTTGGTTGGACAAGGTCATGGCTAGGTCCCTTCCTGTTTGTGATACTGCAACTCAAATGATGAACAATTCAGTGGAATTTTCAGTGGAAAATCTAAAGTGCTGCATGAACGCAGAGTATCCCAGGTTGCCGGTGCCTCTCCTGTGGTCATAGGTGACATCGCTGATCTGGTCCAGTCACGTGGTGGTGCGATCCTTGGTCAGAAGACAGAGATGTGCTAGAGAATCGATGCTTCCTCTGCGGTGTCCCCTGCACTCGTGCATCTGATGGCTCGCAGGCCCTCGGGCTAAATTCCCCCGCCTTGTCTCTCCTTTCTGCCTCGCTGGGACACAGGCCTATACTTCTGTTTTGTGTTTTGTACCAAAGCAGCAGGCTTATCCTCTCTGCTGCCCTTCTCAGTTGAGCTTTCCCGTCATCACTGGAGGGATTCTGAAAGACAGATCAGCAGATGGCAGCCCTGCTTCTCTCCCTGCTGTTCCAGCTGAAAGTCCAGGCTCCAGAGTGCAGCCCCGAAGGTGTTCTGTGCACTGGCCCCTGCCTCCCTCTGCGCTCCCAAAGCCCGCAGTGCCCCCACACCAAACCCTGCGTCACTGTCTGGTGGCGTCTCTGTCCTGACTTCTCCCTCAAAGGCCTCTTCCTGCCCGCACACGCAGTACGCAGCTCTTCCCCTGGCCGGGCTCCACGTAGGGGTCGTTTCTTCCACAGCACTGGTACTTGCGGCTCCTCTGCCTGTGCTGCCCCCAGTAAAACTCAATCAGGACGCCTGCAGTTCCTTATTGCCCCTTTGGCTTACACATCCGCCTACCCGGGATGCCCAGAAATGCCTGGACCTCGGGACCACCCTTGCCTTACTCGTCCTTGGTCCCCCACTGCCTGGCACAGGGAGTCAGCACACAGCCCTTGCTCAGGTAGGGTTTGAGCGAACCTGGTAGCCAGCCACGGGTGACCCTGGGACGCCGCACTGACCATCTGGAGCTATGGGCATTGTACGATCCAGTCATTCTGCACTAGGTCTTCCTGGATGCCCCTGACCTCACGGCCACGCAGGACATACACCACCCCCGGAGGCCATTTCTGACCCCATCCACCCCATCGGCAGGAGGCTTCCTGTGTTCAGAGGGTCCTCCCAGCCCTTTCAAGCGGGAATAGCAGATAGCTGCACCGTCTAAGTCCTGAAGCTGAGAGCATTGGTTAATATTATTGTTTTGACCAATTAAAAAGTGCTGCTTTAACCAAAGGGATGATTTAACTAATTTCTCTTCAAGCATGAAACATGACCCATGACAGGGGCTTTTCGTGATACTGACTTTCCACGTCTGCCAAACGTAGGTTTGGCCGACGCAGTTGTGGAAATGAGCACATACCTCGGCCCCTTCCCAAGCGTCTGCAGGATGGCCCCGCCTAAGGTCTAACAGGGAGCCCGAGCCGCGCAATGGTAAAACCCATTCACACCATGGCCCCCACGTCCCCCAGAGAAAATAACCTCGCTAGCATAGACGTCTTCTTCTCTGTCTTCGTGAACAACATCCAGCTAGTCAGCCAGGCCAGAAATGTGAACGTCAGCCTCGTTCCTCCCTCCTTCCCCACCACAGCCAGGGCGCTGAGGCCCCAGGGAAATGCCTCCTTGCCGGGTGTCTGTGTTTTACCCTTGACCTTTCCTCCCATCATTCCCTGCTTTCTTTACGCCTTCATCATTACTTGTGTAGATAAGTGAGACAAACCCATTCGTTGTCTTCTAGTCTCGATGTTGCCCTTTCTGCTACAAAACCTCCAGTGCCATCTTCTAAAACGTGAATCTAAATATGTCGCTGCACTGCCGAAAAGCTTACAAGGATTCGTCCCAATCTTTGTTTTATTTGGCCGGGTCATTTTGTCCCGGGACTCTTCGGCTTTATTCGTGGCCCCACTTCTTAACAAGTCACCTTCTGTCACCTCTCTCAGGGTCTTAGCATCTGCTCCCGCTGCAGCCTAGGGTGCCTTCAGAGCAGGACACTTCCGGCTGCAGATAGCAGAAAAGCTGACGTAAAGGGCTGCACAGAAGGAGGATGTTAGCTCGCCGAAGTCCAGGCATCGGGCAGCTCTCCGGCTGACCAGGGCAGTGAGTTGGTGGCATCACTGAGGTCAAGTGTCCCTTCATCTTTCCACTCTGCTGATCTCAGGGTGGCTCCCCCCACACACTTCCGTGCAGTTTCCCGGCCATCCCACTGCAGGCCTGGGAGCCGGGGAGACGTGCGAGCCGGCACAAGAAGGGAGCGCCCTTTCCGCAGAGGAAGGGGAACCGTGCCCTGGAATGGCTAACGGAAGGGGCTGCTGCGGCCTTCTTTGCCCTTCCTTACTAGGTAGTTCCTGAGTGCTCAGCTCAGAGTCCCCTTGGGACTCTCGGGAGGGCTTCTCTGACTACCTCCTTCCTCTGAAGAGTTAGTTAAGCCTGTCTTGGAGCTGCTCCCTCTGGACCACCTGGGCTCCGAAAGGTTCACCATCACTGTTCTAGGCGGGGACTCGGCTCCTGTCTGTGGCATGGGACGCATGTTCGCAGGAGCCCATGTCCAGGCAGAAGGCGGCACTAAGGGCACGCGGTGCCTGTTAGTGGACTCCGCTCCTCTCTGCAGATAAACAGCAGCTGTCTTAGCAGCTGCACCAACCTGACATCTGGTTGTGTTCCATTACAGGCTGTGGGTCTGGTGTGGGGAGGACTCTGCCCACAGAGACATCGTCAGGGCTCTGTCAGGAACAAGGGAGGCTGGGTAACATGCCTGCACTGGCCGGTGTCACCTTTAGAGGGTCGCAAGAAGATAGATTCCACTTGTTGTTCAATCTGCCTGCCTGAGACAAAGTAGCAGCCATTAAAAGTTGTCACATAGAAGTAGTGTCCTGTCCTACATATGGGCCCGCCAAGGATGGCTTATACCGTTCCTGCCCTCACTGAGGATTCTGGGAAGACAAGGTCAGACATCCTGATGACAAGGGTCATGTGGGAAAGGCTAAGCGTATCTCAAGTCTAACCTGTGCAGCTTTCAGCAACAGTGGTTTGAGTGCATCTGATTGGACAGCAATAGAAATTAGATTTATTCTCTTCATTTTCTAACTTACATTAGGAAACCACGAAAACCAGAAACAATAATTGCCTCATTTGCTAAAGATAGTACCGCCCTGGGGAGCATGGTGCAGTCCTTTCCACTTTTCTTTCAGCATGGATTCTTGAAAGATGTAGGTAACAAGGATTCTGCCCAGGATCACCTGCAGTTACAGCCACTTACGTCTAGATGGCGCTCATACATTGATCTGGAAACCATGTACTACTGCTGTTAAGCGCCTGTTGGAAACCAACAAATTCTGGAATTAAGGTGGTGAAAAGTTAGTATCAGTGACTCTCAGGCGTGGCTGGCGGCTGGATTGGTCGTAGGAGAGGTGGTGAAAACTGGGATCCCCTTGCCTCTGTTCATGCTTCCTCCCAGCCACTGCAGCAGGCAAACGCAAGCAGACTGGTCCTACCTCCGTCTACATACCAGGGACAGGACCCCTGTCCCATTTGTCACTTGCCCAAAGATGATTGTCACAGAGAAGACTCAGCAACCGTATCAGGACTTGGCAACTCTGACAGAGAAGGCTTCATGTGTTGAGTTAGTAACTAGAGGATTAGCTTTGAAGTTACTCTTATAAACATAACAACACGTGGTAATACAGTAGAGACTTGAAGTGAGACCTCGGAAAGACATGAGGGCCAGTGGTGGAAGAAAGAGCCTAGGGAACTAAAGAAGTCTGGAGTCAGGGAGCTCTGGGTTCCGATCCAGAATCTATCTATTACTACTGTTTGGCCTTGGACAGGTTTATCAGCCTCTCTGTGCCTCAGGAAAATGAAGGGAATAGTAGAACATGCTTCACAGACACTCTGGGAAGTTTGAGTGAGAGAGACCTATGTAAAGCACCCAACACGAACTGCTACGCTGTTTCAGCTGTTACTGGTGCCGTCTAATCCAACATGAAAGTCACAGGGGCCAGTGACGTTAATCCCTTGACCCCGCTCCATGCAGATAGTTTATAATCATTGTAACTTGAGTTGTAAAAAGTGCCGGGAATGAAATGAGAAGTAAAATTCTTGACAGTAAAACCGAGGGGCAGGTTAAAGTAGCATTTTAGAAATGAGACTTAATTGAGAGGAAATTGATTTGCACCCAAAATACAGAACTACTAAACCATGAAAAGCAGGACATTTTAACACCAGCTTGTATCTATGAGATTCGCTGGCCTAAGTGTCTAGCTCTTGAGGAAGCTTTCTGCCCAGGGTCATAATAGGATTTGTAGATGCTTAGGGGAAAAAAAAACACTTAGGGTTAAAAGTAAGAAAAGAAACTATCACCCAGGTCACCGTCGTCTAGGAGGGACCCGGGTGGCCCTAAGTGAGATAGGATTTGCAAATCCAGACGGAATCAAAAGAAAGAGCAGAG
Organism: Dinomys branickii; assembly: GCA_004027595.1. NCBI lineage: Eukaryota > Metazoa > Chordata > Mammalia > Rodentia > Dinomyidae > Dinomys > Dinomys branickii. Next base: position 61,451 of record PVLD010000189.1, read on the forward strand.
AGAAGGATGTGGCATTGGGCAGATATATAAATCCAGCAGTGTATATTTGAAAACCCAAGGGACGGTAGAGCTGTGGCCAGTGTAGTTAGTGAGTCTGGTGGCTGGACATCCACATGGCCTCCTACTTGCCAGCTGGGTGGCAGTGAGCCCTAGAGCAAGGCTTTGCTTGGGACAGAAGTGGAAACTCACCCTGTGGGTGCCCTGTAATTGCTGCCGCAGGGGATGGGCAGGCAACTGAGGATGCCTGTGGGCCTCGTTTTCACACACAAGAGCCGTGCCTGCCCACTGAGGGTCAGAGAACAGGAGAACAGGGATGGAAGGGGAAGTGCCTTGAGCTGGGGCTGCAAAGATGCAAGTTCACATCCAGCTTTGATCACTAGGAAGTTGTGTACCCTTAGGCTAGTTGCTTCTGCCTCTGAGCCTTGCTTTTCTCATCTGTGTGCATTGTCACTTTGACATGACTGAGCCTGAATTGCTCCCAAGCCCATCTCCACTAGAGGCACGAGGCTGGGGCAGGCGGTATTTTGTCTTGTGGGTAGTAAAGTCGGCGTTCCTGATTTGGACTCTCTTCTGCACAGCCCATGCTCTTGGACGGCTCCCCTGTCTCACGGTTTGACCCGCCCTTCAGAAATGGTCCTCTCTGTGCACCACATGTGCCCAGGCTTGGTGCACAGAGCGCCGGGTCTATTTCCCAGCACCGCTGTGGGCTGCGGGGCGCCAGTCCTGCCTTTTGTGCCTCTCCTTCTCAGTCAGCTCCACCTCAGAAGTGCGGCTCACGCCCCAGGCCGCCGTACCCTCCTGGGGCCCCAGCTCTGAGCCGCCCACCTTCTGCAGCCCCTCAGTGGCCTCAGCCACTGTCTCAGCTCCTCTTGCCACCCAGACTCCCTGCGGCCCCGTTTCTCCTCTCTGACAGCTGTCCTGTGTTTTGGGGACACTGTGTGATGTCTCCCAGGTCCCACTTTCCTGTGTGGGGAGGAAGACAGAACTCACTTTGGCTTTGGGTCCCCAGAGCTCTCTGGAGGTCACAGTCCACCCCCAAGGCTTTTACCTGGACTGGGTTGGGGCCTCGTGGGCTGAAGGGAAAAAAAAACTCACCTTCCAAACTTTAACCCCTCCCTCCCAGGCTCCTCTCCTCTCCCATACCTTCAAGGAATTTACTCTTTATGTACTGAAGCCCTAACCTCCATGGGCGGTTTTAGTAGGCAGACCTTTAGGAGGTTAATTAGGTTTAGATGCAGTCACAAGGATGGGGTCCCATGAGTGGATTAGTGTCCTCATAAGAAAAGACGCCAGAGAGCACATCCTATTTCTCTGTCTTCACTCACACCCTGATCAATTGATTTTACACTGAACAGTTGGTTTTTTGGTGACTGTTTCCTAAATGTAGGCATGGAGTAACAGCTGTGAACTTGGGTGCCATAAAAAGCAGAGCTGAACTACACTAAAATGATGACTGTCTGTTGATGGCTGTCTGTTGCTGTAGGGTGGTGTCACAGGCAGACTCTGAGGTTGGTGAGCATGTGCAGTAGTGAAGTCTCTGGTGAACAGCTAATGGAGGGGACATGTGGACCGGTGCAGGAATGGTGCTGAGCCCCAGCAACTTGGAAAAACTCCGTGAGCCGTACTCCACACCCCCAGTGGACGAGGCATGAAGCTGAGCTCTAGGCAGCTTCAGGAGCCTTAGTGAGCCACTCCCCTGCCCTTCTACCACCCTGAAAGTGACACTGAGCCCTGGACAGCTTCGGGAAACTCAGTAAGCCACGCCTTGACCACCCCTAATGTCGTAGGAGTGACCCTGAGTCCCGGGCAGCTTCAGGGTCCTGGGCCATGCCCCTCACAGAATTGCAGGAGTGTCCCTGAGCCCCGGTGAACTCTAGGAGCCTTGGTAAGCTGCCCCTGTCCCCCACACCATTGTGGGAGTGATGCTGAGCCCCAGGAAACTATGGGGCTGCCCCTCCATGATTGCAGGAGTGACCCTGAGCCCTGGTGAACTTCAAGAGCTGCAGAAATGTGAAAAGAAAGGAGGAAAATGCAATCTCAGGCCTCTAGCCCACCCAGAACAAGTCCAGGAGACATTAACATAGAGGAACTTGGAAGTCACCTGAAATTTCTGAAATCATGGCACCTGAACTAACAAAACAACTCCATCAGGCCATAGAAGAAATCAGATCAGAAATAACTTTTCAGGTAAAAAAAGAAATGACAACAATAAGAAAAGAATTGCTCAATATACCTAAAGTCATAAATAAAAAGATAGAGGTACCATAGAAAAATAATGGAAACATTGAATGAACAACATAGGAAAGAATTAAAATGCATGAAACAGATTCAAACAGATATACAGTAAATTAAAAATTCCATTGAAAACTGGCAAAACCGCTTGAATGAAACTGAAGATAGCCTTTCAGACCTTGAAGACAGCATTGCAGCTAGTGATTGCGAAAGGAAAGCTCTCTTAAAAATAACAAGGAACAAGGAAGTAACAATTCAACAGCTGTAAGATGAGGCAAAGAAAAGCAATGTACGACTTGATAGGTATAAACGAAGCAGCAGGAGTAAACATGGATGACATAAAAAGATTACTTTCAAAAGTAGTAGCAGAAAATTTCCCAAGCATGGGAGAAGAATCTGACAGACAGTTAAGTGAGGCATGTACAACTCCAATCAGCCATAACTATAATAAATTTACCCCTAGATCTAATAATTAAGATGCCAGAAATTCAGCAAAAAAAACCAGAATATTAAAAGCTATTAGGGAAAAGAAACAGATTACCTATAGAGGAAAGCCCAAACATAAAAAAAATAAATAAATACAGGAAAGCCCATCAGAATCATAGCAGATTTCTCAACACAAACCATCAAGTTAAGAAGAGCTTGATGTATTTCAGGTCCTGAAAGAAAACAACTTCCAACCCAGACTGATGTACCCTGAAAAACTATCATTCAAAATTAATGGAGAAATAAGATATTTCCACAACAAAGAACAGCTGAAGAAATTCATATCCACCAAACCAGCCTTACAAAAAGTACTGCAAGGTATTCTAGAAAGAGATAAAAATGACCACAACTTCAAGAACAACAATAGAAAGGAATCACCAAACATAGCAAGCGATTAAATGGGGAGGAAAAGTAGGGAATCAACTGCAGGAAAGCAACATGATAAAGATAAGCCAATACATACCAGTTATAACCATCAATGTAAAGGGTCTCAATTCACCAATCAGAAGAAGACTGGCAGAGTGGATTAAGAAACAAAATCCAATAATATGCTGTATACAAGAAACACATTTAACTCGAAAGGAAATTCATAGACTGAAAATGAAAGGATGAAGGATAATACTCCATGCAACAGAAACCCAGAAAAAAGCAGGGGTAGCTATTCTACCCACACACAATGTGAACTTCAAACCAAGGACAATCAAAGTCAATGAGGAAGGCCCTACATACTGGTTTGGGGAAAACTGCAAGAGGAGGAGATAACAATCATAAATATATATGTACCATATACAGGAGCACCCAGCTATGTAAGACAAATATTAACAAATACGAAAAATCAAATAAGCAATAACGCAATTGCAGTGGGGGACTGTAACAGCCCATTGTCACAAAGAGACAGATCAACTAGGCAAAAAAATCAGCAAAGAAATAACAAAACTAAACCAAACATGTAAACAAATGGACTTAGTAGACCTTCACAGAGTGTTCCACCCAACAACATCAGAATATACATGCTTGTCAGCTGCACATGGGTTGTTCTCCAAAACAGACCATATTCTAGCACATAAAACTTGCTTATGTAAATGCAAAAGAACTGGAATTATCCCATGCACATTGTATGACCATAGAGCAATGAAATTGGAAATTACTGACAAAAGAAATCACAAAAACTCCATAAACACATGGAAATCAAATAACACCCTCCTGAACAACCAATGGGTCACAGATGAAATTAAAGAAGAAATTAAGTAATATTTACAATCAAACTTACCAGAGCCTGTGGGACACAGTGAAAGCAATCCTAAGAGGGAAATTTATAGAGTTAAATTCTCACATCAGGAAAACAGGATGAGCACAAATAAACAACCTTATGCTGCACCTCAAGCTTCTAGAAAAAGAGCAAGTCAAGCCCAAAGCCCAAAGAAGGCAGGAAATTATAAAGAAGAGAGCAGAAATTAATACAATGGAGACTAAGAAAACAGTGTAAAGAATGAATGAATCAAAGAGTTGGTTCTTTGAAGGAATAAATAAAATTCATAAGCACCTAGCCAACCTTATCAAAAAAAGAAAGAAAAAACTCAAATTTATGCAATAAGGAATGAAAAGAGTGAAATCACTAAAGATTGTATAGAAATTCAGAACATCATCGATATCTACTTCTGAAAATCTTTACTTGGACAGAATGGAAAACACAGAAGAAATGGACAGATTCCTAGATACATATGAATTACCAAAGCTTTGTCAAGAAAATCTAAAAATTCTGAATAACACAGTATCAGTCAGTGAAATTGAAAATGTAATTAAAAACTTACCGGTAAAGAAAAGCCCAGGTTCTAATGGAGTCACAGTTGAATTCTACAAGAAATTTAGAGAAGATTTAATGCCAATTGTAAGCAGTTCTCCCCAACTCATTCCTGGTGGCAAGTATTTAGGGTTAGATTACCCTGATACCAAAACCAGAGAAAGACCCAACCAAAAAGGAGAACTACAGGCCAATCTCGCTAATGAACATAGATGCAAAAATAATAGCAAATAGAGTGCAGCCAATCATCAAGAAGATTATACATCATAACCAAGTGGGATTCAGCCCAGAAATGCAGGCATGGTTCAATATGTGCAAATCAATAAAGGTAATACACCATATCAACAGAACCACAGACAGAAATCACATGATCATCTCAATAGATGAAGAAAAAGCTTCTGACAAAGTCCAACATTCATTCATGATAAAAATAAAAACCCTACAGAAAATCAGAGTACATGGTCTTTACCTCAATCTGATCAAAGCCATCTATGACAAACCAACAGCCAACATCATACTCAATGGACAAAAACTGAAAGCTTTCACTTTAAAATCAGGGACAATACAAGGATGTCCACTGTTACTACTTGTATTGGATGATTCTGGAAACATTAGCCACAGCAATTAGACAAGAGAGACAAATAAAAGGAATAAGAATTGGAAAGGAAGAAGTGAAATTATCATTATTTGCAGATGACATGATACGCTACATGGAAGACCCCAAAAACTCCACCCAAAGACTCTTAGAATTAATAAGCAAATTCAGTAGCATAGCTGGATACAAAGTCAACACTTAAAAATCAATAGCCTTCCTGTACACAAACAACAAATACCCTGAGAAGGAAATTAGGGAAACCATACCTTTCAAAATAACATCCAAAAAATGAAATACTTAGGAATCAATCTAACAAAGGAAATTAAAGATCTAGATAGTGAAAATTACAGTACTCTCAAAAAAGAGACAGAAGAGGATTTCAGAAAATGGAAAGCTATTCCTTGTTCATGGATAGGAAGAACCAGTATTGTGAAAATGGCCATGCTCCCAAAATTGTTATACAGATTTAATGCAATCCCAATTAAAATACCATTAATATACCTCACAGATCTAGAGAAAAGATTTGTAAATGTCATCTGGAACCAGAAGAGACCTAGAATAGCAAAAAAGCAATCCTGAGCAACAAAGGTAAGGCAGGAAGCATCACAATCCCTGACTTGAAATGATACTATCAAGCTACTGTGGTATAATTAGCATGATAATGGCAGAAAAACAGACCAGTGGGTCGATAGAACAGACTAGAAGATGTAGACACAACTGTAGACACACTCAGCCACCTTATCTTTGACAAAGGGGCCCAACATGTTCACTGAAAGAAAGATAGACTCTTTAACAAATGGTGCTGGAAAATCTGGGTTTCCACATGCCGAAGACTAAATCAGACCCATGTCTATCGCCATGCACTGATATGTGTATATATTTATGTATATATATACATATATATCTGAACAACTAATTTGAAGACAACAATATGCAGTATAACAACCATTGTTGAGTCCCTATTATCAATCAAGATCAAAGTGAAACTATCATTTCTAATGTTTTCTAGTATTTTTATTTTCTTTAATTATTTGATCCATCTTGCGTCCTTACATCTGGTAACCGGAACAACTTCGTTGGAGATAACAATATGCCATGTAAGAACCGTCCTTAACCTCCTGTCACCTTGTTTTGAAATTCTGTATCGTTTTTATTGTTTCTGTGTTATTTTGTTTTTGCCTTGGTTGTTGTTACTTTGCTTTCTTTTCTCTTTAAAATAAAAAGCAGCGGCGGTGGCCATGGCGTCCTTGTGCCAGGGCCATGCCAACCATCTGCTGACAGCCCTGAGAAGTGGAACCTTCGGGTGTCTCTTGCAGGCATGCAGCAGTGCATACGGGCTCGGCCACCATGGTAGGTAAGTGCTTGTTAGAATGAAGAACTGCATGGAAAATAATTCAGAAGAAAAATGTACATTTAAAACCACTCTTCCCTGTCTTGCTCCTCTAGGAAAGAAAAAAAAATTCTAAAAGGAATAAAACTTAATGTTCAAGTCAAACAAGGCGGTTTCTGTACATTGATGTAACCAGATCCCTTTGAGGAGGAGGGTGGGATCATCCCTGGCCCAGTTTTTGGAGCCCAGCTGCCAAAGACAGAGGCGGCCTGGCCCCTCTCCCAGCCCTGGGGCTCCAGGGCTGAGGAGCCTGAGGCCCACGTGTGACATCTCACTCTTAAGATACTCTAATTTATAGTTAACGCCTTTTAAGAAAACAAGAGAGAGAAAAAAAATCTGGTTCATATTATGGCAACTTGCAGTGAAGGGAAGTCTGGGAGTTCAAAGAAAAATTGTCCCAGGAAAAGCAGAGGCTATTAAAATTCATCTAAGTGGCTAGGAAGGTAATTGAAAAGAAGCTTTTCTTGGGGTGACATTGGCAGCCCAGCCCCCCACCCAAGTCCTTCCTCTGTCCAGTCATCTCTTCCTGACACCCTGGTCATTCCAAAGAGCAGCAAAATTCACAAGGATTGGTTACTAGGACTTGCTAAACCAAACGAATACATAAAGCCCCAAGGATCAGTTGAAGGGATCAAGGCTGGAGGAGTAAGCGCGTTACAAACCAGACACCCTTTGGACCCGGGATAGCTTTGATTTCTGTGCCCGTCTTCTCTGGTTGACTCAGAGGTGCTCTTTCTCTGCCCACGACCCCCTTTGCCACCACAAAAGTCTGCCTCACCTGTGGGTCCTCTGGGGCTTGTTTTCCTGTCATGAATAGGTACCCAGCTGATTTCTCTGAGCTAAGCTGACCTTTGTGTGCCTGCCGGAGATCTGCAGAATAGGGGAAATGCAGCTGGAGCAAGCAGAACTTGGCAACCCCCTTCCCTGCCTTCTGCCTGACACCGAAGCCATGGGCAGCTCTAGGGGAGAACGCAGACGTAGCAACACTTCCATAACATCAGGAGAGCATGGGGCAGCAGGGTTCGTGAAAGGTGCTTCTCGGGGCCCTTCTCTGGCCGGGGGGACTCAGAAACCTCTGGTTTAGGCCCAGACAATGTGTTGCTTTGGAGGGTTCCGTGGAGCGGAGGGGTTTAACTATCCCGTTGGTCCTGTAGCCCGCAGGGTGAGGACAGGCTGTTTCAATGAGCAGCAGTCATTCACCCCGCTGGGAAGCTTGTCTCTCGGGGTGGGTCCCCACTGCCATCAGCCCTGTTTCCAGCATGGGAGATTCATTCCTTCAACCCCAGAAATTGACCTATAAAGTGCTGCTCTCCCCGGCAGCCACAACACCTGGCCTGGCGTGAAAGCGAATTTGGGGATTGTAATCCTTTCCAGATGAGCCCCAGTTTGAGGGAGAGGTGGGGGCAGAAATGAGAAGAGTGAGAAGGGGCAGAAATTGGACGCAAGTAGATGCTGAAAGGACGGTGGGAGGTGTCAAAGATAAACTTGCTTTCTTCACCTCGGGTGGCCCTGAGTGGAATCAACCAGGGAGCGATTCTTTGCGCTCTTACCCACAAATCTTTCTGTTTGTCTTGAGCAACAAGGGCTGTTGATCCTGCCCTGACTCCCCAAAGTTGGTTTACCTTCTTTCTGAGCCTGCCAGAGGGTCTAGGGTCCGGCTCAGCCCAGTTTGACCCGCTGACCTCTTAGATTGGGCCACCTTTTGTAAACAAAGTCCAGGTTTGACTGCCTTCTTTAGAATCCATAGTGTGAATGGTGACATTATTTTGTGGTGTTTGGTTTGGGCATAAGGAAAGGACTTTTCTCTTCCTCTCTTTTCCTCTTGTGGTTTACTGTTGGATTACTTCAATAAATAGATTGAAAACATTCCCTGCTAATCATCCAAAGAGTGCTAAGGCAGCAGCACATCATGTTTATTCCTTTATTTTTCCACCCCATGTATCCTCTCTCACCTCAAATGTTAAGGCCATCTTAGGCCTGTCTTTTTCCTTTGCAATTTCTTCCACTTCCTGGGAGAATTCTTGCCAGAAGGGCAAGAAGCTCCTTAAAAATACGGGGAGAATGGTGAAGATGCTGATGTCATAGTACTTGTTGCAGAAAAATGGAATAGCTGAGGCATGCGGCAGTGCAGCTGGGTCCGGCGTGAGGCCCCAGCTGAGGGATGTCGGAGTCTGGAGCTCCACTCTGAGGCTGCTCTAGAAGTGAATGGAGTGGGGAGCTAAAGTCTTCATAGATGCAGAAGAAGCGTGACTTCTGCTTTGGGTTATAGCGTGTAGAGTTCTGGTTTTTAACCTCTTCCCATGAAAGCAACCATGAAATTTTCCCTTCAAAGTGCCATTTGGGGGCACTCTTGTTTGCTTGCCAACCTGATGAAATGCAGGTCCTGGTGAAGCCTAAGAGCCCCCTCTGGGAAACATCCGGGGCCTCCGGTGGCCTTCCCCTGGAAGCTGTGGTTGCCATGCTGACTCTGAGAGGCAAAGTGTGCAGTGCTGAGCCTCCCTTAGAGAAGGAGGAAGGTCTATGGCCGTACCACCCTGAACGCGCCCGATCTCGCAGACAAGGAGGAGACCTCATGGCGTGCACAACCATCCTCTAAGAAGCCGGCATTGGGATGACGGTGTTGGGGTGTCTCCGGCCTCGTTACCCATCTCACCTGGGGTTATAAGTAGCACCTCATGACCTGGACTCCCATGCCTGTTCTCTCCCAGCATGGCCGCCTCAGCCTTCCTGTTCTTGGGTCTTGCTAAGTCCACATTCACCCTGGGTCTTGTCACTTGCTGTGATATTGCCACGAGCACTGCGCCCTGGTCTCTGCCATTTGCTTCCTTAGTGCTTCTTCCTCTGACCAGCATGTCCCCAAGGCCAGTTTCTCTGATCTCCCGCCGTGGACACACTGTCTCTCACACTGACTGATCGTCTCCACATCTATTTTCTTGCCTGGGCTTGTACTGTTTCCTTGGTGATGTGTTTATGGTCTGCCTTTCCCCAGTGGAACCAGTGCCCAGTGAGCATGAGATCTGCATCCGTCTTGCTCACCGTAGGATTTCTAGTATGGTGCCCTCCACACGCATGTGGAAGGAGCAGATGAACTCAGAGGATCTGTGGAGTTGGCAGTTCCTATAGCCCTTTCCCAGAGGATTCTTGGGCTTTTCCAGCCCTAAGATAAAGTATTAAAAGCCATGCAATCCTGTCAAAATGTAATCTTGTTATAATAAATCTCTGCTGCATATGCCTTGGTTTAATTCTTTAATGACCGTGGTTAAATTATTATGATTGCTATCAATATATCCCTTTCACTGATAATAAAACTGCAGCTCGGAGAAGTTCAGTGAATTCCCCCAAATCATGTAACCTTTGAACAAAGATTCTGTGATATAAATACACGTGGAAATACAGCTTACGTAACTATCGTTTGGGAGTGGGAAGAGCCTAAGCTTTGATTTTGTCTTAGTTTGTGTTCTAGTATATTTATAGCAATATTATCATAGGCAACATACCTCCCTTTCTAAGCCTCAGTGTTTGCTCTAGAATGAAGATATAAATTTTGTAAAAGAGGGGCCAACTGCCTTAGGGACTGCCTATAATCGTGTGTACAGATGATTTTGTGTAGTGCAGGGTGCTCTGGTTTCTAAACACCTATTTTCTCACCTGTAAAAATACTGTGCCTACATCTGGGGGTTATTACTAAGCTCAAATAAAGTAAAAGCGCCAGAAGAACCCCATGAACTGGAAAGCATAATGTAAACCATAACAGATCATGGAGCTGACATAGCTGAAAACACTGGGCATCCTGGGCCTTTCTAAAAGAGAAGCAAAGGTAAAATACTCTGTTCTTCTGTCAATGTTATCGGAAAAAAACATGCCGAGACACTACACTGTGGAAAGAGGGACATTCTTATTCATGATGTTTCCTTGACTTTATGCTTTTAATCTTTCACAGGGAATTTTCATTTTATTTTATTTTTTGGAGGGGTGGGGGTGGGTAGGTACCAGGAATTGAACTCAAGACCTCAGGCTTGCCAGGCAGGTGTTGTGCCACTGAGCTTTATATCCCCAGCCCAAGAATTTTCATGTTAAAAAGCTTATTTGTTTTTCAAAAACCTTGACTGTGTGTTTCACTTATAAAAGTACCCGGTCTAGATAGCCAGTGCCAAAATCTCTAACTCATTGGACTTTTTCTGTATTTGAATCCTTAACTTTTCAGTGTTAATGTCCTATGTTTTATTTATCATTGAAGCTTTTCTTGGATACTTGGGAATTACATTTGAGGAGACTGAAAGGTACATTTTAGGCAACTGTCTCCTGAACTCCTGCTTTTACCTATGTTGGTGCCCTTCACATGGACAGCAACATTGGGCTTCTTCATTTTTTCCATATTTTCTATCTGGTCAGCATGCTACTGATCTGGTGCCCACCAGAGGGGTCTACCCTGCGTCAGGTCTGGGTCTTGGCTGCCCAGTCTCGCTTGGTTCAAGGGAGACTGAACTATTTCTTCTGCAAGTTTCCTTTAGAAAGTTCTATCTCTTGGGCTGGGGATGTAGTTCAGCACCACAAGCACCTGCCTAGAAAACATGAGGTCCTGAGTTTAATTCCAGATACCAAAAAAGAAAAAAAGGAAAGAAAGTTCAATCACTTGCATAAAGGAGAATATTTAAAACAAGGCTTGTTGTTGCTTTTTTTCTTTTTTAGATCATTTTTTAATTTGAAAAATCCAAAGAAGAAACACATAAACCCCAAAAGTAAAAACCACCTCTACCTCTCAAACATAAACAAAATACTTATAAACTTGGAAGTGAATATATATGAATATATAATATGCATAAATGAATGTATATACTGAGGAGTTATATATAGTAACTGAACTGCACAGCAGAAAGTGGATTAATATATTTTAAGGAGCTATTATTAGGCAAATAAGTTTTATACATCTCACATTCTGGATTATACCTCAAGGATTATATATTCACTGGCACACAGCCTGGATTTATATCTTGTCCTCTGCCGTGTTCACCTGTCCCTTTTGTGCCCTGGAGTGACCAGGATTCTCTTCTTATGAGCATGTCTCTGACTTTTCACTTCCAACCACCCTGGTTTCCCTCTTCCAAGAAGCACCACAGCTCCTTTTTCGTGTGTCTCTGGAGCTGTCCCCTCTTTACACCTTGATCTCTGTGGTCCACGGTCCTGAGGGTAATATTCTTTCTCCAGCTCATTCCTGAAGGATTCCCCACAGGAACAACTAAGAGGTTGAAGCTAGGCCAATTGTTCTAAGCACTGGCTCATTCTAATAGAAGAAATAAATCACCTGCCAGGTTCACAAAAACATAGGTACATAGGAGAATAAGAAATATGAGTCGCCCATAATTTTCTCTTTAAGTATGCCATTGGCCCCAGATAACCCCAGGAGTAGATTAAATGGTGTATTAAAAGGCACTTAAGTATCGGGCCTGTTCTCCCCCAAATTAATGGCTGTGTGCACATTCCACATTGAATTTATATGTCCCTGCCTGCCAGGAGCGCACTTGTCTCTACGGGGGCTGATTTACTTTATGGGAACTGTTTGAAGTCAGTACACTTCAGTAGCTGATTCTCTGTCCCAAGGTGGCAGTGTCTTTAGTGAAAAGGTGACACTGGTGAGCATGACCTGTTTGAGTGCAGTTCGGCCCTGTTTCATGTTTAATCGCCAAGGTCACTTCACCTTGCTGCTGCCTTGTTATTGCTGCCTGGCTAGGTAGGACTGCAAGTTCCCAGAGCACAGTTTGCTGGAGGTGCTAACCTATCGCTCACAGCACAAGAAGGTCAGGCCTGGGAAGGTCAAGTGAAAGTTGTGTCTTGGGTATGGCACCCCATGTAGTATATGGATGTAGCGTCCCGTGTCTCCAATTTCTCCATGTTGGCCCCTACTATTGAAGCACCACAGAGCTTTCTTTTTCTTTTGTTTTTCTGATGCTGGAGACTGAACCCAGAGCCTGTGTATGCTAAGTACACAGTATGCTCTACCACTCAGCAATACCCCAGCCCTGAATTATACTAATTATAGCTCAGTATTAACCCCTATATTGCTGCCTAATAAACACTTACTATCCCACAAAGTATCTATGGATGTAGACTGGAGGAGGAGCCTTACTGAGGACTTCTGATCTAGGAAATCTCATGAATTCATGGTCAGGAGTTCAGCTGTAGTCACCTGAAGGCTTGACCAAAGCTGACAAGTCTTCTAAGGGGGGCGGGGTTGCCTGTAAGTTGATCCTGCTGTTGGAGGCCTCAGTTCCTCCCATATGCACTTCTGTGAGCCGTTTGAGTGTCTTCACATATGGTAACTGGCTTCCCCAGATGATTTAAGAAAACACAAGGCAGCAGCTCCAGTGTATTTTATAACCTTGCCCAGGGATGGGATGGCAAACCTTTTAGAGCCATGAGAGCAAACGGCCCACTGGGGCACACGTGCCATGGGTTTGCCACAACTGACTTAGCCTAAGAAGCTGTCATTTCTGCCATATCTTGGTGACACAAATCAACCTTGCTGAGTGTGGGAGGAAACCATAGAAGGGTATTGGATCTGTCAGGTTTCTGTTACTGTAACAAATACAACATGAGATAATGAGCGTATAAAGAGAAAAGTTTTATTTTGCTTCACAGTTTTAGAGATTTTGGCCAAGGTTAGTTGGACCCCTTGTTTGTGGGTTGGTGGCCACACATGGACAACCAAGAGCAAAGCTGTTCATCTCATGACTGGGATGCAAAAGAGGGAAGAGGACAGGGTTCCTGCACTCCCATGACTTAAAGACCTAGTGGTATCAAGCTAGAGGTGAAGCCTGTAACACAGACTTCTGGAGACATTTAGGATCTGAACAGTGGTAAGCATGAATACTAGTAGGTGAAGATTACTTGAAGTTGTCTCAAGATCAGCTACCGTTTGCTCTTGGCCCTTCAGAACTTTTAATCTTCTTTAATAAAAACCTTTGCTAGTGTTAATTCAAATAAAGAGCCAAAGGTCCTGTTGTAATCTGTAGGCTCCACCAGTCTTAAATATGGCTGTTGAACAGTATCGGTGTTGTACATCATTCTGTTAGAAGAGCTGTTCCTTTCTGAGAATCTAATTTGATGTTTATCGAGAAACAAGATTACAATCCAGAAAAATCAAGGTGAGGGCCCGCATTTGTTCACACTTTCCGACTGGGATTTTCTTCCACTGTGATGAAGCCAGATGCGTGCTGTCCATTTCCTTTTCTTCCCCAGTGTCTGCATTGAAGAAAGTTAAACAAACAGATGAAAACCGAACCTCCCTTTACAAAGTTTAGCATTCACAGGTTGCCATCTTGGAAGGCAAGCCGTGTTCTTTGTTAGCTGCTGCTTTGAAATCCACAGCCAAGATTGCCTGGCATGAAGCTCTGAGCAAAGCCAACTCCAGTGAGGGAATGAGACCAGCAGCAGCATCATAGAACAGTCTGTCTTTGAGAGACCCTGCAGGCCTCACTTCTGCCATCTGTAGGTGGATATTCCAAAACCCTTAACAATGCCATCGGTGATGGTCCCACGTCCCCTTCAACATCTCCCATGAGATAGAACCACTATCTTTGGTTGTCAAACAGCTTTCGTTATCTAGTGGGGCTGTTTCATCTCTGTGTATCATTTGGAGTGCCCAAAAATGGAACTCCTTCACATTTTTGAAAGCTGCTCTCATGCAGGTATCCTTAGTCTTTTCCAGGATAAATATTCCATGTTTGTTTAGCCTGTACATCTTAGAACAATCACCAGATCCTTTACTGTCTCCCTTTCAGCGTCCATCTGAAAATGTGGCATCTGTTCATTTGTGTGACAAGTATTCACTCAATGGCAGGCACCATCCCAGCGCAGATGTCTTAAAGGTTGGGGTCCAGTGGGCCTGTTTCTTTGAATCGCTTTGGATGTTACATTTCTATTGATATAACCGCAGATTACATTTGTCTTTTTTTGCAGCCACGTCAGGCTATTGGATTATTTCAGCTGTGAGCAACTAAAATTATCAGTTTTCGTGGAAAGGAACTGTTGTCGGTTCAAGGCTGCCCAGTTCTACATGCATATAGTTGATTGTTTTGAACCTAAATGAAGAGTTCACATTTATCTCCATCCACTTCCTTTTCTTTGGTCCAGATCATGGTTCCAGGCCACTGGAGTCATGTCAGTACTTACTGACGATTAAATCTCAGTTCCATCATGAGTTCTTCCTCCCAGCTCTGCGGCATCTGTAGTTTTGAGCAGCATTCTTGCTATCTTTGAATCCAGGTCACTTGTAGTAATGAGGAGTCGGCAGGGAGCAGCAACAGCACCCCCTGGCAGGCCCCTGGGTCCTGCCTTCCCCCTCCCTTCAGCACTCCTAGAGAACAGGTTTCCAGCCAACTCCAAGTCGCCCAAATTATACTGTCATCTGGTCTGCATTTCTCCATCTTGTCCACAAGAATTTCCTGAGAGACTTTGCCAAATGCCTTGATTAATCAACACATGCTGGGTCTCTGACATTCACAGTTGTCAGTCGTAGTGACCCGCTTCTCCTGCAGAAGAGAGGGAGTAAAGGAGGCTGAGTCCTGCTCGAGGTCCCTAATCACCGCAGTCCTGGCTTGGTGTAGGGCAGGGCCAGACTGTTGACCTGGGGAGCAGCTCACTGCTTCCTGGTTAGACTCCATGTCCCTTAACTCCTAATCAGATGCCCCCTTGAGCTACTCTGGCTTTGTTCACTTTTACCTTTAACCTCTTTCTCTACCGTGCTCCTGTAGGTACGCAAACTTGTGGATTTTCGCACTTCAAATCACCAAATGTTCAGTGACCTAATGTAAATGCCTGTGTTAGACACATCCACTCCATGCCAGTGCTTTCCTATGTACCCTGAACAGTGTCCCAGAGTATCAAACATGAACCTATAGCAAGCCGTCCTGGTTGGCGCTACTTAAAAGACCTCCAATCTCAGGCCTGTCCCACCATCCCAGTTGTCCAGCCACATGCAAGAAGACCTCTGATTTTGCCATTTGCCTTGGCTCCATCCCCTGATTGTGCTTTCCATCTCGGTTTGGACTGTCTTCCCCAGCTCGGACCTTGTATCCCATCAAGATGTGACTTTCACTGGCTCAATCACTGTCGACAGAATGCACATTAACTCCCTCTACCTCGGACCATCTATCAGAAAGATGGGGCAGGCAGTGGTGGGTAAATGGGTGGAAGACCAGCTTCCAGTGTTCAAGTTGAGGAAAATCCAGTTCTGTTTTTACTGGTAATTTAGAGAAGGTGTGCCCTCCCCCACTCCTGATTTGTAACAATGACTATCAACCCTTGGCCTTGGTGATACCAATGGAAAGATACCATCAGGGTCAAACTTCAAGGTTACTGTGTGACCTGCCATCTCTGGCTTGGTGTGCAGTTATGAGGAGCAAACCTCATCACTTTGCCCTAATATTTTTCCTGAGTTGTCTCCTAGTATAGATTTATCATCCCACCTGGACATTTTCCCTCTAAAGTTTAAGCTTTAGCTCTATAGATGACAAATTCCTCTGCTATAACTGTCCCAGTGTTGGGAAATACACACTGTTTCCACCCAAGAATTCATAGAATCTTTATTCATAAGTCCAGGTAGAATAACTACATAACCAGCTAGAAATTTCCCATTTGGCCCAGCATCTTCCAAAACTATGGCCTTCAGTTGGCACCAAATGAAAACATTACCTTTGCTCTCAAAGCCCCCATTCCCTACTTAGAAAAGCAAGTGTGTCCATTTTTATATCATTTATAGTCCCTAATAATAAGTTAAAGCACACCTTCAGAACTTTCCAGAAGTAATAAAATTTGTACTTGGGTAAGGCCCTTACCTGAGTTACTGTCTTCTTAACAAATGAGTGACTCAAAAGAGAAATCAAACTCCCTATTCTCGCTAGATTCTCACTTGGAGCTCTTAGCATTTAGCCACTGAAATTTTTAAGCAAACGCACCCGTTTCTACTCATTTTAACAAGTACTAATCTCCCCTTGCTTGTCGCTTTGAAGCAAATGAGGTTTTCATTCACTGAAGCAAGGCCTCCCACAGGTGATGCAGTGTGGCTGACTCAGTCATTACGTAACAGGAATAAGCAAATTCGCCCCCTTTGAACTCAGCGGTGCCAACGACTCTTACTACATCTTGGCCATGACTCCTCAGCTTGACACTTACGCCACAGTTAATGAGGGTGACTGTGAGGGGTGGATGGGGCCAGAGAAAAGGCAGGATTGAAAAGCTGCTCCTGCTACCTTTGGAGGTGCTTCCAGTCTTGCCCACATTAAAAGGCTCAATGGTAGATTTATATCTTATTTTCTCTCTGCTTTCCCTGACTGGCTTCCTATTTAATGAGCCTAAAGGAAGGAGGACTTCGGTTTTAAAATCTGTGTGACATGCATTTAAATTCCAGATTTGTATCTGCCAGACTTTTTCATCTCTGGTACCCAAGTTACCTACACTGAAGTCAAGCTTCACCAGTCACTTTTGTAGGTCTTCACCTCCCGGGTCAGGAAGCGCTCAGTTGAGCACAAAACTTGCTTTTCTTCTTCGTACTGTGTGCAGTACCTGCTGGACAGAGGAGGGAACTGGAAAGTTGCCTTGGCTCACTTTGTATCAGTTTTGAAGTGGCAAAGAAAAGAATTACAGTGCTCCGAAGGTGAAGTGGGGCAGGGAAGAGGGCCCCTCGCTCTTCCTGCAGAATGCCGATAGCCATTTCTTCCTCCTCCTCCTCCTCTCTTCCTTTGCTCCACTTAGAAAGGAAAAATGGAAAGAGACAGAGGCCAGAGGAGGAGAATCTGCCCTTAGAAACAGGGTCGGACCCGATGCTGTGATGGCATCAGGTGGAAGGGCGACATGCATGAAGAGCCCACGTCCTTCATCTGCCCATGCCAAAGCCGACCCTCGGGCGCCACCCCTCTGGTCCTAGTTCTTCTTCATCTCTCATGCATCTGCCCTCCTGGATCTGTCCCACCTCTGGTTGAAGCCACTGTGGCTTTTGCTTAGGTCACCATGGTGGCTTGCTAATGGCTCTCCTTGCTTCCAGCTGGCTGCTTTCTGTCCTGCTGTCTGTACCAGAGCTTGGGCTGTGGTTTTAGAGACAATGCTGATCTCAGATGCCTGAAGAGACTCTTTCTTCGTTGCCCCTCAGCCAGTCCAAGGCCTCTGCTTATTTTCCAGTCTTTCCTTCGTGCCTTGTCTAACCTCTGTCCAGCTACACTGGACTAGACATGAGCTTGCTCACCTCTGGGCCTACAGTCTCAAGGGCTCCTGTGCTCCCAGCTCAGAGGTTGCATGTACCCGGGAGTCTACCCTATCAGGACCTTTATTTGGGTCCACTCTGAGGCACTGCCTTCACCTTTGAAATGCAGAACCCGAAGGAGGCTGCTTTCCCTTGCTAGAAGTCTTAGTAAACTCAGGTAGAGTGGCCAAGAAGCATCTGGTTGCCAGGACTTTCCAGGACTTGGTTTTTCTGCTCTCTGTGTCTGCACCCTCATGTGTTACGTTGGCTTCTGTTCTCACCCACGGAGCCTGTAATCCATTTCCCGTAAGAGTCCACATAGCATGAGTTGCTTATCATTGACTGACTTGCATTACTGAAAAGTGATTATAAGAAATAGCTTTTCCTCAGCCATCCTAGCATTATGGCTGAGGTCTCTGTAAGAGACCACAAATGGACAAGAGAAAAGCATTGGTTTTACGTGACACTACAGATATCCTAAGGAAATGAGTGCTAGGTCTGATGCAGAGCGGACAGGTACAGAAAAACCTGGAAGAGTCTGATCAGCTGGTGGTGAACTGGGGAGACATACAGGCCCTTCAGATTCTTGCCCATGTCTGTGCATCTGCAGTGATTAGGATCCTCCTTTCTCTGGGGTCCAGGGAGGGCACCTCTCATGTGGGAGTCTCACGACCTGTGTTGTAGTCAGGGTGTGCAAGGGGAATAATACAAAACACACAATCTATAGGACTATTTTATAATAGTCCCCCCAAAGAGTCACATACAACGAGAATGCAGCAAATCTGTCCACACACTAAAGACCAAAGAATCCAGCTGAGGGCCTGGATCCCACGACAAAGTCCTGCATCAGTCCAGCTGAAGACCTAGAGCCCATAATAGTGCCCCCCATGCATCCAGCTGGAGGCCAAGAGCCCACAACAATGTCTTGTGCAGCCCTGTGTCACGGATCTGCACTGGGAAGGCCCAAAAGTCAGTGGTGGAAGCTAGAAAGTCTGTGTCAGTGGGATAAAGGATCTGTGCCAGCGGGCTGAGGGACCTGCACTGAAGTCAGGAAGCGATGCTCAAAGTAAGAACCTGAGCTCCGCTAAAATGATATCACAGTCATTCTTACCAACAGTGAGGTCCCAAGCTCCTCCAGCAATGAGAACATTGTCTGTATCAGGAAAACCAAGCTTCTCCAGGACACTGAACAGTGCAGCATCTTCTCCCCAGAGCCAGGAAGCAATGCTCAAAGGACCAGAGCTCCCCCAAGTGAACTGTAGCCATTCTCGGTGACAGCGAGGTCCTGAGCTGCTTTGATGATGAGAACATCTGCATTCATAACAGGAAAACCAGCGTGACAAGGTCCTCCAGGAGAGCCAACAGCTGCCTATCAGCTTCTCTTACTCTTCTCCAGTTCTCCCTTTTATGCTGCTGGCAACAATCTTCAGGTGGGCCCTCTACACCCAGCAAGCGCCACACTGGTTCAGTTCGGCTGGGTCTTTCAAGTTGACCACCAGTTGTCAATCTGCCACAACCTGCTTCAAGGGAAGGTCAGAAAATCCTTCCTTGGTGTTGTGGCCTTCAGGGAAGAGTAAAGGGGTCAAAGAGACCTCCCTGCACCTGCTGTCACTCAGACTTCCACAGCTTCAAATGCACAAGTGACACGATGCCATTTTGGGGGGGGTAGCGTGTAACAAACACCATCAGAAGTAACTATAACAACTGATTGGCTATAGGTCCTTTCTCTGGTTCAGGCATCGTTCCCCTCCCTTTTTCCTGTTTCTGGATAACATTAGCCAGCAAGAAACACATGCCCCTTCCCTTTAAATGCTCCAACATTTTGTACGTTATTTCTGCTGCTTTTCTTTTCACCAAAATTTAGTCACATGGCCACATCGAGTTGTCAAGTAGGCTGGGAAAGATAGTGTTTTCTCAGGTCAAGTATGTACCTCACAAAAACCTGGGGGTCCTATTACTTTGGGAAAAAGAGAGAATAAATATTAGGGAGCAGCCAGCAGACTATCACTGCTTTGTCAATGAAATGCCAGCCCTCTTCTTGCCCTGCCTCATTTGATATGTGACCAGGCTCTCTCCTGGCCTCCCATTACCTAAGGACTTGTTGGAAGGGAATCCTCACACACCTACAGCTCACTTCTAAAGAGGATTCTGCAAAAGGCGTTCTCCATCTTCTGAACCTTGCTAACTGCTCCATGACCTGCATCACCCACGTCCCAGGGGGCTGTCATGGGTCTGTCCTGGTGGGCATCCTTGGATCACACAGGTAGGACTGGTCTCCACACCTGCATCACAGATGCCATGCTGAAGTCACAGTCCAGGTGCACCAGTTCTCACAGTGCAGCTGTGTGGGCTCCAAAACCCACATTTTAAGGTGCACAGAGAGACAACAATGTGATAATGTCCACAGTGGGACCATGTCCCTCACCCCTACAGGCCCACGGACACATTCTCGTGGCTGATTTCAAGGCCAAGAAGCTGCCAGCTGATGTCTTCCGGTCTTTCAATAGCTGCCTTCTGGCAAGGGGAGGTGCAAGTGTTATTTATCTGTTCAACAGCACCCACATGAATATATTTAGCTGGATATGTGTTCTGTTTATGCTCAACACAGCTGAACCAAATATATCTTTGGAACACTGCCCTTTGGTCGGGGAAGAGGGCGGAAATCCAGAGTCTGGTTATCTCCCTCCCCTCATCTCCATGGCACTCGTCTTGCTCACCGTCAGACCCTTCCTTCCTGACTCAGGTGGCCCCTGACGTGTAGCAGGGTTGCCGTCAATATGCGTTCCACTAATAGGTGTGCAAACACCATGTGCTAAGTGACACTGTATGCTGAACTAGTTAACATTAATGCTGAACTTAATCAGAGATGATTGAGAATCAGGCGGAGGAAGAACTCAGAGACAGTTATATATTTATGTCTGTGCTTACAGTATCGATGTTTACGCAGTGCCCAAGGAGCTCAGAACTGCCCCAGCTGGAATTTCACAGACAGAAATTTCACAAATTTCACAGTTGTGCCTGCTCAACCAGGCACATGGAGGTTGAGCTAGAGGCTTTAGAGACAGAGAAACCTACTTGTGCATAGGAATAAGAACATGAAATAATCACATGTTCAGACAGTAAGTGCCAGAATTTGTTTCCTTTTAAAATCTGAAAACAAACCCCATTTCTAGAAGTGATTCATAATTACTACTAATTTATCAAAGTCAGAACTTTGATTTAGAAGGATGAATGTATATCCAAAGGTTATAGAACGAAAATCCAGTAGTTTTTTTGGAATTCAGCTCACTCCCATCTAGGGTAACCAGGAAAACTGAAAATGTTTGTTTCTTCCTTAGACGTCAGCACCTTGGAGCAATGTCCATGTGTCACTTCAGTGATCACAGTATAAAAGTCTTTCAAAATCTAAGAGTAGCTGCCATGTTAGATGGGGTGTGGAAGGCCCATGATGTGAGTAATAAAAAGAATTTTCCAACAGTGAGGGTATCTGGAAAAGACAAGAGTTTATTCAGATCAGAGTACACCGTCAAGTGTGAGAGCAGGCAAGTTTCCAAAGGGGGCTTACATAGTCAGGATGAGAGGGCACAGTTGGTTTCTAAGAGGCCAAGACATGGAAAAGCATCTCCATAGATCTTAACATCACAAGGATGTTTCTTCTAGGGATGCCTGGTTTCTGCTGACTCTTCAGGAACACAACGCTGTTAAAGTTGTGGGGCCAGGGATATGGCTCAGTGGTACAATTGCCTGCCTGGCAAGCAAAAGGTCTTGAGTTCAATTCCAGGTACCAAAAAAGAAAAATTAAAGTTATGCATTAAAGTCACAAGCCATCAAAGCCCTCTGCATAGACCTCACAGTTGGCCCATAAGACTCTGATAAAGAAGTTTTAATCTTTTGGGGAAAGATGTGACATTAACTCAGTGGAGGGAAGAATGGTTTGGTGTTTATATTTATCTTGTGCTGGTCCTATTTAACATTAATGCAAAGCTTCATGACTGCCTGGTATGTCACTGGGTAGAGACATGTCATCAGAGTAATTTGGGTGCCAAGAATTTTAACCTTTGGCCAAACACAGTGATCATAGCTAGAAAAACAACTGGTAACCAGGATACAGTAACAAGCAGTACTAGTCTAAGCATTTTACCTGCATTTATTCATTTCTCTTAGGGACCTCATGAGGAGGTATTAGTATTATTTTGTTTCATAGATGAAGAAACTTACAGAGTGATTGCTCAAGATCACAAAGTTATAAGTGGCTACATTGGGACTTAATTAAATCTTACATACAATTCAGAAGTTGAACAGTGTATTTAAAGTTAGCATGCTATTTCTTTGTGTTTTGTTTGGTTTTGCCTTCTGAGCTTTTCTACTAAGCCATGGTAGCACCCAAAAGAACTTACTAGTTGTCAGACACTTCTTGGGCTTTGACAGCCCATGTATTTACGCACCTTCCTGTGTGTAGGCCAGGGACTTTGCTGCCCTCCTCCTGTCCTGTCCTTGGCTACTCCTAGTTTGGCTTGCCCCTGCCTCCATCTCTGCATGGTAAGATTCAGAAGTTACCATTAGGGAACCAGGTAGAGGTGTCCAGAGATCACATCCAGGGAGGCAAGAACAAGTGATAGTTTCCAGGATGGCCCTACCTTTACAGGGGACACTGAGGTGGTGTGTTTAACTCAGTCTGTTTCATCTTCGAGGCAGAACTTGGTACTCTTAACTCCCTGCACCAGCCCCTCTTACTCACCTGTGCCGGCCCCAGAGTGTTGTGTGGCAAGGTAAGAGGACAATCTGCCCCTCTGGGAGCCTCCAGCCTCCACCCTTTGCTCCTCTTTTGCCTCACTCTTACCCCTTCTCCGTTACCTCAGTCAGATTTTGCCTTTGGTGACGTGAAAAGAGAAGTAAGATCTACTGATTAGGAGCAAGGATTGCTCTGCCGGGATGTGCTTCCAATCCTGGCTCAGCCATATGCTGGATATGTCACCATGAGCAAGTCCTGTTTCCATCTCTATAAAACAGGGTAACAAAGCCTTCCTTCCAGTGTGTCGCTCCAATTGCCATGGGATCATCAAGGTGGTCTGTCCCCACTGGCTATAAAAGGGTTAGTGTAAAAATTCTGTCTTAGTTACTTTTTCCTTGTTGCTGAGACAGAACACCCAACACTCACAGTTAGAGGAGGAAAAGTTTGTTGTAGCTCAGAGTTTGTAGATGTTTCAGTTCATAGTTGGCTGGCTCCAAGGCAGGGTGGCGTGGCAGAGGAGAAACAACTCATAGTCAGCAGAAGGCAGTGAAATAACGAAGAAGCAGCAAACCACAAGTGCCAGGCCACAAGCAGTGACCACAGGAGGCTTCTTTCTCCCTTACATGCTATCCCAGCTGCCCACCCAGGGTGGGACATACCCAGGGTGGGACACCCTTAATCCTAGCATTGCACCATGGATCAGTCCAAGTCTCACATCCTTGACCCCAGCATCACACACTCTAGATACAGCCACCTCTGAAAAGCTCCACCTATGAAGTGTTAGGGGGCATCCAGGCACAAACCATAACAAGTGCCCTCCTTATACACCTAATATACTCAAGTGCTTAGAATGTTGCCTTGCACACACTAGGTCTTCAGTCAACGTGAACCCTGTTGTTTATCACCAGCCGTCATCTTCATTATCACCAGGACTTAACCGCTGCAGAGAAATTATAACCAGTGTCTGTCAAAGGCCCATGTGCGCAGGGGGCCCTCCCAGCAAGGCTCAGCCTGGCCCTGTAGGCCTTTCAGTCTTCCCTCACACACTTGCCAGCCAGAACTCCACCAGTGGACGGTTTCTAAGCACTCCTTAGTGATCGAGGCTTGGCTTCCCAAAGGGGCAGAATTCCATAGCAGACAAACCAGGACTGGTCTCCCTGAGGGATATTCCTTCTTTCTGAGACAAGTGTTCCAGAAACAGCCCATCTCTTGATGCATCTTTGGGAGTCCTGCTCGCTGACCTGTGTGGAAATGGGATTTGAATTTTCAGAGAAGTTGATTTTGCAGGTGGTTGAATGCATGTTATTCTCATAAAGCACATGTCATCTTAATTGAAACTGTGTGAGTGGGAAAGGTTGCCTTCTAAATTTAGAAGAACTGGCCTGAGGAGGAAATGTAACCTTTGAAACGGTGGAGGAGGTGGCAGGAGTTGCTTTATGTAAGTGTGGTGGGGAGCCTACCTGGTCACCCGTGCTGTGAGCAGAGGGATCAGTTTTGAATAGTTGTGCACTTTGGGGCTTTTGCTGTTGTTTTGTAATTTCCTAATGTTCCTGAGCTTGTCACAGTTTTTATTGACTCTGATCAGCTTTGTGGTTCATAACCTGCTTTTAGTTTTCTCACTGTTTTCTTTTAAAAGCCGTAACTTTTTTCCCCAAGTCATACCCCAAACTAAGACTGAAAGACTCACCTGTGATTGTTTCTGAGATTTCGAATCCACCCAGCAAGCTGTTGGTAAGTTATAGTTTGCTGTGCTAGAAGTAACAGTGTCAGTGCTAATGCTTAACATACCCCTCTCTCTACAAGGAGCTTACAGAGGAGGGGCAGGAAGTGCCCCTTTCCCACTGCCTCGGCTGCAAGGCTGTGGCTAGGGAATCACAGGCCCTGCCCTCCACTTTGGGGCACTGTTCCAAGTGCTAGACAATGAAGCCTGGAGCCAGCGAAGTCTCCGTCTGTGCTGTATGATGCTCAGATGTGCATACAGGCTCCCATCAGACAGTGACCACCACAGTGACCTGCAGAATCACCCAAAGGCTTTCTTATTTACCAGCCTGACTGCGTAATTTGGAACTTTTAGGAGCAGGGCCTATGTGCAAGTGTTCAAAGCTTCCCAGGGTCTCCCTGCGTGGGTCTTTCTAGGCAGCTTTTGGTGCTGTCCTGCATCCTATGGCTCTGGTGGTCAGGTGGATGGGTCCACAGCCCCTTTGACCTTCTCCATGATTGGGCTTTATGCACTCATGGATCCCAGTGTCTCTGTCCGCTCTGCAGAACCAGAGGCAGCCCCTGTTTGTGCCTTGTGAGGACATTCTACATTATTTGCACCCAGAAAAGAACAATATGGCAACTTGCGACTTTATTGTTGCTCTTGATTGGAGAGCCTCACCATGGTTCCAGGCAACAAGCCCACTATTGTGTCGGTTGTTTTCTTCTTGCCCCTCTGGAACTATCAGCCACCCCCTTCCCCTTGCCCTCTGCCTGTAGGAGGCTTCTTTGCATAGATTGGATCCTCAGGCCTGCCTTCCTCCTGGATTCCCGTGGGGCTCATCCCCTGGGACACCCAACATGAGAAGGAGGAGGGAGGACAGAGAGCTTGAGGATCTGTCCCCTTGGCTTGCTCCTTGCAAGGACATCGTAGGTGCTGTCCCGTCATGATTATTACCCTTCAGATTCCGTACCACACACACCACTGAGGCCTGGTATGAGACTCTTGATAGTCCTAGCTTACTTCACTATGCAAGTGCATTAGCTTTTCCTTGATGTGAAAAAAATACCTGAAGAAATCAACTCAAAAGGAGAAAAGGTGTTTTCTGGTCACCATTTCAGAGTTTTCAGTCCATGGTCCTTTGATTCCATTGTTTTGTGACCTGTGGCATCATGGCAGGGAGCAGTGGGGCTCACCTCATGGTGAAAAAGAAGCAAAGAGAGGAAGGGGCTGGCGGACCCAGGATTCCCTTCAAGGGCACCCCCCCCCCAGTGACCTAACTTCCTTGCAGTTAGGTCCCACATCCCAAAGGCTCCATGATCTCCCAAGAGCACCAGGGGCTGCTAACTAAGCTCTGAGCAGAGGAGTCTTCAGAAGACATTTAAGATCCAACTCATAACAGCAAGTGATTCTCAAAGTCTCATTGCTGGACTAGCAATTATTCTCTGGGAATTTCTCAGGGGTGTAGATTTCTAGCCCACCCCACGCAGTGACTCAGACACCCTGGAAGTGGGCCTAACAAGCTGTGTTTGACCCAGCCCTCCAGGAGATTCTGCTGCACATTTCACACTGAGAACCACTGTTCACCACCTTCCCCTTGACCCTCCCCGCAGCCTTGCTAACAAAGCCAAGTCCAGCCCACCTCAGATGGTTGTAATTTGAAGGCTGTCTCTCTGCGGACCCCACCTGAGGCACCTGTGGATGTGCGTGTTGGGTGGTTGTTAGCAGTTCCAAACAATTGGGGACCTTTGTTTATAGGTCTGCACGTGTGTGTGAGTTTACAAGTAGAATAAATTCCTCAAGGTAGCATGTTGGGAGCAGCTGGAGCGGAAATCGGTCATATGTGAGAGGGCAGGACAGAGCCAGAGTGCCTCAAGCGGTCAAGCTACTTCAGTCTTGGAAAAACACCCTGCCTGGACTATTACTGTCGTTAGTCAGTAGGCAACATTGCCTCTCATGATACTAACTTTGAAAGGGAATAAATAAATGCCCCTACTATTGTAGTTCAGTCTTCGTGCCCGTTAAGAGGTCACTCTGTCTGACCCCAGCTATTGTCTCTTGTCTTTATTTTTTAAGTCCTTTTTTTTTTTTTTTTGGTACCCGGAATCAAACTCACAACCTTGCACTTGCCAGGCTGGCGCTTGCAGCACTGAGCTATATCCCCAGTCCTATTTTCTAAGTCCCCTTGCCTTTTTCTCCCAGGAACCACCAAGAGACCACCAAATCCTACAGTAGCATCCCTGCGTTTAACTTTGGATAGCTATTTCCGAGTTGTTCTCCAATTTGTTATTTTCCAAGCTGGCTTCCAGTTATTCCACCGGTGTTCTCCCTCCAGTGACCTTAATTAACCAGACAGTGGCAGTGTGTTAGGGTCATGTACCTCGGACAGTAATACACACAGGTTGCTTCGGGATCGCGTTAAACTGCAGGTTCTTATTTAGGAGGTCTGGGGTGGAGGCTGAGGTTCTGCAGTTTTAACAAGTTCCCAGGTGACAGCTGCTTCAAGTCTGCAGACCATGCAGTAAATAGCAGGTGTTCGGATGAGAGCACAAGGAAGTGACTCAGAGATGGGCTTGGGATTCAAATCCTCATTCCCCTGTTTACTAACTGTGACTCGGGGCATGTTTCTTAAGCTTCTTGTGCCTCCGTCTCTTCACTATAAAATGAGACTTGTACCATAGTGTTTGACGATGGTCAAATAAGGTAATAAAGTACCTAGCAAAGGACTCGACCCGTTCTTGATATCCTGTGAAGTGTAGCTGAGGTTCTCATTCGCCCCACCCTCAGTCTGTTCTTGTTGGTTATCAGTCCCAGCCCTTTTTGTTCCAGATGCTCAGCTGCCCGTGGTTCCTTCCAGACAGTTCCAGTGTTCCAGATGGGCAGATGCTCCAGAGTGTCCTGTTTATCCTCAAGGTGGCCTCTAAGTCCCATGCTACGGTGCAGACCCAGCACTGCTCTGTTTTGCACCTCTGGGAGGAGCTCGGGAGAACCTAGCAAAGCAGTTGTTCCCCTCATTCAAAAAACTCTGGGGGCTGGGGATATAGCTCAGTGGAATAAGCGCTTGCCTAGCAAGCGCAGGGTCCTGAGTTCGATCCCCAGTACCGCAAAAAAAAAAAAAAGAAACTCTGAAACTTTCGCTTTTAGGAAAGTGAACCTTTGGAAGCCCACCTGCCATCAGTGCCCCGGACAGCTAGGTCTCTAATTCTGCTTTTCTGTGGGATGACAGGAGTGAGCTCACTTCCCCCTGGCGATGTCATTGCACGTCACCTAAGCACAGGACAGGTCCTTAGTTGCTTCTGTGTTGTATGAACATCACAGAGCGTGTTTATGCAAACCTAGATGATGCAGGTCAGTGTGTCGAGGCCATCCAGAGACACGTACACATGAGATGTAGGAGGTTGCTGCTGGTGAGATGCAGCTTACTGTTCACAGGAAACCTTTTATTTTCAGTCCTGGGGATTGAACCCAAGGAGTACTGAGCTGCATCCCCAGCCCTTTTTACTCTCTTAATTTGAGACAGAATCTCACAAAGCACGAAGTTGCCTAGGTTGGCTTTGAACTAGCAATCTTCCTGCTTTGCCGGCTAAGTAGCTGGAATACAGGCGTGTGCCACCATGCCTGGTAGTAACTTTTTTTTTAATAAATAGGAACACATTTTTAAAATAATGATTAAAACTGTAGTATAATAAACATGCTATTTGCATATTCATCAAATGTTCTGCATAATTTTTAAGTTGCACTCTATATGACTGGCAGTAGAGTAGGTTTGTTACAATTGTTACACTGTGACAGTATGACAGTTAAGACATCAGTAGGCAACAGTAACTGTTCAGCTCCTCCTAGGGGATGATCATCACGCATGGGGCCAGCATCATCTGAAACTCTGCTGTGTAGTACATGACAGTACACAAACCCAGGTTTCCAGGCACCAACCGCCCACTCTCACCTGTGTGTGTTGCTTATAGCATAGGGGGTTAAGTGTGCAAATTAGGTCTCCAAGATAGCGCAGTTCGCCAGGGTAAACACACAGATAATTTGTAATACAGATCCCAGTTTACAAAAGAACATTTCAAAAGCCAGAGCCGCAGCACAGAGGCACTCAGAGGAGGCCGGCTGCGGGCGGGTGTGACAACTGGCGCCATCGAACGCTGCCTCCTCCTTCTGTTTAATGTGGCGTAGAGTAAGAAAATAAACAGATGCTGGGAACGCTGTGCGCATCTGTGCGGAGAATGGCCCTGAGAATGTTTAGAAGTTACCCCGAGGTGGAGGAAATGGATGTTTCGCTGCCCGCAAAGGCCCCGGTGTTGAACACATTTTCTCCATCCTGAAGGCAGCTCTGATGCCTGGAGGATGAAAGGACCAGCGAATAGCAAAAGACAGTTGAAAGCTCCAGGAGGGGGAGGTGGAAGACACGTTGGGAGCCTTGGGCTGTGCATGCTGGAAGAAGAAAGAAAAGCTACTGCTTCCTGTGCTTTGGGGTCCTCAGCCCCTCCTCTGTGCACCCCTTAGCCAGTCATGTGCCTCACACAGGCAGTTCCCCAGCTCTCCTCCCCACCTCTGCCCAGCGTCTCCCAGCGACAGGGATGCTCCCGCCAGCAGCATCCCTAAAATTGCTCATGTACCCGCCTGCCCTGCAGCCACCCGATTCCTCTCTATCCATATTTCCTGTGCCCAAGGAAGTCTTCACTCAAGGACAGGATTCTGCACTTCAAAAAGCACTGTGGTCATCCTGCGAGCTTTCTGGTCTGGCCCTGGTTAGGAGCCGCACCGCAGAGCTGTGTGCCCAAATCAGATAGCTGTGGTCCCCAAGGATGGCTCTCAGCTTGGGGGTTGCTGTAAGAAACAGCCCCTGCGCTGCTTGCTGTCTTTGCCAAGTTCTCCTTGAAAATGTTGCTTGTTACATTCCTCCACGGACTCTTAATGAGGACCCATGGGAGATGTTTTCCTCAGGCTCGGCTGAATTTGATTAGCTGTCTTTGTCCCACGCAAGCGGCTGTTCTGTCACTTGAATGGCATGTCACTCTGCTGCTCATGCCAGAAAGCTCCAAGCTTTTCTCTAGCAAATACATGAGCAGGTATAGTAATCTGTTATACGCTTGCTCCCCTGGCTTTATTGGGTCCCAATCTATTCACTATAATTTACATTATCTCATATTATGACATATCCTTACTCCTCCTTTAAAGTGGAACGTAGCAATTATATCCTGCAACCTCAGATTTTTTATCAATGAACACACGTGTGAAGTATTTGTGGAGATACATTGATAAAGGAGAAAGGTACAGCTTTTTGTAGACAACACAGTGTGGTAGACGCTGCCCAGAAGATGAGCAAAATTCAAGGGTATGTTTAGTAACCTGTCACAAAACAGCACAGCATTGATGAGAGAGAGCTTTAGATCCTGAATTTCAGCCGCAGAGAATTTCACTTGCAGACATGCAGCAAGAATTTCATTTGTAGGTTGCACCAAGAATTCCAGTTACCTACACTCAGTATAATTATGTAACATGTAACAGAAAATACATATTTAAGAGGTGCATTTCAGGTAACGGGAGGTCATGGGCAACCAAGTGAGTGGCTGGCAAGGGACAAGAGCCAGATGGACCTTTTCCAGACATTCAGCAGGGTGGCAGAGTGTTCTGAAAACCTGCTCCTCCTGGCCTTCCCTAATGGGCCATTAGAAAACGGGACTATTTGCCGGTTCACAGAGATGAAAGTTTCTGTCATTTTTCTGCAAGCAAACGGGTCTTAATATTTCCTGCAACCACAGGTCTGCTTCATGTCCTGTAACTGAAACAACTATAATCCTTAACACCAGAAAACCATGGGCCCCTATTCATGCCCTGGCAGTTGAGGGAAGCAGAAACACCTGCAGGGAAACCAGGCGGAGTGTTTTTTGCAAGCCATGTCTGGAACTGTAAATGCTCGCTGGTCACTGACGGCTTTGCTTTCCTTTCTTCCCTCTTTTTTTTTTTTTTGGTTGTTGTTTTGTTTTTAATGTTTTCAGTGACTCCCCTGTACCTGAGAGAGGTGCCAGGTAGATGCATTTTGTGCAGACGCCTGCTGGACCTCACTTATACTATGTCCATTTGTCTGTGCTATTTATGGTGTTCACAGCTTCTGTTTTTGATACCAAGCTTTAGTCCTTGTAATTGGGTAACCTTTCTGTCTATCTGACACTAATGAAATTATTTTTATTAGAGTCTGCAGCTTCTAATCATTGCTTCTGGATTTGGGATTTTATGGGTGGATCAAGAACAAATCATCAGGAGAAAAGGTTTACTTTCCCTTTGGGAAATCGTGCAAGCACTTACAGATATTCAAAGCTTGAAACAAAGAATTTGTCATTAGTTGATGTATTAAGCAGATATATTTGGAGAAGAAACAGGCTGGGCTGTTTTTTTGTTTATTAAAGGGGATTCAGTTTAATTTTTGAAGCATACTTCACCCTGTAGTTGCCAGATTTTTTTTTAAGAAACATACCTTTAACTCTTTAGGAGGTTTGGAAAAAACTTTTTTCTTGTCCAGGCCAAGGAGACCTGGTAAATTATGGTCACAATTATTTAGTTTTCCTTGTCCTTCTGAATGAAATAATATTACTTTCATTCTCTTAAATTGTTGTAAGTTTATTTGAATGCAAAAAAGACATTCTTAAAGAAGAAAGTAAAAATATTTATATTCTCCCACTCAGAGACAAACGTTTTTAGTATATTTCTTTTCAGGATCTTCCCTGAGCATGTAAACACACACATGCAATTCTATTTTACATAAAAATGAATTTGGACTGTGTATACATGTTTGTCTGTTTCCTTTAATATATTTCAGATATCTTCCATAGTCTTTCTCTGTATATAGGCATGTGTCATTACAATAATAATAATATTTAATACATATATATCACAGTTTCTTACAGTCCCTAGTTTGAAGAGTGTATGTCAGTCAGTTCTTGTGATATATAGTTTTATGTTCAACAACCACAAAATCTCAGTGGCATCCAGAAATCTTCCTTTTGCTCATCAGTTTGTCATATGACTAGAGTAACCTTAAGTCTCCTATCCCCACCTGGGCTTTTCCATGGTGATGCCAGCTAGTGTTTGTCATGGTGATGACGAAGGTGCCAGCCTGCACACCCAGTTACTTAACTGCTGCTCAAGCCCTGTCTTGGATGTTGGCCATGAATTCTACATCCATCATGACCAAACTCAGGGGCAGGAAGTACGCTGGGCCCACATATGGGGACACGATGGACAATAAATATTTCTAAACACTAATCTCATCTGCCACAGCCTGTGTCCATTTTTCATTATTGTAAACATTCCTCTGCCCAGCCCTGTGTGTACTATTTACACACCTGATTGATTTTTAAGGACAAATTAATTGAAGCGAAACTTGGCCAAATGTCAAAGCATATATAAAGTTTTGATATTTATACATGTGACCAAATTGCCCATGTTCCACTTGTTTAACACCAGAAGAGCTTGTGAAATTGCCTGAGAGGAGGTGTGTGAAAGAAGGATGCTGACCAACTAAAGATGGCCAGGAAGCCTTGTATTGTGAAAAGGGGGAAAAAAACTCTCTAAACAATGACAATTTTGGGTTTAGATATAACTGTTAGACGCTATGAAATAAAAGGCCCAATTCATTCTAAAAAGTCCAAGATGATATAATTTGATGACTTTGGAAGGCCATATTTTTAGGCTTAGATGAAAAGTACCAATAGTTTCCTGTTGCTTCTAAGTATATTTATAAAATTTTAGTTTCTTCTTCAGGTGGATACCATAGACAGACAGACAGACAGACATAAAAATGTCTTGTGAATTCCTGGGAAAATGAACTTTAAAAAATTATGCACTCATACTTGAACATGTAAGCAGATCAGTTCTTTCTGAACCACAAGTGTTTTTCTAAGTATCTAAGGACGTTCACTGAATTTCAAGGAGCAGCAACAGTAGTGGGTGACTGTCTCTGAGGCATATAACCCAGAAAGGGAAGATGGAAGCTTCTCCCCCCTATTCCTTTCATTTTTTTCTCTCCTCTATTTCTTGTTCTTCTTGTTGCCTTAGCTTCTTTCTCCATTCCAAAAATTAAAAGGCCAGGAGAACAGGAAGGAAGAGTGTATGTATATGCTCATTGCTAGACAGAGCGATTATTTCTTTCTGTTGACCAGAGTATTATCTTCCCACTTCTTAGTCATTGATGCTGTAGTAATTGATGAGAACAAAGCAATTTCTCATAAAGTCCCCCAGCTCAAGTGAATGCTGAGAAAGTAAGGATCCTTGGATTATCCTAGCCACTGCTTGAAAATTCAGCTTTTTAGCTTTTAACACCAGAAACACCACCCAGAATCTTGAGAATTCCCAAATTCCAACATTACCACGTAGGGTCAACTTAGAAAACATGAAGGGTGAGATAATTGCTGCTCCTTCTAACCATCGTCTGATCAAGGTATTCAGTTTCATGTAATAGTGACCAATTTATGGTAGCGTAAACCACATCCCTAAGAAGGGTTTATTTTCCTATCGTAACAAGAAGCCTAGAGCGGGCAGGGTTGAATTTGGTGGTGCGGTTTAATAATAGCATCACCTCTGTTGATCATTTGGCCTTGATCCTGTGGTCACCAGAGGGTGCCTGCCTCTCCAACCAGGATATTTAGGTCAAGGAAGAAAGAAGGAGGGAAAGGGCAGTGTTGAGCTTCCCCTGATCCGCCACTCTCCCCTTGCAGAGTTCAACTTACGTTTCGTTGGTCAGAACTGCTGACACACACATTCCTGGCTGTGAGGGAGGTAGGGAGAGTGTTTTGACAAGGTCACCAAAAAAGATGGTGATGTGTTGTCATTGCCAATGATCAGAATTTTATGCAGTAAAGAATACAAAGTGTTAGAGAGATGTCTGTGATAGTCAAAGAAAAACCATCCAAGGGCAAAAGGAGAGTGGGGAGAGGGACGGAGGCGGAGAGACAGAGACAGAGAGAGAGTGAGTTGAGCTGAGTACAGGCTCAGGCAGTTACACTCTATCAAATGCCTCAACTCTTGGATGTTAAGTATTCCCAGAGGTCCCACTAAAGACTGGATCCCCCAGGTGGCACTTTGCGGAGGTCCCACAGACTTGCAGGTGGAGGGGCCTTAGGCCATCGAGGGCGTACTTCTGAAGGGAATGTGAGACCCCGCTCTCTTCTGTCTCTGTTGCTGCCCGGCCGTGAGGTGAGGCTGCGCTCTGGCCTGTGCTCCCCACCTTTGCCTCACACCCATCAGAGGCCCCAAGTCATGGGTCTGCCCAATCTTGACCCTCCAAAGCTATGAGCCAAAAGAAATCTTCTCTCTTTATAATTATCTGCCTCAGGTATTTTGTTATAGTACGGTGAAGCTGACTCACACAAGTACCTTCTTCTTTAACTTCCCTAAATTTCAGATGTGTGCATATTTTTATATTATATGTATGATGATGTATACTTTATATATGGTTTGTATCTTATTTGAATTTTAACCCATATATACCAGCTTCCTCTAGGTTAAAGATTATCACTTACTCCTGTTGAGGCACAAGAATAATTACTAATTAGCTGATAATAATTATTATTAAATACTCCTGTTGATTTTGGATCATCGGTGAGAGTGATGATCATAAACTTGCTAAGGCAGAGTGGGGAAGACATTGTGAGCAGAGCTTTTACACTGGATGTAACTTTCTTAGGAAGGATCCTGAACATGACCTTTCGTGGCTTTGCTTCCTTCCTCTGAGGAATGGAGACACCATCTGCCTGTCCGCCTCTGAGGGTGTAAGCAATGAAAGAGAAAATGCTGTAGAAAGAGCAGAGAACATGTATGTATATATGAGAATGATGTAACTTGCACAGTGAGCTCACCAGCTTCTCTCAGAACCTGGGCTTACTCAGCATTTGGAACTGGAATGGAGGCAAGATTATAGTCTCCGAAGGAAACTTTTGGAATATTTGCCTGGGAAACTCCTAATGCCCTGACCCCTGGGGAACTCCTGTCTGCTGGTTTTACTGACTGTGCCACTGAATCGTGGAGAAGAGCCGCAGAGAATGGTGCTGCTGCTGTGAAGTAGCTCTCAGAAGGGCCCTCACGCTGGTGTTTCCATAACAGAGGAAGAAACTGGCCGTGGTCTCTTCTTCAGTTGTTTTTCCGATGAGACAGGTGGGTTTTATTACTCCAAATTTAATCTGAGGAAACTGAAAGGTTGAAAAAGAAGATGGATTTTGCCCAGGATTGCATAGAGCCTGGCTTTTATACCGCATCTGCCTGACCCCAAGCCAAAGTTCTAACCTCAGCTCGACCAGAGGCCAGGGGCAATGTTACCCACATAAAAGCCCCATCGTCCCTTCTTTGTGCTTCTTGTCATACTGCAAGTGTGTTTTTGTCTTATGCAACCCTCTTCTCAACTCTGTGAGGGCGGTGAAGCTGTGACTGTACTCGCAGACACCGAGGCTCCGAGAGGAGCATGGCCCACCCTTGACCCCGGGAATGCATGATAGAGTGGGAACCTCATGGTGAGGTAGGGCCTGGAGCCAGAGTCCCCTGCAAAGCGTTCGGTCATGTTGGAATTTGAAAATATCCTGGGTTTCTGATCTAATATAACAAGCATTCTGTTTGAGTCCCCGTAAGATGTTCCATCCTGTCAGAGCCTGATCTCTGGTCAAGCCTTCCTGGCTCACCCTGACCATTAAATGGTGACCTTCCGCAAACATTTAAACCCCTTTGTACCTCGACACATGCCACCGATCCTCCACTCTTCCCCAGCTCCTCTGGAGGCGAGGGCTTTCAGATTTGGAAAATAGAAGGCAGCCAAAGGAAGGGTGTCTAATTAGTAACTGCCACTGCTGTCACACCTGCTGTCCTCATCAGTAGTGATAGCTTTCTTTAGACTTCATAGGCCTCCTGTGATGCAGCTGGCCTGATTCTCCCCCGCATGGCATGGAGCCCTAGATGAGGAACCAGAAGAGAAGGGTCCAAGGCCAGGATCAGCCCCTGGTGGCCATCTCCCTTTCCTTGCCTGAGCCTCACATCCATCCCCAACCCTAGGCTGAGAAGGTTGAACTAGAACCGGCCCCCCCCCCCGAGGAATTTTCCTGCAATCTTCTTTCCTCCCTGAGTAGCTTTACAGCTCTTTGTCACTGACCATTTTTGGCTCAAAGTTATTGTGGTTTAGAGTTAGAAGAGGAACTTACTGCAAAATCGTCTTTAAAGTGTTTTGAGATCGTTAAGGGAAAACTGAGCTCACCAGTGCCTCTAGAGCATTTGATGTTACCGAGCTTGCTGGGCAGAAGGAGTTCTGAGGGAAGTGGAATTTGGAAGCCAAAGTGTCTGGAGATCTTAGACTCTTTATCCTGCTTCCTGCAGAAGGGGAGACCACATCCCAGTGAAG
Organism: Dinomys branickii; assembly: GCA_004027595.1. Taxonomy (NCBI): domain Eukaryota; kingdom Metazoa; phylum Chordata; class Mammalia; order Rodentia; family Dinomyidae; genus Dinomys; species Dinomys branickii. Next base: position 97,002 of record PVLD010000189.1, read on the forward strand.
AGAGAGAGGAAGAGAGGGAGAGAGGGAGAGAGGAAGAGGGAGAGAGGAGGAAAAGGAGAGAGCAGAGTGCTGGGTTTCTTGTATTATTTTGCAGTGCCTCTCATAGAGTGGTAAATCTTTTTTTTTTTGCAGTATTGGGGATTGAACCCAGGGCCTCACACATGCTTGGCAAGTGCTTTACCACTGAGCTAGACCCCCAGGTGTTTTTGTTTGGTGTGTGTGTGTGTGTGTGTTACTGGGGAATTGAATTTAGGACTTTTGCACTGTGCTATGTCCTCCCTCCTCTCTTTAAAAACAAATCTTGAGACAGTCACTAAGTAACTCAGTTGCCCATACTGGGATTGAACTTGCTATCTTCCTGCTTCAGCTTCCTAGAATACTGGGATTATAGGATGTGCACCACCAGGCCTGGCTTTGCCTCCCAGTTCTATGGTCTTGCTAAATTGTCCAGGATGGACTCAAACATGGGATCCTCCCACTCAGTCACTTAAGTAGCTGGGATGCAGTTGAGCGCCACTGCACCCACGAACTGTGAATCTTTATTAAGATATTGTCATGGTGCTGTATAAGATGAGTGAGTGGTCATGCGTACCAGCAATGTGTGCTGTGGTCTTTGTCCTCGTGCCCCATGAGCACTGAAGTTCAGTGACAAGTTTGTTTTTCAGGCTCTGGGAATAATTACACCATCCAATACCACTTTATGGTTAAAAACTTTCTAACCAGGCATAGTTCACTTTTCATAGTAATTACTTTTGGCAAATATGCTTTTTGAGAAAATAAATGCTGAATGAATTAAAGTCAGATCATTTTTTTCTTCTCTTGGTAAAATGATTGCAGGATGGAGAACTTTCCACTTCTTTGAACATTTTTGCAGGGATGAGATGGGAGGGACTTCAGAAATGATTTAAAGCTTTTTGTAAGTCATTTTAATGTCTCTTAAATTGACTCCTGTGTACTTTACCTTTTTAATTGCTATTGTAAATGAGCTGTTTTCATCTACTATATCTTCATGCTATTATTCATAAATGTGAAAGTTACTAGAGTCTGTATAGTTTTTGTGCTTTATTATCTTCCTAAATTCTTTAGTTCAGTAATTTTTATTTCCTTTTTTTGTTTTCAAAGTCTATAACCATAGCTGCAAGTAGAAAGTATTTTATCTCCTGCTGGTCAAAATTTTACCCCTAGTTTCCTTTTCTTGTCCAAGTACATAGGCTGCTAGTCCTAGTACAAAGTTACATAAGAGTTAAATCCTTCTGTTCCTGGCCCTGCCAAAGATGCTTCTTATATTTCTCTCTTCAGCATAATGCCAAATCAGTGGTAGATTCATTATTATTATTATTAATATTATTATGTTAAGGGAACATTCTTGAATCTTTGAATATTTTCATCAAGAGTAGGTGTTGAATTAGACTTTTCCTTCTTGAACTTACGGTGAATGACATGAAAGTACCTTCTAATGTTAAACTGTCATTATTCCCGGCATAAACATGACCTGATTAGGGTGCATTGCTCTTATAATATTCTGGATTCTGTTTGTTGATTTTTCGCTTAGGATTTCTACATCAGTATTCATAAGACATAGTCTGTAATTCTACTTTTTAAATCTTTGCTGCATTTTTTGATTGCTCACATCAGAAAATTTGAAAGATTTATTTTATTTCTGTGTTTTAGAATAGTTCCAATAACTTCAGGATTTTAGGTTCTGTCCAGTTGGGAGGAAATCCTACATGAAACTGGCTGGGTCTGGTACAGTCTAAGGGATAAGGCTCCTTTACCAACTTTTCTCTTTATTAACCCCTCATGGAAATAGGTCTGTTTAGATTTTCTCTTCTGGAATCAGTTCAGGTGATTATATTTTCTTTGAAAACTGTCAATCCATCTAGGTTTTCAGATGTATTTGTCTTGAGTTTAGCAAAGTAGCCTTTTATAATTCTTGTAGTTTGCTTAGATTTTATATAGTAATTTCCTGATAACATTTCTGACTTTGAATTTCCACTCTTTGCCTTTATTTTCCTGGTGAAGTTATTCAGATTATTAACTTTCCCTCCAAAAGCTTTTAGTTCTGTTCAGTCTACTTTAGGGACTTATTCCACTTCACTAATATCTGTTGTTATTTTTATTAATCCCTTCCTTTTGTTTCTCCTGCTTATTTTTTTTCTTTTCTAACTTAGAATGCCCTGATTTCCTGTGGTCTCACACTGCAGTTGATGTATTCTGAGTGTCCCAGTGATCCTGTTGCCATGGTTTCCATCACCTTTCAGTTGGCTGAAGTTCATGTAGGAATTTCCCCACCAAATGTCATGGAAACAATATTCTCTGAGTTCCTGCTTGTTACGAATTATCATCCTATGAAGAGGTGATTAAGACTATGCAGCAAAAAATAGGGAATGTGGGTGGGGTATTATACAAGCGGGGTACAGTAAAGTTGAGTCACACACCCATCTCCATTAGTTGCAATTCGTTATTGGAACCGTGTTCTTCTCTGTAGAAATGATCAGCGTAAAAAATGTGAATTCATTGCCATTTTTTTACCATTCAAAATAATTCTCATTTGAACTTAATTTTGGATTTCAAATGTTGTATTATTTATCCCGAACGGGGACTGATCCCATCTTGTACAACTTTAGGCTTGATGACATCCGGGGCTTCTGGCTGCTGCCGGCCCACTGCCTCCCATGATACACCTCTGCGGACGCGGGCTGCACCCTAGTCCCTCAGTGGAGCCTCTTGTCTCTGGAAGGGTGTTATCTTTAGAGCTTTCTGAAATGTGCTGCCTTTAGAATCTCGCTCCTCCTCCTCTTTATACCTTCCCCTTAATAGCTGTGGAGAAAAGTTGTTCGTTTGACGTATCCTTTTAAAAATGTGGTGTTTGTCTCCCGATTTTGCCAGAAATGGAAGATGGTGGGGTTTCCCCCTTTTTTCTCATTTTCTTATTATTTCCACATGAAGAAGAGTAGAATGCCAACTTGTATAATCATGTTCACACCAGAAGCCCACTTCTGTAATCTCAAACTTCTTTCTATTCTAAAAATTAAACATGTACACATTATAGTTCCTGAGAAGTATAAAAAAGAAAATTAAAACCACCATCACTGTCCAAAACCTTGTATATTTCTTTCTAATCCTTTTTCCATGCTTACATATTTTGCTTCCTTTAGAAAACTGAGATCACTCTAAAGCTATGGTCTTCCATTCTGACTTTCTTTTCACACGAGTGTTTTCCCATGAGAAAGATAAAAAGGCTGCATGAAATATTTGATCATTTCCAAATTATTACACATTAACTTGGTTCTATTTTTAAATTACTATAATTTTTACTATATAAGCTGACAAATACACTCCATGGGCTAAAGCCATCCTTTTGATATTTATTTTTATAAATAAAGTTTTATTTAAGTATGGTTGTACTCATTTGTTTCTGTATTGTTTAAATCCATTTTACTGATACAGTGGGAGAAGTGATAATCACACAAAGATCACATCATCTGTCAAGCCTAAACTATAAACTATTTGGCTGTTTATTGAAAGGGTTTCCAAATCCAGTTGTACTATAGTAAACATCTTTCCATATATATATATTCAGTACAAACCCCTAGAAATAGAATTACTCTGGCCAAAGGGATATGAACATCTTTGTTACACTTGCCAATTGTACATCAGAAAGTCACTTAACTATTAGCTGTCATAGAATGTGAAAATCTGCCATCCTCTCCATACTCTTGACAACACTGGACATAATTATCTACTTTTTGTTTGTTGGTTGGTACTAAGAATCAAACTCAGGACTTGTACTTGCCAGGCAGGCACTGTGTCACAGAGCTATATCCCTGGCCCTATATTTTTAATCTTTATAAATATGGGAGGTCGGAGAATGGCATCTCCTTTGTGTTTGCCTACTTTTGATGACGTGAGGTGGCACATTTCTCCATAATTGTTACTTCTATTTCCACTTGAATTGCCCGTCTATGTCCTTTGCATATTCTCCCATTGGGATGTTTTGTTCTTTTCTCAGTGGTCTGTGAGACCTATTTATAGGCTTCGGGCATTGTGTACTTGATGCTTTGACTGCAGACAGCTTTCCCTTTGCTCAAAAGAATGATGTTCCTCACATCCACAGCGCAGTGATGACTTCCACTGGCTTAAGGGAGGGTGGCCATTCTTACACTCTTAGGTTTTGTTTTCAAGAGAAGCTCCACAAAACATATTTGTAAGGAAAAGCAAAACCTCTAAGGACCTTGCTTTCCTGCCCTGAACTCAGAGAGGAAAGCTTCCAGCAAAGGAAGGTGGCCATGGAGGATGCAAACCCCTCATTACCTTCTTTTGCAAGCCCACAGTTCACCCACTGTATTCTTCAAAGTGAACAATTCCTCTAAAAAGAGGAAGCTAGCCCTGAGGAAGCTAGCCCTAAAATCAATTCCATACCCACAGAACCTAGCAGCAAGAGTCAGTCTGTTTGTGGCAAGCGTTATTCATAAAGCATGCCGCGTTTAAACCCTTTGCCCTCGTGAAATGCCTTTTTCATTATTTTTTAGAAACCGTGTAATGAACTGCTGAAAAACAGTTAATCACTGTAATGAGTAAAGTTGCCCCTTGAAAAACTGCTCCAGCCATCAAACTTTCCAAATAAAATTTTGTGAATTTGGTTAGCATCTTGGCTGAGAAGAGCACACAGAAAGGTATTTCTGGGGCACATGGTTGTTCCTCGGGTCCTGAGATACGCAAACCTGCTTGGGTTGCCCAGGTGACAGTGCTTTGGGAAGACTTGACTAGGGTTTGCATAAAACCATGAGCTCTGAGCCAGCTTGGACTCCGTGTGCTTTGGGTAATGTGATAACACCCTCTGCAGGGTGTTTGGTGCAGAGCTGGAGAGTTTGACATTTAACTATGGGAGCATTTGTGGCTACTTTTAAGGTTGGGCTGCTGAACTAGTGCAACACCTGTGTCAACGGTCACTCTTAATATTTCTTGGATTTTTTTTAAAAAAGTAATTTTTGTCCTTGGCTATGAATTAGGACTGGAGCCATCTCCAACTTAGTAACAAACTACATTTGTGTAGCACCCACACAGGTACTCGGGGCTTCCTTCATATCATCTGTGTCATCGGTGAGGAAAATGTGGCAATTGTCTCCACTTCGCGGCTCAGTGAACTGAGGCTTTGAGAAGTTGAGGGTATTGTTGTGAGTTTATCTTTGTCACTGTCCTGTCCCTGGGATAACTCAAAGGAGAAAAGCTTTATTTGAACTCACGGTATCAGTGGGTTCAGTTCATGGTCCACTGGCTCCAAGACGTGGTGGGAAGACCTGGTAGAAGAAAGCTGCTCATGTCATGGCGTCCAGGAAGCAGAGAGAGAGAAGAGAGCAGCCAGAGATAAAAATATACCCCGCCGGGTCACTCCTCCAGTGACCAGCCCCCGCCTGTGAACAGCACTGTCAGCTGTATAGCTCCCCCCAATCCAATCACCTTTGCAAAGCCTCACCTCTGAACATGAGTCTTTTGGGGAAATTTTAGACCTAAACCATAACAGGGCCATACAGCTAGTGTGCATCAGCATTAGAATATGAATCTGAGTTTTGGTTTGACTCTGGAACCTCTGTACTCCTCCCACTGTGAACCATGTGGATAACCCCACAAATGCTGCAGGGACTCGCTTTGTCCTGTGGACCGCTGCTTGTGCTCAGAGAGCAGATGTTCCGTGGGACCTCACTGTGTTCTGGCCATCTAGCCAACCATCCTGTATGCAATGTGTAGAATCAGCCAAGGCTGTTACCATCTTCACAGCTGTGGGCAGGGAGGCTCTGAGCAGTGCCCTGGCCCGAGAGCGCAGTACAGTCAATCAGAGGTTTGCTGGATGGGAGCTCTGCCCTGTGCAGCCCTGGCACTGGCGTTGGCAGCAGTAATGAGGACGTTGTTGTCATAAGCAGCCTTGACCCTGACCTTCCTGGTTGACTGTGTTGTTTTCAGGTGGCACCTGAGTGATGGGGCGATAATGTTCATTAGATTAAAAATTGTGAGAGTCAATTTTTAAAGGAAATGATGTATACCACTAAGATGTGGTTTAAAAAATTATACCCGAACCTTTGTAAGTGAAAAACTGTCAGGATAACTATTCTTGCCTGGGTATCTGCTGTTCATATTTGCAAGCTGAGCTTACCGGGGGAGGAGGATATTTATTTATTTCAATGTTAATAAACAACAAACATGAACCTTTGAAAAGGGCGAGGACTGCGCTCATCTCTGCCCCACCTTCTCCCTTCTATCTCACCCTCCGAGCTGGAAAACCTTGTGCCCTAAATGTGCCACAGGTCCCAAGTCGCTGCTGACCCTAGAGTTTCAGTCTACAAAGCCTGGAAAGCTCCCCAACCCAGCAGAACACAGGTTTTTAATTAAATACTTTTAAAAGCTTTAAAGAAACCTAAGTCTGTGTTCTACAGTGTTACCTCTTTTCTCTTCCCTCTTGTGACCCTCTCCTGACCACTGCCACACGATGGTCCCCAAGAGAAATACCTTCTGGACCCATGCCCATGAGAGAATTTGATAGTTTTCTTTTAAGTTCTGTTTCAGTGCGGGAAGAAGAGTGGCTTTATAAGCCATTACCAAATCAAAGCCCCATCAGAGGAGGACAGAGGCCTCCATACATGGGGATGAATTATTTTCCCCTGTTGATTTTATGCCAGTGCTAGTGAAATTTCACAGCTGGTTATTAAAAAATCCCAGGGTCAGGGTTATGCGCTATTTATGTCACAAGAAGCAGGAGAAATAAAATACCCTAAAGATATGAAAACATTTTGTAAATCGGCATATTTTTGGCATGTGTTTCTCTTTTAGGGCCTAGGAAGTGATTTATAGGCTCTGATGAGGTGCTGGGAGAAGGGGCCCCTCCTACCCCCGAGTCACTCTTAATGGGCCACGCACCCTCGAAAGTATTGATAGAGCTGACCTGGCTCAGGCTGGGGACAGGAGAGAGGAAACGTGGACAATTTAGGCTTTTCAGAAAGTAAGGAGAAGAAGTGGCACACGTGACCTAAGTCACAGTTTCCTCGAAAGGTAGAAACTGCTAACAATTCAAGTTGACAACTGCCAATAGCAGCCCAGCCTTGTTTTGCTCACCATAAATTTGAATCCTGGGGTTATTTTTGAGAATGCTAAAATGCACCTCACCCTCCTGCTGCTTGGAGCAGTTCCAGCCTTCCCCTTGAACGCAGGGACCCAGACACAATGTCCCTTTAGCCAGGGACAGCATAAGGGCCTCCTTTCCTGGAGCAGATGTCTGCTCATTGGAGGGATGGGGACCACAGGGGACCAGCATGGTTAGCTGGTGTCCTCAGCAGCCATCTGCAGCCCACCCTGCCAATAACATTTTAAACAGACCAAAAAATGCTAACACTACAACCTCTCTTTGGTAGAAAAATGGCACAGAAGGGATCAGAACGCTTTTCCAGTGCTGAGAGTTTCCAATATCCAATAAAATAGACAAGATGCACTGATGTCCTGCTGGGTCATAGAAGTGATATTATAAAATATTCTAATGACAGTCCATATAGTACCTATGCAGTGGACAAGAACCTGGGTTCAGAAACCTCTTGTATGGGCTAGGGAGGGATAAGTCTAAAACTTAGTCCTGGGTGAAAGCTATTTCATAGACAAAACGTCTCCCTGTCCTAGGACACATTGCAAACCCACAGTGACAGTGTCCCTGCTGGCTGCAGAAATGTCCATGGCAGAGCCTCCCCCTGCTTTCTCCTACAGGGGTCCAGGTTCCCGCAGGGTCCTTCCTGGTGCTGGTCTGCAGGAAGGAGTGGATCAGAGCTAAATACCACCCTGTGGTCTCTTCCATTACAGAATCTGCTTGGAACATCACTTGTTCTAGTGACTGGGGGATGCTTTTTTCCTAAGCTGGGCTAAGGTCATTTAGCAATGTGTGATGGTACCTTACCTAAACTTGGCTTGTGATCCTAAAGTTCCCTTATGGTATAAGAAAATAAACTCTTCGTGTTAAAACTGGACTTAGTGTATGATAGGAAGCTGTTGGAATAAAATGTTAATGAGCATTAGAACCAGCAGCATCGGTAGAGGATTCAGAAATAGTCATGGCCTATCGTCCAAGGTGGGTCTCCTTTCTTAAATTTAATCTCTTAAGAATGACATTCTGTGACTTACCAAGCCAGCCTCAGGGGCTTCAGCACCCAGGCAGCGAGGACCCTAAGTTCCTCTTTCCTTCTCCTCTATTGCCCTCAGCCAACAGCTCTTATTCGCGTTGGCTGAGGATCCATGGCAGCAACTGGAGCTCCTATGGACAGAATCACACTCCAGTCATCGTTGTGAGATCAGAGCACAAAGGCAAAGAAATAAACCATTGCCTGCTTCCTGTTCAGGCAATGGTTTATGTGTGGAATAAAACTAGGGTCCTGACCTTAGCAAGAAGAGGCCCCCGTGCCCTTCTCACTTGGGCTGACAGCCACTGACCGTGAGGGAAGCCACCCGAGGAGCATTTCCCGGAAGCTTTGGGCTCTGAACTGGATGATGCATCAGTTATCAACAAAGAGAAACAAAAGTATGGCCAGTGGGCAAACTCCAGACCTTTCTATCCAGTGCATGACAGCGCCAGCCCTGATGTCCCATTCTGCAAAAGAGAAGGATGCTTTTGCAAATCCTGCAGTTGTTGCACCAGAAATAAAATTTCTCTTCAGTAAGAATGTGGCTAGACCAACTGGAATATTTCTCAAAGTGTCCCATTAATAAGGAGAAGGGATATGGCTGTATATCTGAAGGTTTGTTTGTTTGTTTGATTGTTTGTATCTGAAGGTTTATATACATACACATATCTCTGTGAAATAGTGTATACACATATAAAACGGCATGTAAATGTATATTTTAATTATTTAGTAGTGCTTGCTGTATTGCTTCCGGCTCTGAGGCTCCTGTCTGCAAAGATCAAGCCTAATCTCCTAAGCCTGACATTCCACTACTTACCACACCAGCCTCTCAGCCTTACACACGTCTCCAGGGCTCTGCTTCAATTATTTTCTCCCAGCTTATCAACCTAAGATTGCCAGTTTCTGAATAAAACTGTTGGGCTCTAAAGATTTTACATAATGAGTTTTAAATGTCATTGTTTAGGAAAATAAATGGTTTCCATGCTCTCCAAATGAGAATATTGCTTTGGGATCATCCAGTTAATGTTGTTGGCAGATAACATATCTGGTCCATGCCAGTGGGATTTTCAAAGTGAGAAATCAAACATGTTTGGGATAAAATTATATTGAAAGGAGACTGGATTCTTTACAAGGGGAGAGGTGATTCTCAGTGATGTTGGTGCTTGTCCTAGATGAAATGGCCTAAAGCCAACTGGGGTTGGTGGTAGAAATCTTAATACTCACATTTAATAATTAAGTAATTTTTAACAAATAGAAACACTGCTGTTGGATTATACTGCTCAAAATAATATTAAGCATTGCAACACTTTCCAAACAGAAAGAATCCACGGGAATAATCCATATCGCATTGTAATTTATCATGCTTTAAGGGGACAATGATTCATTCTTCTTGTGAAAGCTGATTACTTCCCCCCTAATTAAAATGCTAACTTTTTAGGATCCATTGCAAAGGGAGACCCACAAGACCTTCCTGCTGTGTACAAGTGCCTGAAATGTGTGTTAGCATACTTCACATTTTTCACCCCAGTTGTTGCTTGTGTACTGTTGATGTCTTGCTGATAGGAGATGGGGAACAATGTTCTATTGTTTCTGGATTGTTTGTTAAATAAAAATTCCACGGCTGCCTCTCCTGGAGCTGCTGTTCCTCTGGGTCTGTCTGGACTCCTGCCTTCCTTCCCCTCTCCCTGTGACCACCTCAAGCCTAGGTGTCACCAGTGGTTTCCAGACATGGCAGAAGCCACCCCAGCTGCTCACTCTGCCTCTGAATTCCACAATTTCCATGAATCCTCTGCCCTGCCACTAGATCAGTCTTACATGGTGATCTTAGCCCCATGAGCACCAAAGTCAAGAGCATTCACTAGTATTGAATTAATGACAGATGACTTCCTGGCGTGGCTTGAGTGAGTCCTTCCTTTCCCACTTTGTCTCCCATTATTTCCAAGGACACAGTCTTGGACCAAGAAGTCCAAGCAGTGACTCTTCTGTTCCCGAGTTGCCCTCTTTGCGTAGTTTTGCCTGAAGCTGTCCTCTTTACCAAGCAGGGCCTCCTTCACGGCCAAGAGGAAGCCGTTCTGCTCATGCTCCGACCACCCAAGGCACCGTGGTCTCTGGCACTCAGTCTTCAAAGGATGTATGATCCCCACCACATTTTTGCTATGTCATGTAGGATTCCACACCCTACATTTTCTATGAGTTTCTATGCTAAGCAGTTTGAGAACTGTGTTTAAAATGCCTTAGGTACTTGGCACAATTACTATTTTTGTATTGTGGTAAAAAAAAAAAAAAAAACACGTAACATAAAATTTACTACCTTCACCATTTTTAAGTGACCACTACAGCAGTGTTCACTATACACACACACGATCCTGCGATAGATTTTTAGAACTTCTCATCTTACAAAACTGAAACCACTGCACAACCCTCTTCTTGCCTCTTCTTAGTGACTAGCAACCAGCATTGTACTCTCTATTTTGAAAACTCTGACTACTTTAAATACCTCCTATGAATGGAATCATGCAGGATTTGTCTTTAGTAACTGGGTTATTTCACTTAGCATAAAGTCCCTAAACTTCATCTATATTTTAGCATGTAATGAGATTTCTTGCATTTTTAAAGTTGAATAATATTCCCTTACGTATGTTACACACACACACACACACACACACACACACACACTCCACTTTCTTTATCCATTCACCTGTTGATGGGCATTTGTATCACTTCCACATTTCAGCTATTATGATTCATGCTATAGTGAACATGAGTGTGCAAGTGCCTCTTCAAGATCCATTTGTCAGTTTTTCCAGATAGATGCTCACAACTGGGGTAGCTGTGAGCATCTGTCTATCATATGGTAGCTGCCATATTGTTTTCCATAGCAGCGGCGCCATGTACAACTTCCATTAACAATGCATACAGGTTCCGATTTCTCCATACCCTTACCAACATTTTCTTTTCTTTTTTTTTTTTTAATATACCACCATTATACCTACCAAGTATGTGGCAACATCTCATTGTGGTTTTGATTTGTGTTTCCTTGGGGATTGTTCATCTGCTGACTGGTCTTTCAGGCACCTTCTTTGAGGAAATGTTTATTCAGGTCCTTTGCTCATTTTCAAACTGGGTTATTTTATTGTTGTTGTTGGTGGTGGTGAGGATTTATAGGAGTTCTTCACATATTCTGGATATTCACTCCTTCTCAGATATGTAGTTAGTATTTTTGCCATTCTATAGTTTGCCTATTTCACTCTGTCCACCGTTTCTTTTGCTGAGCAGATTTTTTTTGTTTGATATAATCCTATTTATCTATGTTTTTTTTTCTTCTGTTGCTTGTGCTTTGGTGTATCATGTAGCCAGTCATTGCCAAATCCATTGTCATGATGATTTTGCCCTAAGTTTTCTTCTAGAAATTTTGTAGTCTCAAATCCCATCTTCCTGTCTTTAATCCATTTTCAGTTAATCTTTATATATGGCAAAAGGGTCAGATCCCGTTCTTTTGCATGTAGAAATTCAGTTTTTCCAGCACCATTTGTCAAAGACTGTCCCTTCTCTACTATGGAGCCTTGCACCCCATCAAAGGTCATGTGACTGTGCGTGTGGGTTTCTCACTGCCCCTCTGTTCTATGCTGTGGCTTTATACATCAGTCTTTGCTCCACACTATTCTGTTTTTATTGTGTAGCTTTGTAATATGTTTTGAAGCCTGGAAATGTGAGGCCTCCAGCTTTGTTTTCTTCCCTCAAGATTGTTTCAGCTATTGAGGGTCTTTTGCGAGGACATACATATTTTAGGATTGTTTTTGGTTTTTTTGTAAAAAAAAAAAAATGCCCTTGGAATTTTGATAAGGATTTCATTGGCTTTGTGGATCACATTAGTAGCATCAATATTTTTACAATATTAAGTCTTCCATTCCTGAACATGAGCTGTCTGTTTCACACAATTCTTCACTGTGTAACAGCAGGATTATTATTGGTGATAAAAGGTATTAAAAACAAATCTTGTTCTCTGTGTCAGGTGTATGTGTTTGTATGTGCGTGTGCATTTCTTTTAGGGAGTAAGAAGTAAGAAAGCAGCATTAACTCAGCACTTTTAATATATATCCTTTCTTATATAATTATTCTCAGTATGAGTGTTGGTGTCCTTATTTCGCAAAGAAAGAAATGCAGATGCATATTTAAGAACTTCAGGTATTAAGGATCACACAGCTCGTATATGGCAGAGTCTGGATATGCCTAATGTGGGTTTGTCAGACTTCCAAGCCTGTGTTGTGTTCATGCTCATTTTCATTCTCAGCCTCCCCTTCCTACCTCTATTTCCTCTCCTCTGTGCCATTTTCCAGTTTTGCCAGTGGGAGCTGTCAGTTGTCAGGTTCATTCGCAGGGCTGGGCAGTGCCAAGGTCGTTTGGAGACTGCATTTCAACATGGCAAGGCTGAGTTCAGGGAATACCAGTGTGCTCTGATTTAATTCACTAAACTTTGCAAATATCTTTTGGACAGCTAACAACTGAAAGCTGACTTGAATCTAAATGTACGCATAACCTTCACACCCCTGTCCCTGAGTCATCTGGTGGCTTCTCCTGCCCATCTCTGCCTCCACCATGGAGCACATGTTATGCAATTCTCACTACCAGAGGAGAAACAGATCCCGCAGAGAGCACACCTATTTAACTATGTTTAAGATCTGCCCAGGAATGTGGAACATGTTTAAATATAAAACTGAGAATGAGGCCTTTGACATTGATTGATTTTAGGAATAAAGTAGAATTAACCCACGATCCTGATCTCATGGGGAAATATTTTCATAAAATTCCAAAACATTTGTGGAATTAGGGCCCCATTGTACAGGGGTAACTAGCAGGGCCGTTAGACTTGATATGGAGATGGAAAGGACCAGAGCATAATTGGGGCAGGTCATTGCATTCAGATATGTGTGGGATGTGCAGATGCACTGATACAGGGCCAGCTGAGCATGCACTTACAAAGACAGCCCAGCACTTTATATGTGTGTGTGGAAATGAACGTGCAGCGTCACATTTCATCAGTACTATGTAGGGAATGAAGATGATGGATACCCTTTTCTATGAACTTCTGGAGTAGGAAACCATTGTAAATTATGTTAATTTGAATTTAAATTTTTTTTAAAGTATTTTTAAATTTGATGGATCCCAGGGACAAAGGCACACAAACTTTTACTCACAACAAGGACAGAAGTTCTTTTAACAATTAGTAAATCTGCTAAAAGTCTTCCAGTTTTAAATGAACCATGTGCAGATACAGTGTGTGAGGTCTAATGTTTCACAAGTTAGAGAAACCATCTGGGAGAGGACAAAGATGAGGAAAGCACTAGAAACTTCAGTGTAAGAAGGCTCGAAACAGCTGACCTGAAAAATAAAGGGTTGGATCATTGTGTGTTCCGTACGGCGTATATAATACCGCATGTCAGGTATACCGCGTAGAGGTGAGATGCTCTGCAGAAGGTGCTTGCCTGGAGCTGGCCACCTTTCTCAGGCACTGTGGAGTCCTCTGAGCTCCTCTGTAGTTGACTTACACCTGGCACACAGTGCAGAAGAGGGGATACGTGGTCAAAGTGTTGTAAGTACAAACTAAGGGAGCTATGTAAGTTGAGGAATATAACAGCATTCCCAATGTTGTAGGGTTCAATAGACCAGGCAAGTTTGGGAGGCACTGATGCAGGTCCTGTGGTAGTGACCGGAAGACATCTCTAGCTGGCTGGAACCCAAGTCTTCTCCAAACAGTGGTTGAGCCAAGGTTCCACATGAAGCCTTGTGAGGTTCTGTCTGAAGCCCTGCCCCTGACAGTAGGAGCAGCATATGCTGCATAACACCCAACACCCATCACTCAATGGAGGCGAGGTTTATTTTGGGAAGACTCACAGCATAGAGATTCCAGTCCATAATCAGTTGGCTTCAAGAAGAATGGAATGGCAGGCAAGAGCTAGCTGCTCGCAGCATGGGAGACAGGAAGTAGCATGAGGAGCCCGGGAAGGAGCTAAGCCCTCAGAGCAGGCTCCACTTCCCAACACCACATTTAGCTACAAATGTGGATTAATCCAATGACAAGTATTACAACCCCATGACCGACTAATCTCCCAAGCCTCACCTGTGAGTGCTTGAGGCTTTGGGGCAATGTTGAGATATAAACCGTAGCATAAAACTTCAGGAAACAAAAAGCCCACCATATTTGAGGGACGGGGACAGTCAATGTCACTGACACACAGCAGGTGCTGGGAAGGTAGTTACAGGTGAGGTTAGAGAGGGTTGCGGGAAGGAGTCCCACCACTGCTCCGTAGACCAAGCTGAGGACGTCCAGTTTTAGTCCTCAGGGAGCATTTCTCCCCCACTCAAGTACACAGCCTTCTTTTCCAGCATCCCCCAGGCCCCGTGGCTAAGGCTCATGACCTGCCCTTGTGTGGAGCTGTTTCACCCTGGGACTCCCAGTTCACACTGTGAGAGTCTGTCTGGTCTGCAAGTAAAAAATGAAACAAAGTGAACCTCGCATCACTGGAGCATGCTGGGAAAATCTTGACCAGCAAAATTCCATCATCCTGACTGGAACCCAGCTCGGGGCCACCCTGCCTTCCTCACACTTGGAGAACTGCCACACCCCTCATCTGGGGCATCTTTAGCAAGGGTAGTCAGGATTCCAGGGTAACTGGCCTAATCTATCTGCTCTGGAGCCAGCCTGAGCTGAGACAATCATAATGAAGGTAAAAGAGCTCCCAGGCCATCACAGAACCAACTCCTCCTATTCCTCTCAATGGAGGCAAATCATACAAAACAGGAAAATGGGACCACAGTGTGCTGTCATTTCCCAGCTCAGGTGGCCACAGCGAACCAGTCCAGCCTAGCACCCATCAAGCGGGTAGCCTGGGGGTGAAAGGAAGAGGTGGAAGAGTAGAAATGAAGGCTTTCTAATTTGCAGAGTAATCGTACTTGCAAGTTGTCTTGTTTTGCAGGTTTGTCTTGTCTTGTTTTGAGCAGGTGATGCAGTGTTTCACCTTTATCCTGATGACTTGAGGGCTGGGGCCCCAGATAACCCACAGGGCAGGAGGAATAGCGCACAGCCTGGTCAGTGGAAAGACTTGAGTATGTGTGTGCTGAATAAATGCTTAGAGGAATGAATGAATGTGTGCTCGTGGAAGCTGAGGCTGTTGAAGGGAGTGTGGCCACTACGGTCAAGTTCACAGAGAAGAATTCGATGGAACGGTGAAGGACTCCTTTCCTGAGTCAGGCAGCTTTAAAGGAAATAATTTTAGGAGCACAAAAGCTGAAGTCACACATGTGTCTCACAGAGTATACAAATAGTTACCGGAGGTGGGGAACCGGAAAGGTAGAGAACAGAGCCTGTGGTTAAAGCCACAAGCTCAAGGAGTCTGAGAATAACTTATGAATTGGACTAACTTTTTAAAGTGAACTTTTTATTTTGGAATGATTTTAGATTTACAGAAAGCTGCAAAGATAGTAGAGAGAGTTCTTGAGCACCCCTGAGCCAGTTTCCATGCCCCTCAGGTTAACCTCTTACATTACCAAAGTACATTTGTCAAAACCGAGAAACCCACTTTGGTAGCTATGATTAACTGTGTTTAGGCTTCGCTTGGATTTCACCACTTCTTCCGTCACTGTCCCTTTTCTGTTCCAGGGTCCTATCCAGGATCCCGCATGACGATTAGTCATCGAGTCTCCCTAGTGGCCTCTGGCCTGTGGGTGTTTCTCAGTTGTTGCTGATTGTCGTGCCTCTGACAGTTTTGAGGTGTGTGGTGAGGTAGGTTAGAGGATGTGCACCAAGATGGATCTGTCAGATGTTTCCTCGCAATTATGTGGGAGTGATGAGATCTTTAGGGGAGAATACTCAGGAGGAAGTACCCTCATCACATCAGTCTAGACGGGCACGTGGTACACACATGACGTCACTGGGCATATGAGCCTTGGTTGATTTTTTTATGGCATTTCTGGCCTGTACTGCAGCATGTGCCTGTCCCTACGGCCAACCTCATGTCTTTGCAGCTGGTAGAGATGGTATGGAGAACGCCCTTGGCGTGGCCCAGGATCCCACCCCATTATGTCTTCACTGAGATCCTGTTCACACAATATTCCCCTTTTTGACGACGATCTCTCCCTGTATGGAGGTCAGTTGAGTATCTGTTTAGATAGTGTAAGAGAGAATGAAGGAGAGACGGAGCCTTTACAGAGATTTGCTTAGGGTTCAGGGAAGGAAACGGAAGAGCTGAAATGCAAAATTAGATATAGAGAAAGAACAAGATGGGAAGGAAATGACAGCCAAAGGGAGAGAGCCAAATCAAACAGGGGCAAGATTTGTGATGAAAACAGCAAATGTAAAAATGGAAAAGCAGCGGTCAAAAGCAAAAAATTTAAAAAACAAATCAAAAGTTTCCAACTTTAAAATAAAATTTTGCCAAAGTAGAGGAAATTTAAGTGGCTCAAGTTTATATAGGAATAGAACTGGAGATGGAAAAACAGGTTTCAAATAGGTAAGGCAAATTTTAATGAAATGCCAAATAACACAGTTATCTGATCTTGCAAAAGAGGAAAGTGTTGTAATTCGGAAAGTGCGAACAGCCTTTGGCAGCCCGAGTGATTAATAGCGTCAGCTCAGGCTTCATGAAGAAGTCTAGAATGGATGGTCCAGAAGATTGGAAATTGGGCCTGCTTTCTTTGTATGAGTAGGAGACCCAGCTTCTTGTTTTGTTTTGAAAAGCAAACAATAAAGGAATTTGAAAAGCTGTAGGAAATCTAAAAAGCTGCAATTTGGTAAAATCATATTTTGTTTGAGGTGGGAAATGCATGAATGCATTTTCTAAATGTGGTTCCTGCCCACAGTGTCACAGAGTGGGCTTTTTAAATTATTATTAAAAAAAATTACTGTGCACCTTCTCTGCCCAGGCCCTGTGTCAGGAGCTGGTCTCTGCCCATGAGAAATTTATGCTCCCGTGAGTTTCTGCCCATTTTACCTGCTCCCTAACTCTCATTTGTGGCTTTGCTGATTTCTGTCTGGGGAACTGAATCTCTTTTGCAGGCAAGTTTTTGCTTTTTATTTTCACTTTTCCTTCGGTAGCACAGGCGGTACAGCATGTTATTGGGAATGGTGCATCCCTGCTGGGATGAGTGGTCTGTTTCACCCTGGCCCTTGGACACTGGAAGGAGTAAAGTTCAGGACCGCACTGATTCCTTCCTTCCCTCTTCCCCACTGGCATGTAAAAGGAGCCTCCGTTCTTGGAGTACAGAGGTAGAAATGTCCCCATGGATTGGCACCACTCCGAGGCCCCCAAGCCAACAAAGCCAGGTTATCTGCAGTGCCCTGCCCTGTTGAACCTTGAGCACCACCTGGCACGTCACACCCTGTACAAGAGCATCAACACAGGCTACGGAAATCCATGGAAATCACACAAACCTAATACAACATGTTAAATCTTCAGGCTGCAAAAGGACACAGGAGGATTCCACTGTAGCCCACATGCTCCCCCTTAGGTTTTTTTAGTTTTTCCGTTTCCGTCACTATGGTTGTGTGAGGAGCAGGTTGTCTTTTGTGACGACTGTGCTGTGACATTGTTAGGATGATTAGAGAAGGGAAGGAAGATGCCAGTAAGCCATCTGTAACTTTTCCCAGGAGGGGAGGCAGAATAGTGGAAGTGTGGGGCTGGGAATATAGCTCAGTGGAATAAGCACCTGACTGGCAAGTGCAAGGTCCTGGGTTTGATCCCTGGTGTCTCACACACACACACACACACAAAAGGAAGAGAGAATAGTGGAAGTGGACTGGTTGGCTTCCGCAGGACGAAGCACACACATACACAGCCCTCAGAAGGATGCCGCACAGTCTTTTCAGATGTACTTCCAGCCTGGGGCTTCCTCCTCTAGCTGATGGGGTCCATGGCTATGCAATCCCCGGGCCCAGTCCATGGTGTGGCTGCCCTCCTTCCTCACGTGTTCAGAGCTCTGCTTCCATCCTTACTCAGCTCGTGCACCCCAGGCAGCCCGCTCTTTTCTCTGTGTCGGGGCGTGTATTTTAAGATGCCCTGAAGCCAACTGAAGACTTCTAAGCTTCCCACTCAGGTGCCGCACTGTGTCTCAGGAACCAGTTGTTTTTGCTGGCTTCTGGCTACAAAGTTGCATAAGTTTCAAGTAATTGTTCCTGAGTTTTCCCATATGCTGTACTGTTTTTAGGGCAATGTTTTGTAGAACACAAAGATTTTCCAGGAAGTGCGCTGAGAGGCCTGTGCTTGGCTGTGTGTTTTCCTTCCAGCCACCTCCACCTCCGGTGTGTTCTTAGCTTGGGATTCTATCCCCTGTGTTGTCCCAAAGTTTGAAACAGGGTGGCTCAGGAGGAGAGGGAGGAGTCATGTGGGTCTTGGCAGTTGGTTACCTGATCATATTGTCACCTTGAACTTTATCTGTCTGTCTAACATCTCAAGCTCAAGTCCAAGACCAAATCTCTGGGCTCCAAGGATCTTGTGCCTGAAGGAAAGCCCAGACACAGTGTTTGCATGGCACCTCGGATGGCCTGTGACAGGTGTCACGCAGCCTCATGCCCTTGCCTAGCACACTCCTCAGAGAGGTAGAACCAGAGCTGTACAGCCACACTTTTAGAGACAGACATCAAGAAGTCCCGAGGGGTCCACTTTTGCTCAGCTGAGCTGGTTAACCAGCTCCCCAATGAAGTCAGGGAATTGCCAGATTGGCACTACTAAAAAATGATATAAAAAGCCATTTGAAAATAGTAGTGGGGCAAGAAAAGAGAAACAACCGTGACTGAAAGAGATGTTTAACGTGACTTGTGAACATGGTTCAGGGGCCAGGAGGACCACTTAACGATCCAGTGAAATGGGAACTGTCTAGACAAGTCATTCGGATAGTTCAAGCTAACACCAGCCCTTCAGGAGTGTGTGCCAGAGCCCAACCTCCGCCCTGCCTCCTGGAGTCCCAGGGCTTTGTTTTTGCCCTGGGTTAAGCCGTATCTCCATTGGCTGCCAACTATTTACAATGAGTGGCTTACCGCGAGGAGCTCAGGCCTTAGGGAGTTCGCCTTCTCCTTCATGTGCACCAAAGCAATGGGTGGGGGACTTGGAGTCCAGCTGCCAGCAGTCATTCAGTATGCCAAGGACTCTTTCCCCCAAGTTCAGGCGGTCATGGTTACTTTGGCCAGGCTCTCCCTAGCCCGCCCCGCCCTGCTGCCTCTCCCATAGCCCTAGAGGACAGGGAGAAGCCACGCTGCTGGAAGTTGGAGCCTGGGTCTTGCAGCTCTGAGGAGTTCAGGGCAGGTCATTCAGCTCTCGGCTCCAAGGTGCCTTTTCGTTGAAGGGAAGGGGCTCAACTAAAGCCTCCTTCCTCTCCTTCCTTTCTTTCTCTTTTTGTCTTTTCTTTCTACCCCTCCTTCCTTCAAGTAGAAAATTGAGAAGACAGATTTTTATCACACCATTTTTGAACCCAGAAAGGTATCTTGCATGTGTGATATATCATGACTACGTTTCAATCCTGCTTCTCATCATTCTGAGTTGCATCACCCAGAACTTTTTTCAGAACTCTGATAAGAACTTCCCAAAACTCCAAGCTTTGTTCGGTTTCACAAAATGTCCTCTACCAAAAACATTTTAGAATTGTCCGAGTGATGATACAAATAGAATGAAAAGAATGAATCGTTGGAAAAGAAAGATTTTCTGCGAGGATGAGGAGAGGGGCAGGTGACCCCTTTGGGTATGATATGGACGATACTGGACCCTAATTCCATCACATTATGACCGTGTTGGTTCCTCGTGCTTACATATATCTTGCTGAGTACCCAAGCAGGTGAGACCATGGCCACTATGGGCCTGAACCATTCTCCAGGGTTGGCTCTTCAGTGAGGAGTCTTTAGAAATAAGACAAACCCCGTGTCCAGCATGAAGAGCAGGTTGGCCTCTTGCTTTCTATAAAAGCAGTGCACCCTGAGGCTTTGTGTTCCACAGCTGTGGTGCAAATGCTGTGTGTGCAGCGTCAGTCTGGATCGCTCTGCTTTGTCCCTCAGATACGAGGACAAAGGGACCCAACACATGTGCGATGCCCATACTGCTTGCTGGGCCAATGAGTAATAAAACCCTTCGTCCCCTTGTTGAGGAGTCTCAGATCTTCTGCTAGCATCTGTAAACCAGAACAGGTTAATTCCGCTTGCTTGCAAGGGGGGTAAAATCAAGCCCAGATCAAATAATCATTGCATGCAAATGATCATTGAGCAGAAGGGACTCTGAGACTTAAAGAGAAAACATCTTGCTTAACTTCATACAGCTACTAGCTGTATGAGAATGAGAAGCACCCTGGGTCTGCTGGGCTCCACGTCTTACAGATTTCACTGGCTGTTTTCAGTGCAGTGAATTGCCTGATCTGTGGAACCCACTTGATAGGAAACTAGCTGAGAACCTCACTGAGCTGTTCATTAGGAAAAGAAATAGGTCTCATTTAGGATGAGGGGTACGTCTGAAGCCACTCTCCCCACCAAAGCTCACTACCTACAGCCTATTTGGAGAATTCATCTACAGAGCTACGCAAGTGGTTTGTTTAGATTGAATGAAAACACTTAAATCTGGTTATTATACTCTTTCATTGGCTTTAGAGAGAAATAATTTTCCCATCAGGCTCCACTGCCTGCATATTATAGGTACTTTTATAAATGAAACGAATATAGCGGGAATCACTCTCATAACCATTCTGACAGTTGTGGTGCAAGCTTTCCATGCTGGAGTGAAGGAAGAGAAAGTGACAGTCCCCCTAGGGATGCATCACTGCTGTACTAGGCAAGAGACTTTTAACTGATCAGAAAAAGAACATTACCCTTTGATAGAAAATGACTGGGTCAGTAAAACACCGAAGAAGCTTGCTAACAGTACTCAGCACAGCACCTAACACAACTGGTAGTGCAGACACTGCTAGAAGCCTCGGATTGACCTAAAGAGGAACCAAGCTCCCTCACAGCCCACCTTCCTTCTGTGTTTTGGACCCAGGTCTGCCTGTGGACCTCAGCCCCCGGGAACCTAGGATGATCTTGTGCGGGAACCAAAGCCAGCAGGGCCTTGGCGCCGCGAAGGGGTGGTTACAGATCCCGTCGCTTACCTCAGCTTGTCATCGCAGAAGTAGCAACTGTGACTTTCTTTGAAATTAACAGGTGTTGCTGCATGCTAGGCTTTTATACCAAAAAATGAGGAGTTTGTGTTGGGTGGTGTGATTGATGTTTTGTGGAAGGAGTGTGGGGAGGAGTCCCAAGAGGGATAAAAATTTTAAAAACCCAGTGTCTGTTTTCAGGGGATCCAGCTAAATGGGAGGGGTGCCAGATACTGGGAAATAGGGAGACCAAGACAAGGGTAAGCGAGTGCCCTATTTGGAGGCTGGTCACGGAAGTGAGGCCAGGCCCGCTGGTGTGAATGGGCATTTGGTGTCCGGACCAATTTACAGTTAGAGACAGCTCCACCACGGTCTTGACTTTTGACTGGCTTTTGACTTCAAGCACCGAAGGAAGAGTAGCAGACTTTCTGCCATGCCATAGCCCAAGTTGGGAATTAAGGTGGCAGGATTAGGAGGGTTTTTTTCAAGGCTAGGACGTGCTCCTGAGTTGAACCCCACAAATTTTGTTGTCATTTT
This sequence comes from Dinomys branickii, assembly GCA_004027595.1. Lineage (NCBI taxonomy): Eukaryota > Metazoa > Chordata > Mammalia > Rodentia > Dinomyidae > Dinomys > Dinomys branickii. The sequence goes on from PVLD010000189.1 coordinate 118,796, forward strand.
TCCTGGAGAATGAAAAAGAAATTTACTCCTTGTTGCAAATATTTAAGCATCTGTTGGGTTCATCTTCACAAAAGCGCTGAAACGTGGGAAAGCCAAAATTTTCCTCCCTGTGACTGCTTTTGTTTTGGGCTTTTGCTTCATTTTGTAACATTAATTCTTTGATCCTTCTAACCATAAATCATTTAAGCGACTTTGATTAAGTAACTGCTTAACTTCCCAAACTCTTTGTATTGTGACAGTATGTCTTGTCATACTCTGTACAATTATAATGAGGTTTCACAAAGCAGGTTGAGACACCAGTACACCTGGACTCCCCTGGCATGCCATGATTTAAGGCAAGTTCTTTCACCTCTCGAGGCTTAGTTGTAGTGCTGGTAAGAAAAGCTTGGTATTTAACATAGAACCCCTGCAGAGGCAGTGTGGGGAATTTCATTGTTAGTGTTTATCAGGGATTTTATTGGCAACCCCAGGAAGAACGATATCCATGAATATTTCAATATGCGATGGGAACTTGGCGGCGTGGGCCCCCTTGAAATGTTGTAGAACACCCTGCTTTTGGACTCCACATTCCCCAGAGAGACTTTGCTGTGGCTTCTCTGGAGACCAAGGTTTGCTCTTATCCTAAGAAATCAGAATTGTCACCACCCAAGCCAAACACCAGGCCTAACGCATGCTTCTTTGGTGTGCAGACTCCACCGGGGCTTCTCCCTATGAGGGTTAATGGAGATGTGTGAAATGCGAAACCTCCAGTCCAGCTCGAAGGTTTTTCTCGGGCATTCCGGCGAGTGACTCTTCATTTTGCTCACCTTACTGCTTTATAACAGAGCTGGCGACACTTATCGAGGCTCACGTTCGTCTGTGCTGCAGAGGTTCAACTATTTCAGTCCACAGTGTTTCCCTGCAACCCCTGTGTACTCTGTAGCTGTTACAGGCAGAAGTGAAACATACTAAATGGACTCGGTTCAGATGCCTCACCTCTGAAATGACTGCTTCTCCACAAGAACGAAGTGCCAGTGAACTGTGGGCTGAAGGAGAGGTGGCAACAAAAGCCATGGGTTTTTGAGTTTAAGCTAATATTTAACATAGGATAAGGACTACTGCTAAATATTGATTTATCTTCCTCCCTCCTCCCCTCTGGGCTGAGTCTTGCCACTCAGAACATTAAAGAATTGTTTATTATTCCACCAGCGTTGTAAAAACAATACTAGAATTCTTTTCCTTCTTTGTGCCTTTTTTTTTTAAATGAAATCGAAAGCATCCAGTATCCCCACAGGACAGAGTGACTGTGTGTTTCTAGTGACACACCCGCCAGAGAATGGGCCCCCGTAGCTCCCCCTTGCCAGGGGCCTGCGTCTTGGCCTGGTCTGGACTGGGTTGTAACTGCAGTATACCTTACCAAGTTCTTTGAGCTCTTGGCTGTAATAAAGTTGGCAAGGACGATTGTTAGGAAGTGACCAAGCGCCCAGCAACCACATGAGCCATCAAGAGGAGCCCTGTGTGATCAGAACCTCCTGTGCTGGCTGGGGATGCAGCTCAGAGGTAGAGTGTGTGCTCAGCACCTGTAAGGCCCTGGGTTCCATCCCCAGCGCTGCAAGCAAATAAATCAAGAAGATAAAAAAAGAGAAAAGGACCTTTTGTAGCCATGTAACTGTGCTGTGTCTGTAGTATATGACTACCTAAATCACACAGAGAGCTCTTGAAATGAAAGAAATTCACTGAGTTCTTGAAATCTGGCTTGTGCTGATAGGGAACAGAATTTTAATTTTTTTTTTTTTTTAAGAATTTAAGAGCTGGCTATAATGGGGCATGCCTGTAATGCTAACACTCTGGCAGGTTAAGGCAGGAGGATTGCTACTTCAACCCAGCCTAGGCAACTTAGTGACTCAATGAATCCCTGTCTTTCAAAAAGAAAATGTAAGAAAGGCTAGGACTGTAGGTTAATGTGAAGGCCCTGTGTTCAAACCCTAGTGCCAAAGAATTTAAATAGCCACATGTGGCTGGTGGCTACCGGGTTAGATGGCCCAGACTGATAGTTTCCTGAGTTAGTTTAATCATATGTATAAGCCACACATACAGCAGAAGTACAGCTAAAAAACGAGAGCGGTACCAATGTTACTTACGCCTTCCTCCCCTGGGGCAATTCTGCAGCTATCTGGACCTCACTTTATAGTTGAACTTTGTCCTTTTGTTCCTGCTTTTCTTCTGTGCTCCACCTTGGATCATGTTTCTCTCCATCTCTCAACAACTAACCGAGATATAATTCAATGTACTGTACAACAATTCCCATACTAGAAGTGTACAACTCAGTGGCTCTCTCTATATTCAAAGGTTGTGCAGCTACTGCCATTATTAACAGGAACATTTTCCTGACCAACATAAATTCTGTACTACTTAGGAATCACTCCCCTTAGTCACTAAACCTTCACTTCCCAGCACTAGGCAACCACTGATTTACTTTCTGGCTCTGTAACTTTGCCTATAGAATATTTCATTTATATGGAATCGTGCAATAACCTGTGATCTTCATGCACTTAGAAGAGTATTTTTCAAGGCTGTTGTAGAAAGTATCAGTACTTCATTCTTTTTGTGGCAAAGTAATATTCCGTTGTATAGATACACCACATGTATTTCTGCATTCACCAGTTGATGGTCATTTGCATTGATTTCACTCTGGGCTATTGTATTAAGTGCGTTCCACCTTCTATCACCAAAATGCTAGAGAGTGAATAATCTATAAACAATAGGAACTTATTGCTTGTGGTCTGGTGGCTAGGAATTCCAAGATTAAGCACTAGCAAAAGCAGTGTCTGGGGAGAACTCACCCTCAGCTTTATAGACAGCACCTTGCTGGTGCAAGCTCCCCCAGGCTTCTGGTTCAACGCACAGATTCCATTCATGAGGGTACATTAGTATCTCTACGCTTAACCTTTTGTGAGTGCTGGGCTGTTTTCCACAGCAGTTGCTCCATTTAACATTCCATCACTAATGGATTATGGTTGTAGTTCCTTTTGGATTATCACTGTCCCCGTGGGTAGGAAGTGATATCTCATCATAGTTTTGATTTGTAATTCCCCAGTGGTCAGGTTGCTCTTTCTGCCCAGGCACTTCCTACTGAGGCCTTCTCTGCAGGTACATTTGCCTTGGGGATGTACTTTTGCAAGAAAAGAGAAAATTCCACATTAGGTGGTATTTAGTCATTTTCATGTTCAGCTAGATATTAAATATACTCACATTATTCTGAGTCACATTCCTAAGCAGGCCTGCTTCCCTTCAAAACAGCCTGTGTCAGTAAAACTACGTAGTATAGGTTGAGTATCCCTTATCCAAAATGTTTGGGACCAGAAGTGTTGAAGATTTCAGATTTCTTTGGATTTCACAACATTTACACATGCTTAAAGAGATACCTATATATGGATGAGACCCAAGTATGAGACAAAATTCACTTGTTTCACTCCATACACAAAGCCTGAAGATAATTTCATAAAGTATTTTAAGTAATAAAGCAATTTTAAAGTATTGTAAGTACACAAAACAGCATATCTTGGTGTGGAATTTTCCAGTTAGCACTCCAAAGATTTTGAATTTGTAACTAGGAGTGTTTCATTTGTATGAATCAGTCCTAGAGAATACCTAAAAGAATGAGTTAGGCCTAGGAGGAGTCCTGGGCAATTTTTTAAGTTTCCTTTAACAAAAGAATTTCTCCCAACATCCTTTCTCAAATAGACATGATTCTAAGCTCACCTTCAAATTGGAGTGGCTTAACATGTTCCCACTGGCTCGAGCCACCAGTGGAACATGCAGGACTGTATTTGAGACAGTCACGTGTGTTCCAGCAGTGGTTTGGAGCCACCTGGCAGCGAGACATACAAATTATGATGCCGCTGCAAACATGTTCAATGATTTTATATAGATAGGGCTAGAATCAAAATGCTAACATAGGCAGAAACTGAGGTGTAAAGCACACTGCCACCTAAACAGGTGGTCTGCCTACTGAGGCAGCGCCGCTCTGCTGTCATGAGTTCAGGGTCCACAGGCCCATCTCTTGAACAACTACCGAATGCCTATGCCATGCCAGGAGCAGGCTTTTGGATTAGAACTCTGAATAAAATGAACCTGGGCTGCTTTTTCAGAGAACTTAGCTGTAGAAATGTTCATCAAACCATCAAACTGGAGAATGGTATAGGGTCCTCTGTGGCTGAGATCATCTATGCTTCAATGTTCAACAATTTTTTTCATTCACTCTTTTCAGGAAATGCTTTATCCTGGCATAATTTACCTAGATACGATGTCAGAACCACGTTTTCCCTACCCTCTTGGGAGGGCGAGGGTTTGGAGAAACGTGTTTGTTGGTCCCATTGTCTGTCTCGCTTGGTTTTCTGTTATATTTCCACTTACCCTCTAAAGCCTGCACTGCTCAAGTCCTGCCTTTCCAGTGGGATATCACCATCACTGTTAATATCCTGATGGCTTCCAGGCACATATCTTCCATTTCTCCCCTGAATTCCTGCAGCATTTTGTACCTGCTAAAACACTTGCATGTTGCAGAAGGAAAGTTCCTTTCCTGTCAACTTTCTTTGCCAGTCAGTGAGCACCTGGGAATGAGGTTTTGGATCTGAGTTGTTTATACTTTCACTTCCAAGTACAACATCTTACTTTTTTTCTTTTTTTTTGAGACAGGGTCTCACTATGCAGTTAGGCTGGTCTCACTTTGTAGCCCAGGCTGGTCTCGAACTTGCAAAGATCCTCCTGCCTCAACCGCCCAAGTGCTGGGATTGCAGGTGTGCACCACTATGCCCAGCTATACATCTTACATTTTGATCAATAAATGATGAATAAAGGGAGGAACAAAGAACAAACATATAAAGAGTCAAAAATCATAGAGGCCCAGATTCTTTATTCTAGCTAGAATGAGGTAGAAATGTATTGTCAACTCATGATCCTAGGTTACAATTTTTTATTAATCCCTACTTAATGGGGACAATTATAAATACCTTTTCCTCTTGGAACATTTATTTCAAAACCAACAAAAATGAGATCGGGAAAGATGACAAGAAGTCATTCATTAAAGACCTTAAATACCAAAGCCAAAGCTAATATTTTATCCTGGGAAGGAATCCACCTCCTACCCCACAAAATTATCTCTTGGGTAAGGAATATGGTACTGGGTCTTGCAGCTCACAAGAACATGGAAGGAATGAAAGTGGGCCGGGCCCAGGACAGTACCAGGTGTCTGAAGCTGTGCTCACCATTCAGAGTAGAAGCCTCTCTGGACCCTGAGAACAGAAGCAAGAGCATGAGGCAGAGGTGGACAAGAGAATGCTGGGAGGAGAACAGGACTCTGGATAAGCAACAAGTCACACAAGGAAAGAAAAACATAAATGCTCCTTGCAGGAGGTTTCCACACCTAGTATTTTGGGAATAAGGAACGTAATAGAGATACAGCATGATCACCTCAACAGAAACTGATGCAAGAGTGGTACTAGGCAAGATGAAGAAGCAGAGTGATCACGCTGGAGACCACATGTTCACGTAGCCCTGTGCTAGCACTCCAAGACGGTCAGAGCTGACGGAGTCCGGTCGTCTTGGCTCCTAGGAGATGTGCGGATCCTGGCAGTGTTTTAACCCTAGTTTTTCCATTTCCTATAAGTAGCAGGACAAAGTTTCACGAGCCGTCACAGCATTCTCTAATTTGCTTCTCACTCTAAGGTAGGTAGGAAAGTATCTTTAAAACTACATGACAAAGAACTTCTCTGGAGAATATACATATATATATATATATATAATCTTAATAATAAGAAAGCTAACAACTCATAAAATGGACAAAAAGCTTAAATTGATACTTAGCAGAAGAAGATACATGAAAGCCGATAGTTACAGGAAGATGCTGGACGTCATAAGCATCAGGAAAATGCGAGTGGAAGCCTTGTAATGCCGTTCATGTGACCTCACTGGATACCAGTACTGGTGAGGGACACGGTAAAGCCCTCATGCACCGCTGGTAGGCATGGGAAAGGCACAGCCACTGCGGAGAGCTCACCTGGCAATTCCATCTCTTAAGTATTTACTAAAGACAAATCACAACACACACACACACACACACACACACACACACACACGCATACACACATCCCTAAATGTTAATAGCTCAAAACTGGAAAAAAAAACCCAAACATCTATCAACAGATGAATGGATAAACAAATTTATGCCTTCAATAGATACACTCAGCAATAAAATGCAACGATTTGTAGATAGAGCAACACATGTTGATCAAAAGAAGCTAACACAAGAGAGCTGGCTGACCCACAGGATTCAATTTCTATGCCCTTCTCGGATTGGTAGACCTGATCTCTGGTGATACAAATCAGGAAGTGGAAGGAGTCAATAGGAGGGCTGGACAGATGTTGGAGTGGAGAGAAGCATCACCCTCAGAGCAGATGTCAAGGTTCCTCTTCTGCTGTTGTGCACCTCAGCTAGGAAATAATAGACCTCTTTCATTCTTAAAACCTCTTCACAATTCCTTATGACACTATCAGTGTATGATCCATGGCAAAAAAAAAGAAGATACAAACAAAATTTTAAATCTCCTTTGGTCCTCCTATCCAGTGATAATTTATGTTATTTTTATTGTTCTATAGTAAGAAAAAATATTTGAACAAAAATGGGGCATACCATATGTTCAGCTTTATAATGTGCCGTTCTAACCATAACCAATGGACGTTTCTGTTAGACAGTATAAATAGCCTCTCGTGAATGGATGTATCCAAATTTGTTTGTCCAAATCTTGGCTGTGATTTATTTTAGTTATTTCCAGATTCGTCCTCCTGCCTATTACCCTCCCAGAAGAGAACATCTTGAACATTTTGTTTGTTTGCTTGCTTGTTTTTTTTTTTTTTTTTTTACTGTTCCTTTAAGGAAAGTTCTACAAACGGAAAGTATGTGTCAAAGGCTTTGACATCTTGAAGGCATTGAATGCCTCTTGTCCCATTTTTCTATTAAAGTGGTTTTACCACTTTAACTTTTCCTCAGCAACAACTGAAATTCTTGCCCCATGTCACCTTAAGACCCGGACTGTACCTTGGTTCCAGTGCTGGATACTCCCCCTTCTCAGAAGCCATCAACTGTCAGGGTTAGAAATTGGCCTTTCGTGGCCGGTTCCCTAGCAGTGCCCCAATCTCTTTTGAATTCTGCTAGCTTGAAATGAAAAATATCTCTTTTAAAATCTTAATTTGACTCTGGGGTACTATTGCAAGTATGGTGATTATACCCAACACTTATGCACTGCACCTTTCAAAAAGCTAGAAGAAAGGATTTTTAAAACATTTCACCATAAAGAAATGGTAAATGCTTGAGTAGTGAGACAGCTTGAACATGATTTAAATCGTATGCAGTTTGTATCTGTGTTGAACGTCACATGCCATCCCAGTCATGTGTACAGCTCTCACATTTTTGTGTATCAGTTAAAATTTTTAAAAATATAATTTGAGAGGACACAATTGGTGTTTGAATGCTGCACAAAAATCAGGGGAGCTGGAAAGAGAAATGATCCCAGGGTCATAAGACCTTAGTTTCAGGGCTGGCTGTGACATTATCACTGTATGACACGGGCACCTTACTGACTCACCCTGCCCAGGCTTCAGAGCCCGCATCTCCGGGGCCAGGAGACTGTGGAGGACTCAGGTTCATTTCATCCTGTTACAGAGTTCTTCAACTCCTGTGAGGCACAGCCTCCCTCTCAAAGGCTGCCCTTGTAAATTGAGAGTGTCAGGCCTTTGAAATGCAATTTGTGTGGGAAAGGAAAAAACCCAGCAGCTAGTTTGCTGCTGGATCCGAATTCCGTGTTCTTTGTGAAGTAATAAATTGTGTCTTGGCTCCTGGATGATTCCAGGTTGCCCTCGGGTTTGGCGGAAGTGGCTTGATTTTCAGGAATGGTTCCCATTGCCGGAAAGTGGGTGTTAATTTGTGCCTTGGCTATTTTTCAGGGCACACTCTGGCAAAATCCTGGCTTCTTTTCTAGAGGATCAGCAGATGTAATGACCTGAGGGTGTCTCTCCTTGCAAGAGGACAGCACTCCACATTTAGGACCCAAGGCAAACCTATAGTCAGAAGCCTGGGTTTTATAACCCTCCAGTGTGCCACTGGAGACAGAGAGCTACAAGCTTCATGGCTATGATTCCTTTACCGAGTTTTATTCGTGCATCCCTGAAATAGGGTCCAGGTGGAGTCCTGAAAAGGAGATCATGCTAAGGAACGGAAGGAAAACAAGACAGAACAGCATTTGTATTCCATGCTCTACAGTTCCCACCTCAGCAGGCCTTACTGACGTCACACAGTGTTCCCAGGATGTCACAATGGCCATTTTGCCCCAACTCACTGTAGCAGACATATGCAAGAGCTGGAGTACAGGTGGTGAGTGGCTCAATCTCATCCATAGCAACCTCAGCGCTCAGCTTGATGTTCCTCCTTTTGTGCTTTCTTTGTAGATGTTTGTGGTGTCATACCTCTTTTCTGTTCTGTGTCACCCTTTTTGGGAGAAAAACCGAAAACAGCTCTTCTTTCAGCATCTTTGATTGCACAGTGGCTAACTGAAGTCTTCGCTCGCTTTTGGCCTAATGTAGTACCTCCCAGACTTTAGTCATTTCCACGCCATCTTTACAATTCACCCATGTCATACACAGCCTGTACTGTTACTTACACTGTTTTCAAATAAAGGCACTATTTCATCTTTTCTTATCCTAACAATACAGAATCAGAAATCATCCATTTGGTATAACCCAGTTTCCTAAATGTTCGCTTTTGGGTTGTGTAGTAGGTCTCACTTTCACCCCCTTTGATATATGTACCACACTGAAAAAAATTAATCCTAATGAAATAAAATTTAAACACTCAGTTCTTTTGTTGAGCCAGCTACCTTTTAAGGGCTCCATACCTACAGCAGCTAGAGGCTACCACATTGGACAGCACAGATAGAGAACACCCTGTCAGTGTGGCAAGTTCCTCTGGACAGCTATCTTGAATCAGAAGATTCCTCAGGCCACTTAAGGCAGAATACCGTGAGCAGTTTTTTCAACCCAAGCTAAGTGAATGTGTGGTGAGATTATTAATGGAACTATGAATTAATTTAGGAAGTCATAATAGTTTCTTCTAATGACCATATCCCAAGGAAGTAGTAAGGCCAGCAAGAACACAGTGAGTCCGGAAGTCACCTCAGTATGCACTAAACCGACCTTTCCTGGCCCCCGATTCCTTCCCTGCATCCCCTCAGTTTTCCTCCTTTCAGTGGATGTCTGTGCGTTTTATCTCTCATGCTTCTTCTTCCTCTTGCCCCACCTTGGATCTTCTGTCGTCACTTTCATTTTTACTTAATTCTTTCTCCCTCTTTCTGCCTCTGATCAGAAATCTCCGCAATGCAAACTCTGAGTATATCTGGACTTTGTTTTCTTCCTCAATAACAGTAATTTCAGACCCGAGGACATGGTCAGTAGTGACGTGCGTAAGGGAGGCCTGTAGCAGATTCCACAGACACACACTAGGTACGTGTCTACCTCAACGTCAGCAGCTCAGTGTCAGCGTGCCTAAAGCTGGCCGTGTCCTGCCCAAGCCCTGCATGCCCCTCCTTGATGCCATCACAGAAGGCTTCTCACTTTGCCCTCCTCCTCACCCACAACCCCCTGTGAGGAACAAGAGAAGCCGAGGTCTCCCTTTGTGGAATGGATGGCTTTACTGAGCTGGCTGAAGAGGTAGGGACTGTCTCGAAGGCTTGATGCCACTTCTGTTTTTTAGAAAAAACAACTCCTGCCCCTGAGCTGTGCAGCTGCTAGAGGGTCTTGGGGTGGGGGATGGGGGTGGGGGGTGCTGAAGATACAGATGTGCGCATCTCCTGCCAAGCCAGGAATGTCGAGGAGAAGAACAGAACAGACCCTTCTCCTTTTGTTAATTGCCAGGGACCCTGAGAGGGAAGTAAAGGGGAGGCAGGGCCTTGAGCCCTCAGGAATGAGACTGTGTTGGGGAAGATGTATGCATTATTTGATTGCACAAAATAAACCCTTTCTTCATAGGACAAAGTTGAAAGTTTCCCTTTCAACAGGGAAACTTGAGCAGGACATGTTCTCTTTTTTCCTTGGTGCCTAGTATACTCACTGAGGCCGTGGAAAATTCAGTTCCTCTTGCTAATTTATATACAAAGTTAGAATACCTAGAGATCCTTTATCTTTTGGCCTAAAACCCTTAAATATGGGCTCAGTTATTCTCAGGAAGGTGACGTGATGCTCTGCCCTCTTGCTTAGGCGAAGGAGGCGTTTCTCCCAAAATGGAAGTCCCCACCTGACTGGGAATGATAGAGACATCCTAGCACCACGATGGCGAACCTTTTAGAGACCAGTGCCTGGACTGCGACCCAGTATCGCAAAGTGCCAGTGCTGCAATTAAACCTAAGCACTGAGGTTTTAGTTTAGAAAAAGCAATTCATACATAACATCTTTTGTCTTAAAAGAAAAGCAAGTAACACAAGTGCCATAGTTTGCCATACTATCCTAGAGGCTTGGTTCTCTGGCGTGACGGACAGACGTCACAGAAGAAAAACAGTTCATGGCAGACAGAAGGTAGCAAAGCAGGTGAGGGACCAGGCAAGTCTCTTTCTGTCTCTTATATTATATCCATGCTACAGGGATTAGGGTGGTGCCAAACCAATCAGTGAACTGATTAATCACCCACCCTTAATCCTAGTCCCCTTAATCCTAGCACTGTACTATGAAGCAATCACACAGTCTAGCTTCAGCCACCTCTGAAAAAGCCCCACTTATGGTCGCATGAGGCTTTGGGATGACATTTAAACACAAGCCATAACAAAATCCAAGTGTCAGTGGTCTTCATTTTAATAAGTTTAAGGTTCTTGTCTTCCTCTGGATCATAATAACTAGAAGAACTATTTGTTGAGTGCTTGGATGTTGCCAAGCAGTGGGTAAGGTGCAGAGGACGCAATCTCACTGATCTCACCACAATCCTGATGGTGCAGCTCCCCTTCCTCCCCTTACCCATATTTTACTTGGAGGAATTTGCGTCTTAGGGCAGTCATTACGTTGTCAAAGATCACATGGCCAATATGTTGGCGGAGCCTACGTCCATACGTGGGTCTGTCCATTGGCAGAGCTTCTGGCCTTTGGACTCCACCACTCCGTGTTTATTTACTTAGCAAATGCTTATTGAAGATCACTGTGGGCCAGGCACCGTGCTGGGCTCAGGGGATTCCACATGAACAGTAAAGCCAACAGCCCTGGTCTTGCATTCTGGTGGAATGGTAGAAAACCAGAAAGTTTTTGTTTTGTTTTTTTAAAGCCCAAGACTGTCAGATGTTGATAGAGCCACAGGACGGTAGAGAAAGCAAAGCGACAGTGACTGTGAGGCTGCTTTAGCTTGGGGCTCTTGGGAGGATTTCCTGAGGTGATGACTTCTGAACTTAGACCTGAGTGACTTGAAGTATCTCGAGTCCAGATACTGCGCCTGGAGAACCAGTGAGTGCCAAGGCTCTGGGGTGGGAGTCCCAAGTGCCCATCAGTTAGGGACAGCAAGGCCAATTTTGCCCTGTACCAAGTGGGAGTATGTAGTACAATATAAGGTAAGACAGTTCAACAGGGTTTGGAATTTGATCTGAGTACAACAGGACACCACAAAAGGCAAAAGACATGTGATCTGAATTAAATTTTAAAAGGGCACTCTGGCCTCTACCATCTGTGGTGAATGGAGCAAACAGTACCAAGACAGGAAGCGGGGGAATGGGGGGAAGAGCGTGAAACTCAGAGGGGCTGGAGGCTTTTGAGGGCAGACAGAGGTGCTTTGATAACGACAAAAGGGAGGGGGCACCAAGAAAAGACACCCTGTGTCCGGGCCCTGAGATGCAAGGGGGTCCTCAGGGTCCAGCAAGTCCCCGCAAGTGGGCACAAGGGAAGGGAACATTCAGATAAGACATGGCCACAGGAAAGTCCACTGTAGTCACAGAGGTGGCAAGGCACAATCATGGGCACTAGTTTTTCTCCAACATTTGTGACCTGACAGTATCCTAAGTGTTTTTGCTCTTCTTGCAGTGATTCATTTCGTCCTCTTGGTAATCCTGGTTGGAAGGTACCATTTGCAGCCCAGTGTACACAGAGATGAGAGCTCACAGCTACCAAGGAGTGCGGGGCATAGGGGGGCTGATTGTTGACTGTAAGCAATGTACAGTCAGAAGAGAAATCTTTAGCATAACAGGCAACGTCTTCCTTCCATGACTATACTGATTTTGTTTTGGTTTGTTTGTTTGTTTGTTTGTTTGTTTTTGAGACAAGGTCTCATCATGCAGTTCAGGCTGGCCTTGAGCTCACTTTGTAACCCAGGCTGGCCTCTAACTTGCAATGATTCTCCTGCCTCAGCCTCCCGAGTGCTGTGATTACAGGCGTGCACCATCCACATTTTAATGTCACATTGTGAACACCTAAAAAGCTGTCTCTTCTACTGTCCCCAACAAAACAATAACAAATAAATTGAGGGGCGTATGGGTAATTTTTGGTTTTAGTTTTCCGTGATTTTAAAAGAAAACAAGTACGCAGGATACTTTTCTAAAAAGAAATTATTTAAATAAATGAAATAAGATTCTTTAGGTGTTCTATTTAATGGAACCCATTTCATCACTTTAAAAACTATGTTTTCTTTGACATCCATCTATTCCTATCCAAAAACATGGGTGGATGATCAGATCTCAGTTTTCTTAAGCTCTGTGATCTTGGCAGAGTCACTTTTGACTCGCAAGACTGTTTCTCCAACTTCAGAATACCTACACTTCTAAGAAAACTGAGCCACTTTGGGAGGGCCACGCATTTCTCTGCCAAAGAACCAGGAACAAGGAGGTGGTTGGTCTCTTAAGTTGCTCTCAATACTGCATTTGTATTCTCGAATAATTCATTAAGCTGTAAATTAGTGTTTTCTTTTGCCTCACCTGGTGGATCAGATTTTTTCTGTCCCTCAAGCTCCTCTGAACTCCCTGGGAAAATTTTTCATGAACAATAGCCATGTGTTTGTTTTATAGAAGTACATTGGGTGTCTACTGCATTCCAGACTCTAAACATTAAAATGAGCAAGAGAGTCCTTCTTCCTCAGGGCACTTTGAAGGAATTATTTCAGAAATTGGTAAGGGGCAAATCTAGCCACCTGCGGGGTTGAGCCAGTATGTGTGCTTTTGGGGAATAAATTGCTTCCGAAGTAGAGGCTTGGTGCCTTGCCCATTTCCCATAATATGATCATCGTTGCAACAGTCACAATAGTTCACCCCGGACCTGATGGGCACCAGGCACTGCTGCAGATCACGGAGGCCTCCTGCTCTCTTTGATGGAATGATCGAACCCAGAGAGGCCACCAGCTGGGAGATGGCAGGGCTAGGCCTTGGGCTTCTGGTTCCTACTCTAGGTCCCTGTCTTCCCTCTCTGCTAACATCCCATGTGTTAGATATACCCTTGCGTATGTCTTGAAACCTCTCCAAATATTAGTATTGTTATTGGTAATATTTGTTTAATGGCTCTAAGGCTGTAGTAGAAGTAAATTCAGAACTGTCTCTGGGCTGCCTCTCCAGTTCTAAACAGAACATGGAACACAGTAGTTCTCTTGGCAGATGTGAGGGGAGGAACGGGCATGAAGGAGACCCAGGACATAGGGACACAGGGACAAGACGCCTACCCGCTGAGTGTTTAGATGAGTAAAACATATTGCTCATTTATTGAAAAAGATGTATTCAGATTTTCCTGCTTACATGTGACTGGTTCTGGATGTAGTAGGTGTCACTGAATAGACTCAGTAAATACTTGTTGACTGAGTGAATGTAGGGAGATCATAATTCATTAAACTGCAAATCAGTGTTTTCTTTTGCCCCACCTGGTGGGTCAGAGTTTTTCTGTCCCTCAGTGCTCCTCTGAACTCCTTGGGAAATTTTTCATGCATAACAGACGTGTTTGTTTTATACAAAGCAACGAGAAGGATCAAACCCAAATCTCCCTCCACGTCCTGTGTACCTCCTGGAATGTACGGTTTAACCCCTTTATCTCTAAGTGTAGCTCAAAAGCTTTCAGTCGCAGAGTCTGTGGTTATCACCTTCCAGTGCTGCCTAGCAAGGGGACAGGTTTGGGGGCTTTTAGCTGGGAGGTGAGATGGGAGCCAGAGACTTCAGGAGACGTGGAAAGGGACAGCCACACCCTTCAGTTGCCTCCCTTGCGCTCTCACAGCGCGCCACAGATGCGGCCACAGTGATGGCCGCACCGGGTTATATGGCGCTTCCCGGGAGCAAGGGTGTCAACTGTAGGGACAAATCAGTCTCAGATTTTCTCTGGAGCTGGGTAAGAAGATGCCATGAAAACTATTAGTTTCCTGTGGCTGCTGTAACAAACCTCTGCAAACTGAGTGTTGTAAAACAACGCAAACCTATCTCTCACAGTTCTGGAGGCCAGCAGTCCAGAATCAAAGGGTTGGTGGGCTACACTCCTTCCCCAAAGCCCCAGGGAAAGCAGTTCTTACCTCTTGCAAACTCTGGGGACTCCAAGACTTCCTCGGCTCAGGTCTGTATCACTGTGATCTCAGCCCCTGTCTTTTGGGGGGGTTTTCTCTATCTCTCTTAGGAGGACATTTGTCATTGGATTCAGGGCCCACCCAAGTAACCCAAAATGATCTCATGTAACAGCCTTAATTTAATTACATCTGCAAAGGCCCCTTTTCCAAATAAGGTCACATAGGATCTGAGAGGATAAGGACATGGGCTTATCTTTTGGGGACCATCATTCAGTCGACTCCAGTGACACCAATGTGTTACGCACACCGTTTAATGGAGAAGAGAATGGCAGGGGGAACCAGGGAGAAGGGTGGAAACACAGGACTTGCTGGCTGTGACCGGGGAGGAGCTGGGCTGGAGTGGAGGCCATGGGAATAAAGAGGAGGAGATGAACCAGAAGACATTTAATGAAAGAATTTGCCACGACTTGGTGACTAATTAATTTGGCACCTTTTCAAACAAAAAATGTGTGCAATCATCCAGAGGCTTTTAGAGTATTGATAGGGTATTATGAATGGGAAGGAGTGGTTCTAATGTCAAACACATTTGGGAAACAGTCTATTAAAGAGGGTTGAGCGAGCTTGTGTCCTGCCGGATCGCTAAGCTTTTGGCATCCTTGTGTGTGTTGTAACAGCGTACGAAGGTTTCCGACCAGCGTACGAAGGTCATCCTTTCCCAGACCTGTGTGACCAGGTCCTAGCTTCTTCAGATGATCTCAAGGAACAAGTGACCCCCATGCCTCTGGAAAATACAGTGTTGCTCTGTGGCTCCCCATCCTCTGCAAAGGGGAAATGTAAATGAAGGCAGAAAGCTGAAGTGGAGGCACATTGATGCAGTGGCCTACTGAAAGCCAGGTTTGCTTCCTGAGTCCCCAAACCAGCCTCGAGAGAGCCACAGGGACTGACCCCAGCAGCTGGTATCAGCTGAAGCCACTCTTGGCTGTGCACAGGGACTCCTTGATTTTGAAGAATCGGTGCCACTGTCTGGTGCTTTGGTTTCTTCTTTTTCCAGTATCTTCTTGCCCACAGAATTTGCTGCTGTCGAGGGGATTGGTTAATAAGTTTCAACCAGCGTGCAGCTGGGAGCCCCTGCATGGCCAGCTCTCATGCTGCCTGGAGAGAATGCTGCGCTGCAGGTTGGCTGAGCAGGGAAGAGCCGAGGAGGACAGAGATGAGCTAAGACCCTTCTGGTATGTGGACATACCCCACCCCTCCTCTGCCGCTTCCCTTTAGCCCCCTCGATGGCCACAGTAACCTTAGACCCTCCAGACATTAGCTCTCCCTGCCTCACTTACATGAAAAATAGTCATTACCTATTACAGAAATACAGACATCAGTTTTGCAATGAATAATGAAAGTAGCTTAGATTTCCTGAGTACTTCTTAGGCAACAAGCACCATGGTAAGTGCACTACATGTACACTCTCATTTAACTTTCAACATAGCCATAAAAGCTAGGTACTATTAGTCATCTGACTGTATGCATGGGAGAACGAACATGAGGTGCGTGGAGATTCAAGTAGCTGCCCGAGGAAGCAGGACAAAGACGTGGCACAACCAGGGTTTTGACTTCCGGCAATCCAATGTTAAATCTGATGTAAGTGCTAGGCTGCAGATTTAGGTACAGGTGTTTTGGATTTGAACAGCAGTAAGACTCACGAATGAAATGTCCAGAAGGCAGTGGAGATGCAGAACAGGGCGTGGTCAGGCCATTTGGGCCCAGGAACATCAGGGAAGATGGGTGGATAAGATAAGGTGAATGGAAAAGTTTATGGAAACTGTGAGGCTGAGAGTCAGGTAAAGATTTGCAGTGCAAAAAGAACTTCACGCAAAGATGTTAGGTCTTAAGGGGAAGTTTCCAAAATATGGAGTTGGAAATAACTGATTACTACCAGTGTTATCCCGGTCTAGGGGCCATACATTCCAACTGTAAGGAAACAGGCCCAGATGCAGTTTATATCCTAAATCATCTGGGAAAAAAAAAGACAGAATCCCCTGGAGATTTGGAAGTGCAGTGGGAAACTGTGGTCCTTGATGGAGGGCTAGGGAGAGAGGTGGACGGTGCTGTAGTGTTGCCATAGCAACTGTAACTACAGCGTCACCCCCATCCCCACTCCCTATAGATCCCGAGTCTCCCAAGAGCAGGCCTGTATGTCCCTTACCAGGGGCTCCTAGCACCTGATACACTGCAGAAACCCAGTAAATCGACTGAGCCAAGGAAATAGGGGCCAGCCCCGTCTGCTCTCAATCTGTTACCCAACATTAAAGTGTTTTTACCGACCCATCACTATTTCATGGAAATGTCTGAACTTTCTCCCCATAGGCCGGGACAACTACACGATAAATCGCTGCTCAATTGCACCAAGTTCCATTTTGTTCTGATTCATTGCCCGCTTCAGAGTCCTTTTAAAATTTCATTTTATGGACTTTACTTCCTGGTGGTTCCCAGAGAGAAATGAACCTGGATTCCAGGGAATGCAAATGTCTTCAAACTTGCAGCCAGTTTCTAGGCTCCCTGCAAAGGTCCCTTAAGCCTCTAAGTATTTCCTCTCGTAAATCACACATCACTGCCAGGCAGGATGTTTTCCTGTGTGACTTCGTTCTTGTTAAGAGACAGTCACTTAAAGGTCTACCAAGCAGACAGAAATGCAGTCATTCGTGGCAGTTTTATTGTGTTCTCCTTGTCTATAGTTTAGGGTTTAAGTTGTTTGTTTTTTTTAAATTTGTTTGTTTGCTTTGCTTTGTCTTGTTCTCAAAAGTTTCTTCAGGGCTGCGTTGGAGACCTGAAGTTGAATCACCCTTGGTGTATTTATGGCCGGGACGAAGGACTATACATGTAAGAAGGAAATTAATACCTCACTTTGCAAATACTGTGGCTTTTATGTGGCACGTTTCCAGTTAGGTAATCTGGATACCTGGAGCCGGGGATGGGTTACTGCTTAGCAGGGACACACGGGTCCTCTGCAGAGTTTTGATCTGTGTGTAAAATTTACTTTTGCTTCAGCCTAGAATAGTTTCCCCATGTCTGTCCAATGGGGGGTTGAATCAAGCATGTTATGGATGTGGCTAAGAAGGAGACACAAAGTACTGTGCCACCAGGGAAGATGCACGGCATCACCTTTATCACATAGCAAAACGACAGGAATAAGGTCCCAGTGGCCATCAAAATTCGTGTTGAAACTTTATCGCCAGTGCAGTAAAAGGTGGAAGTTTCCAGAAGTGATTAGGTCACAGGGCTCTGCCTGTATGTGGGGATCAGGACCCTTATAAAGAGCCTTCACCAGGGTGCAGCCTTTTAGCCCATCTGCCCTCTGCCATGCAAGAACACACACAACTCAAGGAGAATCAGGACACCCCCCCCCCCACAGACCAGATCTGCTAGTGCATTGCTCATGAGCTACCCGGTCTCAAGGATTTTGTTTAAGTAGCACATATGGACTGAGGCTGCCATTTATTGAAAGGTACAAACAACTCCATTCATTAAAAAAAAAAAAAGAAAACCTGGCCAAGGGAGAAATCAGTTCTTCTCAAATGCAGAACAACCAGAGTGACTCAGGTGACAACAGTGGAAGTTTCTGTAAGTTCCATTATTACAACACGCACCTTCAGTACCCTTCAAACGTACAGCCAGGAAGCCGAGAGCCTGAAAGTGCCCCACAGGTGCACATGGAAAGGTGACGAGTCGCTGCTCCGCTGCCCGGCATCAGGTACACACGCGCACGCCATGTTAGTTAGTTCTCACAATTGTTCTTCTGTGTTTTCTCCAACTTTTTTTGCTTTTCCTCATTGGTGTTTTTTGGGTTTTGTTGACTTCCACTATGTTTTGGTTCACACCCTAATGCCCTACCTGAAATATCCTAGACGTGAGCCCTGGGAAATTATTCCAAGTCAGACTGAAGAGAGCCTGGAATTTTCCTGTTCTTGGACAGATAGCCAAAGTAGTTATGAGTGGCCTCCAGATTTTTTTCTTTTTTTTTGGTGCTGGGAATCGAACTCAAGACCTTACGCTTGCCAGGCAGGCACTGTACCACAGACCTATATCCCCAGCCAGCAAAGTGGTTATGACTAGAAGTCACAAAAGCTGAAAGTGGGAGACAGCTAACTTGGAAATTCACCATGCTCGCTCCTCCTTTGCCACTGTCACGCACAGTGGAAGGATTAGAGGCGGATGCTGTTGTCTGTGTGCCAAGTTTTCTGATACGGGGGTTCCTGGACTCTCTGGGAGTCTCGGCCCATCAGAACATGAGCAGCTGCCCCTGGAGGCCTCTGCCAGCCACTCCCTGGCCCAGGCAGCCACAGAGGTGGCCACAGGAGGCAGTGGGCCAGCGGCACACAGATGAACTCAGCACCCAGACTGAGGTCACCTCTTGCCATTAACGAGACTCTTGCATAGCTGTCCGCTCCAGTGAGCCCAGCCTTCTCCTCTGGAAAGTGGAAGTAAAAATCCCTTCCCAAAGGCTTTTAAAGTTAAATAAGATGCCGTGTGTGTAGCCATCAGCAGAGCAGGCACTTGGTGAATGCTCTGTTCCTGGCATCCCAAAATGTATGCCAGACTTCCTGACTGGGCTGCAGCTTCTGTTTCGGAGACTGAAATATCTGAGCATCGGCTGTTGGGATAGTGAGAAACGCTGCTTTAAGGAATTTGTCAGATTTCTTGGCTGGATTTGGATAAAGTGGGGGCAGAGGGGAAATCTTAACACCATCTATAGCTGATTTTTAGGCCCCCCCCAGAAAGCAAGGAAGTGCAAGTTATCTGTGCTCACCCCTCACCCTCCTACAGTACAGGTAACAGTGAAAAACCAGCAGAAGATCCTGACGGCTGTGGTAGAGATGATCAGGTTGTCTGCCAAATCTCTCTCTCCTCTCAGGGCCGCTGCTCGGCCCTGTTCCCAGAATTCTTGTGGCTGGGTGTAGTCTGTGGAATCTGGATCCTGCCAGTCTCCACGGTCTCCCTTTCTCCCTCTTCCACGTGGGTGTGAACATCCCGTGTGACCTTGGAAACCATACATCGAAGGGCACAGAACCTTTAGCACCCCGGGTCCTCAAGGACAAGGTAAAGCGGTGCTCCCCTGCCCCAGCATCTGGACCTCACCCAAGCGAGAACAAAGCTCTGTTCAGGCCACTGACTCCCAGGAGTACCTGGTACAACAGCTCACTTCTCCTTCCCTAGAAGCCTGATGACACAGGGCTGAGCTTTAAAAGCCTCTCTGGTGGGATAGTCCTTGATACTCTTCCGAACATGACAGCGTCACTTCACATTTTTTCAACATAGGAAAACAAATGTCATAATTCCATATACAAGCTAAGCATAGGGCTTATCTATTCAAATATGCTGTTGTACGTTGATCACACAAAGTACGGAATATCTGTCAGCAAGAGGTCTGTTTGATTTTTCACCTAACAGTTTCACCTGAAAGCTGGGGTTAGTGATTAACTACCAGCATTGTGTTTTAAATGAGGTTAAACACTCCTGATGCCAGGTGCTGCCCTGAGAAGGGAGAGATCAGTAAAGACAGGAGAAATTAAGGAAGCTATTTTTTTCTAAATTATTAGAAGCTCAAAACTTAGAAAATTATCAAATGTTTGTTTAAGGTATCCCTATACTTTTATGTTATCTTAAACAGAGTGTACTGAAAATAATTTTTACGTATCCTGTCTTCAGTTTCATCAAATGTGAAATGAAGGAAATTTTTATCTTAAGGTTGAGAAGTGATACTCATATCTACCTTCCAGCCTAATGCTGACATGATAAATATTAACGAACTAGTGCATGCAAGAAATACTAAAATCTTTGACCTTTACTGAATGACTGGTTTGTTGGAGTTTGCCTAGGAATTACGCTAAGGAACATAAGTTATCATCCTGAGAAACTTGTAAAGCATCTTTGGCTGTGCACCCCGCATCCGGCAGTGCTAGGTGGCGGTGTCTTTGCCATGGTATCACTTGTGCCATTTCTATTTATTATTATTTTCTTGCCACGTTTGGCTGGGAGCTGCAGTATTCAAGTTTTTTTCTGGCGGCGGCAGGGGAAGAAAGTACAATAGTTCTGGGAAAATTATTCTTAATAAATGAACAAGTTCTGTGTGTGAGCTGGTGGCGGGGGAAACCCCATGGAAGAGCAGATAAGCAGCCCTTGGAATGGCCACTTCAGCAGCTGGTGGCCCTGACACTCCATGCCCAGACTGCGGCTGGTTCCAGCAGGTAGAAGTTCACAGGTGTTAGAAACCCCCAACTGGCTGTGGCAAGGCCGCGTGGCTGGCCACCCGGCTCTTGTGGCCAGGAACAGGCAGAGAGGAGAGCGGCAAAGAAGCCATGAGACTGAAGGAGGAAAAGACGACCAGAGTCAGAAGTCAGTTTGGAGGTTGGCTGTTCATTGAGGAGGCCCAAGCAGTGCTCTCTGTGCTACTTACTTGGGGCTAAATATGGCATGCCATGCATTTAAAAACCATGATCGTGATCATTCATTATCCAGAGCAAACATGGGAACCTAACCATCCCTCCAAGGTGGTATCAGCCAATGTGCCAGTGATTTGAGGGGCTTTAGAAAGGATCTTTCCCTGAAATATTTCCTCATCCAGTTTGCCTTGATTAGGGAGATCTCCCATGTAATTGGTTTATATTTTTGGGTTACAGCAGTGTTGCCTTGTTTCACTCATGCGATCACCTAATGGATATGTATTGAAATCTGCTATGTGCCATGCCCTCCATCTCCTCCGGGAAGAAAACATGCTTGACTCTGCCTTTATGAACACTGTGGTCTAGCTGAGGAGATTAACACACGGGAAGTCTGTGCTGTGAAGGATGAAAGGGCCCGAAGCAGAAGTGTAGAGCTAAGAGAGAAGGAAATGGGATGGGGGTAGAAGCAGAGGCCGCCTTAGATTTGGGGGTCAAAATGCTCCCCTGGAAAGCTGTGCTTCTATCCAAGACCCTAAGATGAGCGGTCCTAGAGAAAGCGGGGAAGAGATTGTAGCCACAGGACATGTGAACGTCTACAGCGAGAAAGATGAGAGAGAGGAGACAGAAAGAGAGGAGAGCTATCCGGAGACCAGAGGGTAACAGGAAGGGGTGGAGAGGATGAGAGGAATGGGGCGGATCAGATCCCACTGGGCTTCCTGTGTGTGGCTCGGTTAAGGACTTCCCCATTCAGGCCCAAGGGCGATAGGAAGCCTTTGGAGTAATAAAGGAATGGCCAGTTCCCCCATGTTTGTTTTAAAATATCACTCAGAGTAGAAGCTGGGAGCCCAGGAGCCAACTGAAAAGGTCTGGAGAGATGGTGCCTTACCCAGTGGAGACAATGAAGATGGGAAGAAGTAGAAGAATTCAAGACATATTTCAAAAACAGACCCATCCATGGCACCAGGGTTAAGACTCTCAGATGTGTAGACAGAGCCCCTCGGGGTTTGAAATTCTGCTTTGCCGCTGACTAACCAGTTCTGTGATCACGAACTGAACTTCTCTGAGCCGTGGTTCTTTCATCGGCAAAAATAGTAGTAATATTTTACTACTGGCCTGTCACCTTGTTCCGTGGTTTCAATGATACCATCCCCGCCTGGTCTCTCAGCTCAGTGCCCAGTGGCACGTTAAATGTTCTCATTATTCCTGTGTTGGCAACATTTGTTATTACCTGTGTTTTTGGTGAGTGGGTATGAAGTCATATCCTATTGTGGGTTTGATTTTAGTTTACTGACTAATGACGCTCAACTTCTGTTGTGCTTATGACCTCTTTTCAAGGAGAAATGTCTGTTCAGATCCTTCACCCAGTTTGTGACTGGGTTGTCATTGTATTATTAAGTTATAAGAATTCTTTATATACTCTGGATGCAAATTCCTTAGCAGATACATTTTGTAGATATTTTCTGTCACTCCCTGGGTTATCTTTTTGCTACCATGATCGCGTCATCAGCAACACGAAAGTCTCCAGTTTGGATAGAGTCCCATTTATTTATACTTTCTTTTGGAAACCATTCAGCTAAGCCAAGGTCATAAAGTTACTCCTGTGTCTTCTATGAGTTTTAAACTTCCAGGCTCCTGTATTTAAGTCTATATTGCTAGTGCCCGCAGTTTCTGTAATAAATGAATTCAAACTCAGGGGCTTAAAACAATATAAATGTATCATCTTGCAGTTGTGAAGATCAAAAGCCTAAAATAGGCTCCAATCAAGGTGTGCACAAGACTGCATACCTGTGCGGCCTCCTGGCAAATGTGCCTGTCTTCTTGCCTCTTCCAGCATCTAGGAAGAGGCTCATGTTCCCTGGTTTATGGCTTCTTCTCTTCTTCAGCAATGGCAGGCTGAGCTCTTACATCAAGCCACTGTGATTCCTCACCTCCCTTGTTCTTCCATATGTAAGGGCTCTTGTGATTCATTGGCCCCACCTAGACAGTCCCAGATAATTACCTTATTTTAATCATCTGATTAGCTACATTAATTCCATTTGCTACTTTAAATCCCCTTTGCCATGTAATGTAACATAATCATAATTTCCAGAGATTAGGACATGGACATCTTATGGACATATTGGGCACTGTTATGGTTGATACATTGTGTCAACTTGGGGAGTCTGGAGGTTTGGCTGAGTGATTCAGCAGGAAGCCAGGGTGCTTACTTTGTATACATCCTGAGCCTGTGGAAGAGGAGGGCATGGAGATTGTGTGAGAGCTACAAGGCCGCTGGGTGGGGGTAGGCTGTTTACAAGGTAAGGGAGAGAAAGAGGCTGCTTGCCTGCCATTCCACACATTTGCTGGTTGTTTGTTGCCATGAACAGTTTGCCCTCTGCCATGTGCCACTCTGCCTCTGAGCCAGCCAAGTATGTACTGAAACCTCCACAAACTGTAAGCTAAATAAGCCTTTCCTTCCCTCATTTTGGGTGTTGGGTATTTTGTCTCAGCAACGAGAGAAAAGTAACCAAGACAGGCACCTACCACAGTGTATGATTCATTTATTTTTAATTGACAGGTGAAAATTTATGATGGTATTCCACATGCTGTATTGATATATGTATATCAATATCAATTGTGGAATTGGCTAAATCTGATTTAATATGTATATGCTTACTTTTTTATGTTGAAAACTCTCAAGTCGGCCTCAGAATTTCTCCAGTTTACAGTGTTTTGTCATGAACTCTACTCACCATGCCATACAATCTGATTTGGAGTTCATTTTCATGTGTGGTATGAGGTAAGGATTCAATTTCTTTCCTTTGCCTGTAAATATTCACTTATCCCAGCACTGTTTGTTAAAAGGACTGTTCTTCCCAACCGATGTGGTCTACTTTTGTCTTAAAGCATAACATCAGAATTTGTCAATATCAATAAGTATATGACAAGGACATTTTAAATGTTTGAGTGGGATTTCACTTTTTGGGTATGCCAGTAGTGTATTTAGCTATTCTCCTGTGATTGGACATTACATCCAGTATTTCACTGTTAAAATTGTCTTTATTTCATTTTTGAGGTTCTTAGAATACATACACATGAACCTTTTTCCATTCTATGTCTTATAATTGGCTTTGAAATTATTCACTTCTTCCCACCACGGCATGGGTTTAAGCTATTAGTCCTTTTCATCCAGGTTACAACCGTAATCTTCTGACTGGTCTCCCAGCTTCTCCTTCTTGTCTGCGTCCAATCCTTTCTCCCTGTAACAGAGTAGGCTTTGCAAAATGCAAAGCTGGTCCTGTAACTGCTGCCCCTGCCCTTACAATAGATTCTTATTAGGAAAAAAAAAATCCAAACTCTTGTCCTCGCCCCTCCCTTTGTCCTCTGCCCAAGCTGATGCCATGGTCCTCCTCTCAACCTCTATTCATCCGCACCTGCTGCCTCTGTGGTCGTCAGGAAATCCATTACTGCGCTCCCACCAGCCACGCTCCCTAATGAGGGCTGACCTCCTATATCACCACCTCGCAGCCCTTTCCTCATTGCAATTTCAAATGGATTTGTTGGGTTTTATTAATGTTGGCCTCCAGAAAGGTTGGGATTGAGTCTGTTTTGCTGATCGCTGTATTTCCAAGGTGTCACACACAATACATACTGATATTTTGAATAAATGGACAAGTGAAATATATTTGCTACCACGCTTTTGACTTTTAGTCCTGTTTTTTTTTTTTTTACTTACAAAATTTTTTAAGTGTACACAAATGTTTACACCTTTTCTTGGATGGTTTTGTGAACTATGTAAAAAGGCCCTTCTCCGTGCTAAGAATACAGAAATATTGGCTACTTTCCCTTACTGTTTCCTTACTGCTGTTGTTTGTATACAACCTTAAATCCACCTGTCATGTATTTTGACTGCTGGTGTAAATTAAATAACTTTAGGTGCTTCCCCAGGTTTAGCCATATTCCCAGTTCTTTCTCACTTTTTCCTTGATGATTTGAATCAACTTACTGATTGCACAAGTCCTTCTTCATATTCAGTTAGGCAAATGATTTTTCTGTTACTTCACTGGTCATGTGTGGGTCTATTTTAATTATTATAGCTTCATGCTATCTTTTAATATCTGGCAGTCACAGTTTGTAAGCAAGTAAGTTTTTATAGAGTAATACTTGAAGCTTCTACAATTTGAATTAAATTTGCTGGACAGTGAGTTACTACTGAGGACAGATGTATAGCAGTAAACCAGAGCAGAGAATTACTGCTTAGAGCACTTGAATGGTCATCGTGTTTCTATCCTAAGGCAAGTCCATGGGCTCTGCCTTGGAAATTTTCAGTTCAGTAAGCCAGGGATGGGCATTCCTCACAAGTTACCTGATGGTGCTGACCCAGGGACCAGACTCTGGGAACTTCTGGTTTAGAGCAAATAGTGAAAGAGAAAACAGTCAGCGGGAGATTAGCTCCAGTGCCTCCTCCAAATGATCCCACTCTTGTGCCCTGAGTGAGGACAAACCTGCCCTGCATGCCGCTGTGAAGATCTTCCTGCTAGTGTTGGTGGCCCTCAGCTCCAGAGCCTTAAACCCGGTTGGGCCATGCAGCATAGTTCTCGATTCAGTGAATCCAAAAGGTGCTCAGCCTGGCGCCAGATCTGCCCTGCTGCTTACAGCTGTCCAAGCAGCCAGGCTTTGGTGCAGACCGTAGAAGGGCAAGGGCACGGTGACTACCTTTGTTGTCACTTCTCGTGATTTTCCTTATTTTTAGTGCAGAGCAGTTGCTGGAAAGATAGCGGCAAATTGCTCTCCCCCTCCCCACCTCTGTGACTATTTAATGATGTTTTGGTTCATACAAAGGGACCATTAATTACTAACCCACCGCCCAGGGAGCCCACTGCCTGTTTGAAAGAGACTTTCCCCACCTAGCCACGCAATGCATGCATGGAGGAATAAATACTTCAGTACAGTATTGCCCTACAATATGTGCTTCTCTGAAGAAGTTTCCATCTCCCTGCACCCTTCATAAAGAGAGACACATTCTTTACAAAAAACAAAACAGCCCTAGAGGTAAAAACCTGCTGCATATTTGCTCTTCTTTGTTAGTAAGACAGGAGTGCATAATTATATTTTTACATGAGATGTGTGGTTTTTTAAGACTATAGACATTGGTTTTCCTCATTTTTTTTATAGATAGCTGCTGCTCATTTGTTTTCCCTGTCTAGGTCACTGCAAAGTTAGCATGGAAATATTTGCATTTCCTTGATGGGAACTTATGGGAATATTTCCTGTTTCTTTTCCCTTGCCTAGTGTCTGAGGGGTTTCTTGAGAAACTTCTCCTTCCAGCATAAGCGGATGAAAGTTTACCGTGAGACTCTGCACCTTGTCTGTGGCCCTATGCAGCACAAGCAGAATGATGTGGACTGTCCTCTGGGTGTAGGGACACAGAGAAAGACACCTCTCCTGTCGCCAATGCTCAATGCAGGCAGATACACTCATGAACAATTACAGTGCATTTTAAAGAATATTACACCGGAACCCACCAGGTATTGCTGGAGACAGAGGCCAGGAGCACTGGGCAGGGAGTCCACTGAGGCGTAGCTCCAGAAAAGGTGACTCCTATGTGTCACTGGGGGGGGAGGGAGATTTGTGTATGTGTTCATTTATTTCAATCATTCGTGATTCCTATTACTGTTATTTCATTTACTTTTTGAACAGCAGCGCAGTCACATGTTTGACAATTCAGTAAGTAGGGATGTAGCAGAAATAGATGCGATTTAAATTTTTTTCAAATAGCCATATTGAAACAAGTAAAGTGAAACTAATGAAATTAGTTTGAATACTATATTTTATTTAAAGCAGTATATTCAATCTATTACCATTTCAGCATGTAACCAGCATAGCAACAGGTGAATGAGTGATTTTACATTATTTTGTAGCAAGGTCCCAAACTGGTAGTAGGTATATTTTCTGCTTACAGCTGCATTGAAAGGCAGAATAGCTGCACCATTTGAGATGGCACAGATAAGACAGTAAAAAATTTCCCTCCTGTTCCTGCCCTGAAGCCTCTCAGTTCTGCCTCCTTGGGGTAGCTATTGAAAGCTCGAGAGTGTTCCACCAATAGTTACTTCTTATGCAAATGATTACAGACACGTATATGTGAATAGTAGGACAGGATCACCCTGTTGTGTATTTTACCTGTTTCATTTTGTAATACATTTTGGTGATGTTTCCTGTGGTGACAAGGAAGCAACCTCAGGTTTTGCTTTTTCCCATTCTGCTACAAAGTATCCCACTTACAGATATCCCAAGGTATTCAGTTAGTCCTTACCGGTACCATTTGAGTCGTTTGCAGTAATTGGTGCTTTAAAACAGCTTGAGCTGAGTTCTCAGAGGCCGAGAGCACAGATACTAATTTAGTGACGCTGGGGAGATGGCGTTCGGGAGAGATGGGTAGCATAAGGGAGGCAAGGAACACAATGACCCAGTGAGGGGTGATTTCTTGTGGCTCCAGAAGGTGGGATGGCAGAGAGAGCACGAACAAAGGCGAGAGGAAGAAGCTTCCAACTGTCGTATGGAGGGGGTTGGGCTTCATTCCTATAGGTGCTTCTAAGGATTTCAAGAAGCAGGGTGGTAGAAGTGACGGAATTAGTAAATAAATGGGATAGGAGGATTAAACCTTCCATACTGATGAATTCCAAAAAGTAAAAGCAGAAGGCATGAGGGACACAGAAAACCACCCTCAGCACACTACACTGATGATTACTACAGACAAGGTCAGCAGATGGACATCAGAATTAGTGTATGCCGCTTGAAGGAGAAACAGGATATTCGCAAAGCCTCAAAGTAATGCCCCAATATATTTATTAAGTACCATGATAGTTTTAACACATGTCCAAATATTCTTTGATACTTCACCTCCGCAAAGTGGACCTTAATTCCACTAGATTTACTGACCCGTTCCTAATGAACAGAATACGGAAAAGGAAAAGGAGTAACTTCCACAGAGAAACTGGTGAACACCATTTTAAGCAAGTGGTCAGGGTTAACATCCCCAGGTAGCGACATTATATCGATAGAATATGCCTCTGACGGCTGAGATGAGAAGGTGTTCTTCACAAAAGCCAGTGAACCCCTGTCTAATCATGTGAAAGCATAAGACCAACTCAGATTGAGGAACAATCTAAAAATTACCTGACTGGTACTCTTCAAAAATATCAAGGACATTAAAAAAAAAAAAAAAAAAAACACCAGAGACTAAGAAATTGTCTTAGACCAGAAGAGACTAAGGGAAAATGACTAAGGTGCTATATGGCCTCCTAGATGGACTTCTAATTATAGGTTTTTTTTTTTTTTTTTTTTTTTTTTTTTGTGGTACTGGGGATTGAACTCAGGACCTTGTGCTTGCCAGGCAGGCACTTATTCCACTGAGCTATATCCCCAGCCCTGGACTTCTAGAACTGGACAGACAAAGGACTTTTGTGAGGAGGGGATCTCAATAAAGTCTGTGGTTGAAGTAGTATTATTATATTGATGTTAACTTCTAAGTTCTCATCTACATACCATGATCACTTTAAATGTTCACCTTAGAGTTGGGTGACGATGTGTCTTGACACTCTCTCCTATCTTTGCAACCGTTCTATAAATATAAAACTGTTTCAAAATAATTTCTTTAAAAACCACAGAGGGGACATCATTACACTCCCATTTAGAAGAATCCCAGTGGTTATGCCGGGGAAGGAGAAGGCTGGGGGCGGGGAAAGACCAGAGTGAGGAGGTGGCGACAGAAGCCTAGAAGAGATGGTGGAGGGCAGGTTGGGAGGCAGGGCCGAGGAATCTGGAGAGATTTCTGGAAGGGGGGATGGTAAGACGTGGTGATGGTTTGGATAAGGAAGGGAAGGAGGGGAAGGATCAAGGTAACGTCCCGTTTTCAGCCTCTGAGCATCACGTGATTCATAGAGATGGAGGCAACAGGAGGCTTCAGGGGTGTACAAGTGTGCTTTAGATCTGCGGCGTTTAGAATGTGTTTGCAGGATCCCCATAGCCATTGGGCACCTGGAGGGATGCCCTGATCCTGGCTACAGGTAGATGAGGAGCTGTGGGGGTGTATAGGGGAGCTGCAGACAGTGAAGGGATGAGACAATGACACAAGGAGAGTGGGGAGAGTAAAGAAGGGACCTGGAGCATAGGCACTTGGGACGCTGGCCCAGGAGGTGTCAGGGAGAGTGGAGAGTGTCCGGTGTGTCTGGGGAGGGGACAGACTGCTTGGGCTAGCACACGCACTCTGCCACCTGTTGCTGTATGACACAGGGCACGTCTTTCAGTCTAACTTACCAGGGCTGTATGAGCCCCTTATAATAATTCTGGGCTCCTGGTGCTCAAGAATCTTGGCTAACTGGGGTCAGAGAAGGACTAGAAAGTCATGTCTGGTCAGCTGCTATGGAGGGAGAGTGGTTCAGAAAAGAGGATATACATTTCACACCCATCAAGATGGCCAGTATCAGGAAAGTAGAGATGAGCCTTTCTGTATTGATGGCAGGCATATAAAATGCTGTGGCCACTATGGAAAATAATTCTGGGGTTCCTTAAAAAGGTAGGCATAAGTTTATTGCATGATCCAGCAATTCTACTCCTACATATATCCAGAATAATTTAAGCAGTATTTCAGACAGATACATGTACACCTGTGTTATAAGTGTAGGCTGTTCACAATAGCCTAAAAGGTAGAAACAAACCAAATATCCATCAACAAACACATCGATAAACAAAATGTGGCATGTCCATACAATGGAATATTATTCAGCCTTTACAAGGTATATATGCTATACCAGAAATGAACCTTAAAATACATTCAAACTCAAGTAAATCAGACAGAAAAGGACAAATAGTGTATGGCTCCACTTATGTGAAGTGCTAAATAGGCAGATTCATAGACAGAAAATAGGTTAGAGGTTGCCAGGGATTAAGAGGAACAGGAAGAGGGAAGTTATTGTTAAATGAATACAGTAAGAGTTTCTGTTGGGGCTCATGAAGAAGTTCTGGAAATAAATAGTGGTGATGATCACATGACATCATGAATGTACTTAATGCCACTGAATTATATAATTAATAATGGTTAAAATGGTAAATGTTATGAGGAGTATATTTTACAGTATTGAGAAAAAAGAGGGCATGCTTCATGCTACAGAAAAGTCAAATAAGATAAGTACTGAAGAATTAGGCTCTACGTTTCGTGACACAGGGCCACTGGTCACATTTCCAGACCCCTTGTGGTGGAGCGGAGATGTCAAAAGTCAGCTGCAGGGGACTGAAGTGTGATTGGCAATGTCTAGGCCCGGGCCTGCTGGCTATTTTCATCGGTAAGGTTTTCTTCGCACGCAGCCATGCCCCCTCATGTGTGCTGTCTATGGCTGCTTTTATGTTATGGCGGCAGAGTTGAGTAGTTGCTCCAATAGTTGTTCTAAAAAACTGGAAATAGTTACTATCCAGGCCTTGACAGAAAGTTTTCCAACCCCTGGCTAAGAAACATCCGTGGTATTTCAAGAACCTTGACTTTCTTAAATAATTCCGGTGTTCCTAGGAGGTTATGAAACAGATAGCCGAGCCTCTTCCATTCGGTAGCAGGACAGACTCAGTGATAAACCAAAACTATAGTGCGTAAGGAAGAAGAGAAAAAGAAGAAATGCATTCCCTCTTTTCTCTGCTCTTCGCCATACCTTCTCTCTCTCACAGCTCTGGAAAAAGAGGTTGTAAATTCTCTCCCACCCTACCCAACCCTCACCCCCAAACTCCTCACTAATAAATGATCCTGCAACTGGTGATAATAAACTTTCTGAGATGGCTGCTACCCGCAGTTACTTTTAAAGTCTCCTCATTAATGCAGGAAAATACCCATAAGCTGAGGCTTTGCAAGTGTTTGTTAATTCACTTTCTGGGGCTGAGTGCGCCTGCCTATTTCAGATCAAAGCGAAAGCCCATGTCTTTAGTGCACACTCAGTCTGTGCCATGAGCTGTGCCAGGCTCTCTGTTCACCCCTCCGAAGCACAGGGTGGCCTTTCCCCATTTGACAGGATGGCCCACTGGGGACAGTTAGGGTTGCCCACCCAGAGATCCACAGGAAGTTAGTAGAACTGGGGTTTCGAACGGATACCTGTCTGAGTCTAGGAATGCAGGCTATTCCCACTGAACCACGTAGCCATCCTGTCCTCCAGCATCCTCCACAGCCTCAGCCTGTTTTCTTCTGTCCACTCTAAGCAGGATCGAATAGTTGGGTTTCTGGGCAAAATCCTTAACGCATTTTGCACCGTGATCCCCGCTATTGCACAACAGGAGTTGGTCATGAAGCTGTGTGTAGTCTGTAGCAGGCCCCTTCTGCAGCCTACTCCCTGGGTTACTCCCTGATCATCATTCTGAGTCGACTCAGAAGTAGCTCTCACTTCTTTAGAACCATCCTGCATTTCCATGCATCCTGCCAGCACTGTCAGACACCTGGGATTCATTTGTTCCACCTGACCCTTTATTTTTACATCATCATCTGTAATAATTTCTCAAGCTCTTGGTTAGACGCACTGACTCAGGGAAGTGGCAAAAATGGGACAGAGTGGCCCGGCCGGTTCCCATGCACTCGGGTTTGTGTGATCAGGGAATAGACCTCACCCCAATGACTTGTTTACTCTTCGAGGTTGCCCTTGATGAGGAAGCCTTTGCCTAGATTTCTGCAACCATCAAATCAGAGCTAAAACAATTCAGAAGTGATCCACTCGATTCTTGATCGTACCAGTGAAAAATGAGCCACAGACCAGAGAGAGCTAGCAACTTTTCAGATGTACCCATCTTGTCAGCCTCAGACCCCAGACTAGGAAAGGTCCAGGTCTCCCAGCTGCTAGTCTAGAGCTCAGCCTGCTGCAGCTCCCTGCCTCCTGCCTGCCTCAATGGATGAGGCAGGGGCTGCCTCCTCCCGCCTATGAAGTGCTTACCTTAGAGTGCTTTTCATGAATGAGACCATATGCAGGCCTCCACAGCGATCATTGCTGTCCCTCCCCTTTCTGCTTTCTGTTAAAGGCACCCCCCCCCAGCTCCCAGCTGGCTCCTGTCCCCTCCCCCAGCTGGGAGAAGTTATTACATGAAAAGATCAGCTTACCAGTTTTCTGCAGAGCAGAGACTGAGCGCTGGGCAGTACAGTGAGGGCGAGCCGAGGGAACCGGTGCCTAGCAGAGCTCCGGGGCTGGGATCCCAAGACACAAGTGCATCTGCTAGCTGTTAGCACTTGGCAGACGGAGCTCTCCTCTAGGGTAGCTCTGACTGTAGGTAATAATGTTTGTCAGCTACCTGATATTAACATTGCTCCACGTTCAAACAGCAATGTTAGCAAGACCTGGGGGAGAGGTAAGCCAAATAAAATATCTTGTCAGAAGTTATATTTTTGTCAGCATTAAGTGTCCTCTCCTCTCTGCCTAGAGGGAAGAGGGAAAGGGATTGGAGGGGTGTGCAAAGAATAATGTTTCCTACGATCTTTTTAGGCTTGCTCGGGCTTTTCTTATAGGAAGACCTCTTTGCTTCTCGGGGAATCCCATGCCTGTCTCACCCCGAGCCTGTCTGTAACAGTTGTCACCCTGGGGTGACAGATGCCTGGAGCGTGCGTGTTTCTCCTGCTGTTTCAGGGGAAAGGGGTAATGTGTCACGGCAGCTTCCAGGAGAGACCGGGTCAAAGGCAGGAAAGGAAACCCCCTTTGGGGCGTTTTCCTCCAGGGCTGGAGAGACCATGTGCATGCAGCGGGGCATTGCTTTTCTTTCCTGGCTTGTGCCATGCTTTTCTCCCTTTCTTCCTCCATGTGCTGGGGTGGGGCAGTCGGTGTTTAACTTTCTGATGTAGGTTTGAAGAAGGAAGAGTGATGTCCTGTGGGGCTAGGAATGTGCCGAGATGTGCCACAGAAAGGGCGTGTGTTTAAGGCTCGTGAAGATGATCTATTCTCTTTTGGTGTAGCTTCTGGGTTTACTGGCTGCGTTTCTGAACACGCCTGCTACCTCTACAAGCCAGTTTTGGGTGCAGGCAGAGGCTGGAAGGGATGATGACCATGGCGCTGGGGAGGGAAGCGCCTCCGGGCAGCTTCCCTCACCTGCAGATCTGCCTGCCCCAAATTCCTCTCGTCTGCCCCTTCCACTCCTTGCCCTGATGGAAAGTCCCGCAGACTAATATCTGAGAGACGAAAGGGCTGCCTTTCTCCCGAATCCATCTTCCTCTTTGAAAGGCCAAGTGAAAAGCGTGTCTCTTTAAAAAAAAGGCCGCGAGGGCATGCGCAGGTTTGCCTTTTGTTAACCTTGTCAGGGACCAAGCCAGCTCTGAAAGCCTAACCTAACGACTTTCCCTTCTCTGAGCGGAGCGTGGAGGGCGAGCTTTCACTGCAGGGCAGGCTCTGGTGGTCTGAGCGGCTGCTGCTCAGCCCCTCCGAGGCGCAGTGCGTGGGACGGGTCATTTATTGTGGGCTTTTCGCCTGCTAGTTACCGCGTCCTCTGCTCCGCAGCTATTTCCCTGGCCAGTAGGAGGATTGAGCTCTTGAACGGGAGGCTGAGGAGCTGAATGGGTTTAGTGATGCTGGAGGCTGAAAGCAAACCGTTGCCCTCCGGTTGCAGCTGAAGTTTGCAATTTCCCTGTTGATTTTTTACTGTGCAAAGAAAATGACAAATGGGCCCGCCTCGCTCAGCCCAGAGCGCTTTAGCAGGCGAGAGCAAAGCTCATATGGAAAATATTTCTACCGCCACTGCCTGCACATATGGTCAGGGGAGACCCCCGTCCCGGGCAGATCGCAGCCCTCCAGCCACCCCTCAGTGGTGTGCCAATTACTCTTATTAACAGCGAGGCGTAGGGCAGGCTTCAGTTACCTGCGCACAGCCGGCTCCAAGGAGGGCCGCTGTGGAATGCATGGCCGGCAGCCTGTGTCACATGCAGAGAGGCAAAGGCTCTGCTTCACCTTGCAGCCAGCAAAGCAGAGGAGAAGTACACGAAAGGGGATTACACAGACACAGCCTAATCTCGGTGCTGTTCGGCTGCAGGAGAGGAGGGCAGAGCCAATGGCTCTGGAGTTAAAGTGCATGTGCTTAATATAGGACCAGTGGCCAGAAAACCCAAGCAAGGTGGGGAGATGCCTGCCCTTCCAACCCTGCTCCTGCCCTGCGCGCTAGAGAGAGCTCTTCCCGCACCTTTTCTTTCCTTGCTTGCTTTCCCCCGTGCGTGCGCCCGAGTGCGCACGCGTGAACGTGCGTGTTTCCGTGCCCTTGGCTCCCGGACTCCTGCGCTCCCAGGCAATGGTGCACTCAGGGTTCCTTTCCCTTCGATGGAAATGAAGTGACAAGGAAGGACATAGCCCCCCTCCCTAAAAAGAATGTCGCTCATGCAGAGCTTTGAAGAATGTGGCGTCTCTATATTAGAGCCTCTTTTTTAATTGCTTGTGTTATTTGCCAAACTTACCCATAAACATGTGGTGTCGGCCCTAAGTCACCAAGATTTTCTTTTTCTCTGCCAGCTGGTTTTCTTGCAGGTTTTAATTATCTTCCCCATGGACGTTCCTAAGAGTACATGAGGAGGGGAGAGAGGGCAGGAGGCACCGTCCGTGCAGGGCTGCCTGCCTGGCTGCGTGCTCAGTGTGGAGCTGGAAGCCACGCTGCAAACTTGAGAGCAGTCTGCAGAGTCAGCTTTCAGGGGTGCATGGTCTTTCCGGGAAGTGGGGGCCTGCAGGTGCAGAGAAGTGGGCGCATGCTGCAGTGCAAGGCTGGCCTGCCTTCTCGGCTGGCACCCTCCACACTGGTACCTGCTGGGCAAGGGCAGAACAATGTAGAATAGGGTGGGCACATCGGTTGGAGACTCACCGTCCCTGCTTTTGTTTTCTGCTAGCTGCAGCCTTCACATAAGAACAGAGGTCACTGGATTGTCCCTGTCCTTGACAGGGTTAGGGTACAGCTGCGCGTACAGCTGCGCGCACTCGTACAGATTGGAGACCTCCCCTCAAAGCCTGCAGAGGGCTTGAGGAAGCCAGAACTTTTGGTGCATTTGTGAGTGTGGGGAGTGTAGCAGGATCCAGTTGCTGCATAGGGTGGGGATGCAGGGGTGGGAGGAGGGCCTGTGTTTTCCGTCCCAAACTTGACTTCTCTTCTCCAGTGAGACAAATGAGATCCTGGTATATGTAGGGAAGGGGCGGGGGAGGCAGAGAGAGACCTGTTCGTTTCCATACACTGTGCTGAAATAAGTCGCTAGAAGTGGGTCTAAAGGATGTGTATGTTAATTTTGATGGATCGATATAGCAAAACCAATCAAAATTAAAAGCAAATATCTTGGCTGTTAGTGGGTACAGGGCTTCTCTCTGTGGCGATGCAAATGTTTTGGAATTAGATAGGCATGATCATTGCATAATTTTGTGACTCTACTGAAAAAACCACTGACTTGTATCTTTTCTTCCATTTTTTGGTGCTGGGGATTGAACCCAGAGCCTTACACACACTACGCATAAGCTCTACCACTGAGCTGCACCTGAGGCCCTAAACTGTGTGTACTTTAGAGACCACTTTGTGAATTATAGCTCACTCTTTAACACTGAAAATGAACAATGTCTTTTTGATCTGGAATATGCTGTGTCAGGTAAGAAAAGCAAGTTGCAGAATCATACAGGTAAGATGATGACATTGCGTTAAATGTGCCAACACATATATCCATACACGTTGGACAGATATAAGAGCAGATGAGGAAGAAAATAGGGGCGCTAGGACAGGATAGCAGGTGTTGCCAACCAGAGAAGCTGGGACTGGTGGGAACCTCCCCAAGCCCAAGGGCCCACATGCCAGCCAGGGGCCGACCTCGGAAGCAGAGCAGTCAGGTCTGCTGTGTTAGCTATTTTCTGATTAGTGGGGGAGTTACTCAGTGCGACAGAGGAAGGAAGACATTCCAGGCAGAGGGAAAGCACCCATGCAGCACAGAAGTAAGAAAGGACACGGCGTGTTCTGGAG
Source organism: Dinomys branickii (assembly GCA_004027595.1). Classification (NCBI taxonomy): domain Eukaryota; kingdom Metazoa; phylum Chordata; class Mammalia; order Rodentia; family Dinomyidae; genus Dinomys; species Dinomys branickii. Next base: position 154,706 of record PVLD010000189.1, read on the forward strand.
ACACGCACAGCACAAAAGCCAGAGTCACACTGCAATGGGTGTGGGAGTCCGTCCCTCAGTGGGACCTTGTGAGTCATGAGTTGGAGCTTTTCTGGGTGCCCTTGAAAGTTCCAGACATTCCAGATCTTTACATGCTCTTTTTATGATGTGTCATTGAGGCTACTATGGTAGGACATTTTTTATTATTCCCCGATTATTGAAATTATTTCCTAAGGAGTAAATCAGATTGAAGAACGCAGGTAGAATGGTTTTGTAGGCAGCAACGGCCATCATTAAAAGCCAGTGATAACTATGAGTCCCTGGTGTGTCATTTGCAAATAGAAATGACAGATCAGTGTAATGACCTCAGTGACCAATTCTTACCACACAAAGCTTGGGGGTTCCTCCTTTCTTTCTCTTTCCAGTGTTTAAAATGAAAAACCCAGTATGTAGGACCCACTTGAGATTTGGATTTACTGCCTCTGGCCATATGAATTTGATGTTTCAGTCTTTGCTTTTCTTAGTTATGGAAGCTGTCAAAGGAAGCAAGCAAGGAGAAAGAACAAAAGTTAAACGTTCCTCTTTCCCTTCACCCCCTCCTCTGCCTGCCTGCCTTCCTTTCTTCCTTCCCCGCCAGGTGGAACCAGCCATGGTTCACATTGGGTAGCTATCCTAGCACCATCCCTACCCACTTATAGATGTAAACATAGGGTATGTGCAAGTGTGTGTGTGTGTGCACACACGCACGTGTGTTTATCTATGTGTACCTGCAATTTGCAGGTGATGGCAGGGTTTTCTCTCCTTTTCTGACATCTGTGCCTGTAGTTTCTACCTGATGTCCTATTATAATTGCAGGGGCTTTCCAGAATGTGGCATCGAACCAATGCCGTGGAAGCCAACATTCTTGACTTCTTGCAGACTTAGATGGGAATGCTTCTAATATTTCATCACTAAGTGTGATGCCTGCCAGACAGATTAGGTAGAACAATTTTATCCTGCTTTAAGTTCCTTTCAGAGTTTTTATCAGCAATGGTTGTTGAATTTTATTAGACACTGTTTGCCTTCATCCAAATGCCTATATGAGTTTTCTCCTTTAATCTATTTTTATACTGAATTATATCACATATATTTCTTGACATTGGCCGTCTTGACATTGTTTAGAATTGACTATCCAATCATGATGATTTACTTATTAAATTTGCTACTAGGTTTGATTTATACATATTTCACTTAGAATTTTTTCTTTGAAAACAAGTATCATTGGTTCATGGCAATCTTTCATTATGCTAAAGCTTTGATAGTTTTGTAAAATAAATTCAAAAGTCTTTCATCTTTTCATGTGCTTTGAAACAGTTTAAACAGCAGAGGAATTAGCTTTTTCTCCGTAGTTTGTGAGCTCCATCATAAAACCACCCAGTCCTTTTGTGGAGGAATGTTCTTTAAATTTTTATTATTTCTCTTGTTTCTTAAAAAGAAGTGTAATAAAAAGTGTAATGTATCTCAATCATACATAGTATATAGGCACATTTTAAAGTGGAATAATAAATTAAACATCTATGAACCCCCCGACCCACCTTGCTAAAACAATCAGTCTCAGCCCCATATGAAACATCACACTATGTTCTCTTAGTTCTCTTCCACAGAGACAAACACCTGAAATTTCAAGGTTATCGCTTCATTGCTGTTTAAATATTGTCACACATTTATGCGTCTTTGAAGAATATATTGGTTTTCCGTGATTTTGAGTTGCCTAAATACAGTGTCCTGATTTCTTCACCCAGCTTGATTTTTTTATTCCGTCCAGTGGTGCATGTAACCACATTTCATTCACTTTCACTGCAACATCACACTCTACTGATCTGTCCGTTGCTATTTGCAATTGACACACCAGCATTATGTCAGTAGGGCATCTTTTCTCCTGCGGGTAAACCAGAGTTTTATTTTTTCCTGTCATAAATAATGTTGCTAAGAAGACAGGAAGCATCTCCCCTCACATCCATGTGCAAGGGTTCATGGAGAACCCACACCTAGGAGTTGAACTGTGGGGTAATACAGAGCATGTGTTTGTTTAACAACTAAATTAATGTCAAGTCCATACATTTCTAAAGCAGTTGTATCAGCTTCATGTCTATCAGCATGGGTAAAAATTCTCAAGGCTCTGTCTTCTCAGGGACTTTTCTAATATTTGGTATCAGTAGACAGACTCGTTTTCACTGATGTGTTAGAGAGAAAACAGTGTCAGTGTGGTGGTGGTGGATGCTTCTCTGGTCATTCACTGTTGCCACAGGCGGGCTTTCCCATGTGCAAATCATGTTTCCTCACCTGTGAGATACCTGCTCATGTCTATTTCCTGGTTTTAAAGTTGGTTCTTTGCTATTTCACTACTTACTTAGGAGTTTCTAATATGAATTCTTTTCTTGTTATTTCGTGTTTTCTTCAGTTTGTGACTTGTGCTTAAGTCTTTACACTGTCTTTTGCTAAACAGAAGCTCTTGGTTCTAATGTATTTAAGTTTATCAGCTTTATTTCTTCACAACACCTTCCATTTCTTAAGAAATTACTGATCCCAACTTACAGACATATTCTCCTATATTATTTTCTAAAAGTATTAAAGTCTGGCATTTACATTTAAATTTTTAGTACACTCAGAATTGGTTTTCCTGTATGGAGTGAATAAAGGGTCTAATCTAATTTTTTCCATATTGGTAAGACTATCTACTGAATAGTCTTTCCCTTTGACCAGATTAACAGTCCTATTTCTAGCCAATGGTCCTGTAAGTCTTAAGTCAACTTTCCATATATGCGTGTGTCATTTTTCTTGTTTCTGTATTTCCTATGTTGAGTATGTTAATTATGGCATCTTTACGGTAATCTCAATCTGTGTAGGGCAAAGCACCCCACCTTATTCTTATTCTTTAGAAGTGGCATAGTTTTTATTCAGCATTTGTTCTTTATAATGAAATTTGAAGTTATCACATCAGTATTCCTCAAAAAAATGTCGAAGGGGTTTGTTCTGTTTTGGTTTGTTGTTTTTTCACTTCAGGGCATTGGACCCAGGGCCTTCACACTGAGCAACATCTTCATCCCTTATTGATTGATTGATTCACATTTATTTTGAGACAGATTCTAAGTCAGTATTGTGTTCAGGCTAGGATAAAACTTAAATCCTCCTGTGTCAGCCTCATGCCGCAGTCTCCCTGAGTGTTGCAATTATAGGCATGTACCACCATGCCTAGCCTGAACCTGTAGATGTGTATAAGAACATTAAATTCTTCTAATAGCAAGTCATTCTATCCATGAACGTAGTACAGTTTTTACATTTACTTAGGTAAAGTTTTCACTGAAGTTTTTAATAAAACTTTGTGATTTCCTGCATAAAATTCTTGTATCCTTATTTCAGATTTATTCCTCACTACCTTATTATAAAATGACCAAAAATTATGTGTCTATTTCTTGCACATTGCTAGTGCTTAGAAGTACAACAGTCTTAGTAAAAGTAACTTAGTAAACTCTTCTATTAATTTAAATCAATTTTATGTAGAAACATGATTTCTCAGCACACAGTCATGTTATCTGTGAATAATGCCCGATTTGGTTTTTTCTTTTTCTAATTCTTGTACCTTTTTCAAAAAACCTTTGCATGGACTAGGATCTCTGATAAAAAGTGTTAGATAGAGGCAGTATCATTTTGTTTCATATTTAAAGAGAATGGGTCTAACATTTGCCACTGAAAATAAAGTTTACTGCAAAATTTTAGTTGTATAGTGTATCAGTTTGACAAACCCTCTTTTAATCTTAGTCTGTCATTTATTTTTAAATCATGAACAGGAGTTAAATCTTTTCTAATACATTTTCTGTCTCTTGAGATAATAATTTGGTTTTCTTACTTCAATCTGTCAGTGTGAATCATACTGAAATAGACTGTATAATGTTAAGCCATTCTTGCATTCCAGGGACAAATCCACCTTGGTTATGGTATCTTTCAGTTTTTGAAAAATTAGGTCTATAATATATAATTATTTTAAAGTCCATATTTAAGTGTTTAGGTTTTTTAAAATCCATATTCAAGAGTTGTCTGTAATTTTTTTTCTTACATTATCCTTTTGGATTTTGTTTTAAAGTTATACCAGTCTTGTAATTTCATGCCTGAAACACTGCTTTATAATGCCTGAAAGATTTTATGTAAAGTTATTATAATGTATTTCTGAGATGCCACCTAAAAAATTGGCTAGACCTGGTGTGGTTTTTTTTTCCTTCCATGGGGAAATTTTAAACCAGAGTCCATTAAATTTAATGATGATCTATAGGAAAATTAAGGTTTTCTATCCTTGGAAATTAATGTTTTCTATCCTTGGAAATTAATGTTTGAAAGTTAAATATGCAAAAATTTACCCCTTTCATCTAAATGTATTGATATAAATATGTTCATTGTAGCCTTGGAGACACCTTGCAGCGCCTGGAGACACATCTTTGGATAGTCTATAGCCCCTTCCCTTCTTAACAGTGCTCAGTTGTGCCTTTCACTTCACTGACCCTTTTGTCCAGAAGTCTGTCAATTTTATCAGCATATGAAAAGTCAACTTTTGGCTTTATAGGTCCTCTGCATTGAAGTGTTTTGTTTTTGTTTTTTAACAATTCATTCAGTTCTGCTCTTATTTTTTCCTTTTTCTTTTTTGGGTTTCTTCATTTCATCTTAGTTTTTCTTTTTAACTTCTTCAGTTTATCTCTCTACTTGGAGATACCATCTCACTCCATTTAGAATGGGTCTCATCAAGAATACCAAAAAGCAATGAATACTGGTGTATCTACGTGGGCAAAGGAGCTTCCTACATTGTTGATGGGAATGCCAACTACTACAACTACTATAGAAATCAGTAGGGAAATTCTGCAAAGCGCTAAAAATAGAATCGCCATTTGGCCCAGTTCTACCCCTCTTGGGCACATTCCAGAAAGAATTAAGGGCAGCACACTAGGGGTTCATCCATACCTGTGTTTATAGTGGTACAGTTCACCATAGCTAAGCTGTGGAAACAGCTTCACTGTCCATCAGCAGATGACTGGATCAAGAAAATGCAGTCCATACACACAATGAAATAATACACAGCCATAAAGATGAATGAAGTCCTGTCATTCAAAGGAAAATGGATTGAACTGGAGACTATCATTTGACATGAAATAAGTCAGAAGGTGTCTGAGTTTCTGGCTTCTCTTATATACAAAATAAATAAAATAAAGGAGAGTTGACAGAAAATTAGAAAATTAGAGGGGGTAGAGGGAAGAAAGAGAGAAGGTGTAATGGGAACGAAAAATGATCTGTATATATTAAAGACGTGTACCTGTTCCCAGAGCACATCTCACCCTTCTGCATTACTAACATGTTCTAATAAAAAAATTATGTTTCACTCATTAACTTTCATCTCCTAATGTTTTCTAAACATAAGCTCTGCACTAAGTTATGGTAGTGTTTCCTGTAATACCGCTTTCGTTGTAATACCGCTTTTGTTCCATCCTGTACATTTTGCAGTATTTTCATCACTATGAGGTGTTACACTTTTTTAAAAAGATTGTCATATTTTTTCTGATCCATGAGTCATTTAATTTTGTTTCTAAAATTATAGATTTTTAGCTTTTTTTCTAGTTCCAGGTAATTTCTAACTTAAATATCTTGTGTTCTAAGAAGGAGGTAACTGTGATAACATTGATTTTTTTTTTTTTTTTGAGTTTTCATTTGTTTTTAGACTGGGATTGAATGTGTGCTAGAAAAGTGCTCTACCACTGAGTTACCTCTCCAGCCCTTTCATCTTTCCTTTTCTTTCTTTTTAAGACAGATTTTTACTGAATTGTGCAGGCTGACCTGGAATTTGCAACTGTCCCAAGCGGCTGGGATTACAGGAGTATACCACCACACCCAACAATTCTTTGAGATGCGTTGGGACTTGACTTGTGGCTTAGTCAGGACTCGCTTTAGTAGACAGTCTTTGTAAACATTCCAAATGTGGCCTAGGAAAAATATTCACCTTTGGTGCACACTCTTAATAATTGGCCAAGGGAATTTTTTAAATACATATTTTTAAATGTTTTCAATTGGCACAATATTTGTACATACTTATAAGGTACAGAATGATACTCAGTGCACAGGCATAACATGTAATGATCACGGCAGGGTAGCTGGTCTATCTGTCACCCCCAGTATATATCATTTCTTTGGGTTGGGACCATCCAGAGTCCTCTAGCTATTTTGAAAAATGCCGTTAATGTTGCCAAGCATAATTATGCTGCTGTGCTACAGGACATTAGAAGTTCCTTCTCCTGTCCAGCTGCACCTCCGTATCCGTTACCTGCCCTCTCTCCATCCTTCCTTTCCTCACTCCTTGCAAGCTCTGATAACCCCCTTCCACTCTCTACTTGTATGATATCAACTGGTTTTTTTTTTCTTAGCTTCCGTATATGAGTGAGCAGTAATTGTGTCTCTGGGCCTTAGCCCACTTAACATAATGCCTACCATGTCTATCCATGTGCGTACAAATGACAGAGGTGATTCTTTTTTATGCCTAAGTAATATTCCACCTTTTCATCTATGCATCCATCAGCGGACACCTGGATGAATTCCATGCCTCAGCTAGTGTGAATAGCACTGCAGTAAACTGGGATCTTGTCATATATTTATTAAGTCAGGGTTAGATGTTGAACTGTTCAAGTCTTATGTGTCTTTGCTATTGTCTGTCTCCTTCATCTGTTGATATTCGAGGGAGACATGTTGAAATCCCCTACCAGCTACTTGTGGGCCTGGAATTGGGGCTTGGGCGAAACACTCGTGAGGCAGCCTGGGCTTGAGGTTTCTCATCACCCTCGTTCCGTGGGCCTCCTACTCCTTGGACAATGGTTTCTGAGTTTTTAACCTTTCCATCTTTGCAATAAACTGTTTCAGTAGTTTATTCTGCTGTGGGGGTTTTTTTTGCCAACATAAACTTTCTATTATCCAGAAATTCCTCAGAATTTTTTATGCACTGATCTTATCCCTTTTTGTTTTATCATTGCCGTCACATGTGTGTGTCTCTTCTGACATCTGCATGGAATTTTGGAAAGAGAAAAGCAGATATGTTTGGCCTGGCTGCCGTGCTGACCCTTGGAAAGACACATCTTTGTCCCTGTTTCCCTCCTTGTCCTTCTTGTCCCTACAGATGTTTACTGAGCAAATTATTTTTCTAGATCTTTACTGTTCCATCTGTAAAATGGTGATAATGTTTAATGTGACATGATAATGTGCTCTTAATGATCATAAGAAACTTTAATCAGATCTTGTTAATGAAAGTGCTCTACAAGCTCTGCAAGATTTACACAAATGCCAAGGTTGACCTTTAGCACCTTCTTTTCCTTCCTGTAGTCACGCTAAATACTCTAATTTGACATAACAGCAGAGGCTCACACAAAATTCTATTTGCCCTTTGTGAGAAAATTACTTCCCTAAAAACTATTGGGTGAACTAGTTAAAAGTGATAGATTTTTTTAAAAACAAAAATATAACTTAGTCTAAAAATTAATGCTATAGTGGGTGTCTCTCCTGTTTCCTTATACTCTACTATTGGCATGCATGCTTAATTAGGCATTTCTCCTTTAAAAGTCATTTTTTACTTAAAAACCCTGTTTGCTTACCCAGCATATTATATAATTTATTTACTTTAGCTTAGATGGTTAATGTGCATTGACAGAAAGAATGCTGAAATTTCAGCCCGCTCGGATCAAAGGAGCAAAATGGGTAACTGATGTAAAAGACAGAGCGCTTTGTATTAGAAAACATTGGAATTTGTCAATCTCTATTATTTTTTGTATTCCTCCATTCCACCAAGGCAAATAAGCAACTCGGAGTTCAATCCAGCAACTATGCGTTGAGTACCATTTTGTGTGTAAGGTTTTGCACTGAGTGCTGTGGAGCACATAGGAGGTGAGGCCCATCTGCCCCTGTGGACGGTGCTAACAACTAGATTTGTGGAAGCTGAAATAGAAGTTAGTCTGATAAATATATCACACCCTTTGGTGAGGATCAGGAACAGCCCCAGGTGAAAATAGCATTTGAGGAATACTTAGAAGTTCCATAGACAAATGCAGGAAGGCTTGGTTTTCAAACTTCAGGAACAATCTGAAAAAGCGAGTGATAAATTGGGCAAAGTAAAGTAAGGGCATATTTCAATAATAACAACTAATTTTCTCCTTCTTTTTTCTCCGTTAGCTAGAATGTTAAGTATACGCAGTAGCATAAAATTCGGGCAAGATGGTCAAGGGAACACGTACACAGTATAGTTGCAACCGTAAAAAAAAGATCGAAGCTTTTTGTGGTGAAAGATCCCAATTTTCTTAAATGTCCCATGAACTCGGAGAAAGATACACTTTACATTTGCATTGTATAGCTATGTGTGACATGTGTGCATTCTTCCATATGATTTTATATTTTTCCTTTCTTTTGTCTGAGGTTCTTAAGTTTCCTAGGTTCTACGAGAACTCATGAAAATTAGATGCTTTTTCCACTTTGCTCTGACTTTAAAATTTTCTCTGAATCTTGGCTTGAGTTGCCAGTACAAATGCATCTCATGAACCCCTGAGTGGTGTTGCTGTCTTTAGGACAATTAGAGAAGACCGTGGACTCGAAACATGCGAGCCTGAGCTTGAATCTCTGGCTGTCCGTGTCCTTGCCCAGGCAGGCTGAGCAGCTGCCTTCCCCACCACCCTCATCTTTAGAATGCAGAGACTGAGTCGTCACTTTAGAATATTGTGAAGATTAAGGATATCATTTCCACTTGCAGTGTTCGGTGTGGAGCAGGTACTTAGTGGAAGGCAGCAGACATTATGAAAAAAATCATCTCTCCAGGCTGACGGAGAAGGTCCTTCAGTTGAACCGGGGACGTTGTGTAACGCTGTGGGGGAGACCGGTCAAATTACCGCAGAAGGGAGAGGAAGAAGAGGGGGTGCGTATGGAGGTGGGGAAGCAGGAGGCTCCGCCAGAGTAAAAAGAGAGACAAGAATCCCACAGAGGGGAGGTTTACAGCCAGCTAGGAACTCAGAATGCGTCGCCAAACTCCTTACCCAAATCTGATGGAGGCAAAGCCTCTGATTGGAGAGAAAGGAGCAGGAAGCGTCCAGGATGCTCTAAAAGAGGAAAACTAAGGATGAGCTGTTGCGAAAGAAGAAAGACAAAAGGAAGAGCCCTACCACCACCAGTCGGCCGCACCCCCCGCCTGATAGAGGGTGGGTCTAGAAACTCTGTGGTTTTCCCACCAAAAGGGTGGGACTGGGGCTCCGATTAAAAGAAAGAAAAAAGCAACCCTCTTTGCTGGAGCCAAAAAGTGATTCTAAACACTGAATTCCAAGCTCTTGCCTCATTATCGAGCAGGATCCTTAGAGATCATCTAGTCCGACCCGCTCCTTTTACATGTGAGGCACAGGAATCTCTGAGAGGCTTGTGGCTTGGCCGGGACCACACAGTGACTCAGCCCAGGGCGAGAGGGCGGGTGGCCTGGTTATGGCCTCTGAGGCCCTTGGGGAAGTGAAAGCTTGGGGGTACTTGAAAGAGAGTCTGTGGACTTCCGTCATCCTCTTAAACCTGCTATGTGGAATGTGTAAATGTGTTCAGAGTGAATTCTAAGAGACCTCAGCTGTAAACAGATTGTTCTCCAAGAGGGCTTACCCTATAGTGATGGTTACAGTTGAACAGCAAGTATCCGAGCCTTTTGAAAGATGTGGGAGGTGGAAGAAAGGGTGATACCAAGCCCCGGCTGTCACTGCACAACACAGTATTTATGGAGAGTCTGCTATCACCCAGCACTATTCTGAGTCATTACACCCATCAGTGAGCCAAATAAACAAAGACCCTAACCTCGTATTCTAGTTTTCCTGGAAGTGCAGCAGAGAAGAAACCTGAGGATTGTCAGGGCCTGCATGTGGCATCATGTCCATTTCCCCCAGCCTATCCCAAGTGCCGCCTCTTCCAGGACACCTGTCCTGCTCTGGCCTGTGAGCGCGGTCTGCTTGGGCATATTCTGTAACAGAGTCTCAGGTCTTGTGTGGCATCAGTTGCCCTCTTCTGACTGTCTGGTCTCCCTGTGAGCCTGTAAGCACCAGAGGCTGGGAATCCATCTCCTGTCCCCCCATCTTCTGTTGTGCCCAGCCCCCCAATGCGTGATACATGCACGCATAACCTTCCCATCATACTGGGGTGAACAGCTGTGTCATCACTTGTGAGGACATTGCTCAGGAACACGAGGCACAGCAGAGATTTGCTGAGGACCCACTAGAAAAGGCACACCAGGAGTTTTTGATGTGGGCCTCAGAGGATGGAGACCCAGTCAATACTATGAAGGAGCTCTTTTGGAAATGTAACTTCTCGACACTCTGGAAAATTCATTCAAAGGCAATGGAAATCCCAACTGCTGTTGAAAATGTGTAAGAAGACTGTATAAGCACTTTAAGATCACCTGATGCAGGGTGCCTTTTAATTATGAAACATTTTGATGATTAATAAAATTCTGAGCCAGTACTTAAAGCTGAGTACCCACCATCCTAAGGGTTAATGTAAATAACGCTTCATCATTTTGGGCTCTTTTTCCTGAGAAAGCAAGCACAGCAAAGCAGAAAGACAGTCAGTGGAGAAAAACAAAGATCATATCTTTTTATTGGGTACCAACCCAGAAGGGTCATTTGGCTCACAAGTTTGGGGCAGGCCTGCCTGGCTAATGGTGGGTGGACGTCTCCATAAGTGGTCTTTATTCATATTTTTCTTCATTTTGCTCCTGTATGTAGATGAAAAACACAATTTTTGCAGCATCAGGGAATAGAACTGAGACTTGGACTTCCCAGCCTACTCCATAGCATATGTGTACTTTCAGTGACCCTGTGACATTTGTATTTGTTTTTGCCTTGTCCAGGAGTTGTATGGGTAAAATACCCTATTGCCACTTTATTTGGAATGGACATTATACCAGGAACCGAAAATTCAAAGATGGGTCCCTGCTCCCAGGAGCCCAATAACGGAGACAGATGTACACACAGAGGACCATAATTCAGTGTGAAAACTACTGTAATATGTATGGATCCAGATTTGCAGGACCCCAGAGAACAAGAAGGCTAGCTCTGCTGCAGAAAGGCGGGGGAATCCTCCACAGAGCAGAGGGCATTGAGGGTAGGGCATGTAGAAAAAACAGGAGTTCGTCAGCTGAAGATGAGGAGATCAGCAGGTGATGTTTCAGACAGAGGTGCTTTTTGTGCACAAGTGCAAAAAGTCTGTGTGGTACAGATTCATATTTCCTATCCAAAGCCCAGACGTGATTCAGAATTTAGATTTTCTGGATATTCACATGGTAATATGGAACATACATTGTATATTATTTAAGTTCCAGTCAAATAAATGAATATATCCAGAACAAGTTGGAACAATACTACTAAATGAGATTAATACAAACTGTTATTAAATGTCTTTTCTATCAAGCCATATTTTGCTATCCAATGAGTTTGAATATAAAACATACCTTAAATAAATACCCAAAACGACAACGAAACCACCAAACCACTGTAGGTTTTTAAGCCATTTGAATTTGGGAATCTTAATAAAAAGATGGCGGCTGTCACCCCAGAAAACTCCCCACAGCTAATTCTCTCTTTTTTTTTTTTTTTTTTCCGGGACCGGGGATCGAACTCAGGGCCTTAGTGCTTAGCGGCAAGCACTTACCCCACTGAGCTGTACCTCCAGCCCCCCACAGCTAATTCTCACTGAGTTAGACTTAAGCCATGTGCTCATCTCCAAATCCATGGGATAAATGTATCAGGCATGAAGCTCAGAATCCTGAATTTGGATCATAAAATTGGACTGAGCCTTCCTGGATCACAAAGTGGCATCTAGGTGCTATTTCCAGGGAAAAAAAAAAAAAGGATACTTAATCGTTAAAAATCACAGCTTCCCAGTATGTGTGCATCACAGATGTACCCACATAACTGGCCTATACCCCATAGTCCTGAGAGCCAAACTAGGGTGTGCATCCCCACCTGTCTGATTTCAGAACCCATGCTGGTCCCATGTCAAAGGAATACAATCTACCTTCATGGAACCTATGGCTCCAGTACATGATGTGGACAATTAGAACCTAGCAAACTACATAATGAGGTGCTAATTACATGGAATACAGAAAGCCCATTTATTGAAATGATTTAGAGAAGTAGCCAGAGGAAGCCAGAGCAGGCTGGAGTTCCATGCGGGGAGACAGAGTTCGCTGAGCCTGGAAACAAGTTGGAAATGACAGTGGACACCAGCTATCGCTCTGATTTCTGCTCGTGGGACTCTCTTGTGGGTTTGTTTCATTGCAAACAAACATTGCCATTAATCTGCCCGGAGGAGCGGACAGATTTTCCTGGGCCCTGAATGAACCTCTGAGACCACAGGACATAAATTACAGGGGAACAGGAACAAGGAGGGAAACATTCTCTAATTTATTGACAAGGAAAGAAAAGCAAAGGACCTATAAAGGGCTAGATGCTCTGAGCTGATTTCTGGGGTGCTCTGAACGTAAGTGTGATGGTGGCAGACAGAAGTGGCTCTTTACAGCCGCATAAAGGATTCATTTCTCTGCTTTCCCAGGGGTCCTAGAATTGAAATAGACCAGACACTTGAAAGAGCTCTTCAAGCACATCTGGCCCAATGCCCCTTGATTTTAGTTATGGGAACTCTGAGGGCCAAGGAGAAGAATAACTTGATATGGTCACAGCTAGTTCTTAGAGAAAGTAACTAGTAAACCATTTCATTTGGTTTTATTTGAGCTTTTTTTTTTTTTTTTTTTTTTTTTTTTTTTTTTTTTTTTTTTTTTTTTTTTGCTGAAATTCAATAGTGAATTCAAGTACCCTTAAGGCATAGTTATTCTATAACGGTGCATGATTGAGATGTTGTGTGTGCTTTCTCTTTATAGAGATTTAATCAAATAAAAATGCAAACTAGTTCTGAAATAGTTGTGAGTAAAAATACCTACTTTGAGTTTCTGGCCAAAGGTGGTGTCCATATATTTGTTGAATTCAGGGTCAGCCAACAGACTCCAACATTTGCTAAACATCTGTAGGTGTCAAATATTCTTGTGTAACCTCCAGCAGAGCCCTCTATGATAGGGCTTATTGTTGCATTTGGGGCTTAAATGAAGAAGTAGCTCTCTGTACGTGGCTTATTAGATGGTGAGGCTAGGATTGCTTTTTATTCCTCAGACGTGCCGGGCGATAACCATCGTACCCCAAGTTCCCATGGTGTAGACCCTGGTCTCCTGAGCTGTTTTGTTCCATCATCAGTCCTCACGCCTTCCTGTACCACAAGCAGATTGCGTTGGTTATGACTTCCGGTGCCTGCAAAGGCGTCACTTCCTTTCCTGATGTGTCAGTGCCCCTCCTACTCACGCCCCTTCCTCAGCCATCACGCGAAGTGCATTAGCCACTCCCAGATGCCGGCTTTCCTCTCTGCCAGAGTACCTCCCTGTCTTTCTACTCTGCAGTCTTGAACAAAACAGACTGGGGTTCTCTAAAAATCACATCAGCCAAGAGCACCATAAAATTTAAATACATATAGGAGTGGTGTATTTTATGCCAAGGAATCTTAAAACCCAAAGGGACGGAGATGAGTCCTCTGTTGGTAAAGCTTAGGAAGCTACAGACCAAATAAAGTTATTGGCTCAGCTTCACACAGCAACGCCGAAAGCTTGTTCTGAGAAGCAGACCCCACGCCTAGAGCAGTGTTGGGTAGTAGCAGCGTTGCTTCTGTGGAACTATGCTCAGCGGGACCAGGGGCTCTCACAGGGAGCAGTATCGTCACTGGGCCCCCTGAAGCATTCTGTCCCAGCACCCACAGAGTCCTGCTCTGTCTGGCTCCCAGGCACAGACCCATAGGAACTAGCCAAAGACATTAGTGCCGGTGGGGAGGGAAGTCACCCAACACAGCTGTGTTACCAAGCCAGTGACCGCGATGGCCCCTGAGGCTCAATCTCGCTGGGAACCCTGGGTTCCATGTAGCACACAACTCAGATTTATGCAACAAGGGGGCCAGGACACTATGCATATGTCCCCCAGCTCCTGTTCCAGGAGCAGTGCAGGGTGACTCTGGAATCTTCCCTCTCCAGCACTTCTAGCTGCCTCCTTACAAGGAAGAAGTCCCCAAGCAGAGTCACAAGTATCCCCAGGAAGCCCCAGTAGAGCAGTGTAGAAGAAACACAGAGAGCCTGGACAGTCAGGAACAGGGCACTCCCAGGGATCCACAAGAGGAGGCTCCCTTGGAGGAAAGGCAGAATACCCGTGTTGTGTGCATGCATGCCCGTATGTGTGAGTGTGTGTGTGTGTGTGTGTGTGTGCGCGCATGCCTCTGTGTGTGTGTGTGTGTGTATGTTTGACTTACCCAGAAACTGATTTTGATGACCTATCATCCTTGCCTCTTGGTTTTGGCAATTTGGAAACTCAGAACCAGTTTATAGCCTCAGTCTAGCTATTGGAAAGGCCGTAATGGAATGTAATCTTTGCACCAAAATTACCCTGCTGATCTTTTCACGGGCATAAGGTGAGTATGAATGAACACAAAGACCAGTTACCAAGTGAAAAGAGACCAAGCTGGGACTAGTCATAGCATCGGTCACCTTGCTGTCCTCTGCTCTAGCTTTACATAAAGATTTTTTAAAACTGTGGACTGCTGATCTGCAACAGGCAAGTCCTCACTGCATGGGAAAAGCATAGAATTCTTACCCATGCATCAAGTTTTCAGTGAGTCAGCAGAGAATAAAATAAAATGCTTGTGTTCTTCAAAGAGGGCCCAAAACAAGATGTCCATGAGCTCTGCAGCGCTGTGGAACAGGAGACTCCTGAGTCACATGGATGATGTGATGAGAAATCTCTGAAGGCCAGACTGGGTCCCATGATCCTCAGTTTTGCTGAATTGGGATTCAGGACTTTTTTGATAACAGAAAATACAAAACTAAGTGAGAGCGAGGGCTGGCAGAAGCAGTCTCCAGAACTTTTCATAGTCTCTCTCTTTCAGGTTCCTGAGTAAAATATTTCTTCCTGTGCTTAATTTTTGTTGATTGCATTTTTTATTGCTTGCCTGCACATAATTTGGCAAATTTTCTTTACTGAGCATGTATTATTTTAATATGGGGGGAAAACGGAAAAATATTTCATCTCATCTGAATATTTTTTTTGTCATAACAGCACCCCCTTCCCCCAAATGTCTTAGTTTCTAAAAATACATGTTTTGCTAGAAACACCCAGGGCAAATCGTGGCCTGAATTCTAGAAATCTAAGGTTATGGTTGTTTTCTTCACTGGTCGGAAGCCCTCAAGAAATGAAGATTCTACCCTCTGATACTCACAGATGGGCCACAGGCCCACACTGTGTTTTTCCTTACCATTTAGTTTCGTGTTTGAAGGGAAATATCAAGCCAGGTGTCAGAGTTAAAGGAGTGGGGAAAAGAGAGGAGGGAAGTGAGGTGAGGATTTAGGGAAGGAAAGCAGGAGGGAGGGAAGGAGGGCGCGAGGGTAGGGAAAGAGGGAAAAACCTTAAAATCCTAAACCCCACCCTTGTTTGTTTCTTTCTTTCTTCTAATAATCCACAATGTTGACTATTTCTCAGAGTGATTTATGTATAATACCTACATTCTAAAAAAGGGCTTAAGTAACCTTTTGAAAATTTAGTAAGGTAAGATACAAGAACAAAATTAGGGAGGGAAATGGAGCAAAGAAGAATCTTGGGTTAAAAAAAAATACGTGTTTAATTAAGACTGGGGTCAAAAATCCATGTCATTAGGTCCTACTGGGAAGGGGTCAGAAATGTTCTCTGAACCTCCTAGTAGCAAATGGAAAGGAACACAGTCAACTGCGAGGCTCACTGAGCAACAATAACAAAAAATGAATTCCTTAGGGGTGAGGTGTTGAGCGAGGTAGTTCGGGGAATGAAGCAAAGGGCCTAAAAGTTATTAGCCTCTTTGAGTCAGGAAGTCAGTGCCACTAAGCATGAGGACAGACAGCGATTCCTCTTAACAGCCCTTGAACACATCTTCCGCACCTCACGCTGTCCTGCCAGTGCCCTGACACAAGAACCCCACGCGGGAAGTGCTTTACGAAAGGCTTTCCTGTGTGTGCTTCTGTGCTCAGTACTCTTCTGTGAGGAAATGAGATCACACTGCAAATCACTGATGAACCTGGAGTAGAAACTGGAAGCTTTCGGAGACACATCTCCTACTACTTCATGAGAAAGGGCGCGGAACCGTGGTGACAGAGATAGGAACCTTTGGCTTTGCGGTCTAAAGGTGTCTGACCCTAGGCCCACCGGCTGTGTGGCACCAGGCAAGTCACTTCTCTTCCTTGCACTGTTGTGGTGTATCTTCAAGGCAAAGTGGGGAGGTCGATGACTTGTCTGGGAAGATTCATTCCAGCCGAGACAGCCTATTGTCTCCGGTCTCTGTGGCTCTGGGCGGTTTCCCAGGCTACACTGGGATGTTTCTAGTCATTTTCACATTAGCAGTTGCTCTGTGGCAGGACACAGCCCTGTCTCTGTGGCTCATTTAACCTTAGTCATTGTCCCCGCCTGCTGGGGGCCCATGGCTGATCTCAAAAACCGAGAGAAGCAAGAAGTCCCTACAAGGCCAGGTGTCCCACAGGGCATTTCTACCACATCAGCAGGACCTGTTCCCTTGGTACTTGATGGATGCGGATTTTCCAGGAAGATTCAAAGTGAAAAGTGCCTACTTTGGAACGAGAGCTGGTGAAGCACTGGCTTTTCTGTTGTTTTTATTTTCTGAGCCTCTTCTGAGCCCCCAGATCCCATGGCCACATCTTGGACTCTTAGCTGTGTCTCCGCAAAAGGGCTTTCCTGGGGGTTAGAATGCGCGTGTTTGTTTCCTGTGCCCAAATAAACAAACCCTCTCTGAGGCTTGAGGCTCCAGGTTGGTTTCTGGCATCCTTTTGCCTAAACGTTTCTGTATTGAATAAAACAGAAATGTTCAGCAAATCCCAAGAAATTCCTTATTTAATGGAAAAAAGAGATCCCCGGGCTTATATTTCAAAATGTGATTTCCATGTTCCCGTCGCATTAAGGCAAGGTCGCCTCACCAAATCCTCGGATGTCTGGTATGCTTTGCAAAAAATGCCTGTGTTTAGCTCCTAGGACACATTTCGAGCACCTATTGTGGCCAGGATTCTCCTCCAAGCCCCATGGGGGGATAGGATAGCCAGCTGAGACGAACTCACCAGATCCTTTCCTTGAAAAGGCTGCGGAAGAATCTCTAGGAAGTTTCAGTTATTGTCTGGAGACAAGCTTGTCTTCCCTACTGGCTGACCTTCTTATTTTTATTTTTTATTAGTGCGTGTTTGCAGTCTGTGATTGCATTCGTCGTGGGGAGTTGGCGTGTGACCATAACATATGTTAATTCTTTTTCATTCCCTTCTCTCCCTCCCTAGAAACTCTTAGACAAGTGGGGTTTTTTCATTTGCTTCATGTCTTCTGACCCTAACCTGCTCTCACTCCTAAAATGTTATTCAGCCTCTCATGATATGAATAATTATGATCATTGCTGAGAGAAAGGGACAGAGACAGAGACTACAGATAGAAACTTAGAAAAAATACGATAGAGAAAAGGAAAACCTCACCCCAACAAGCTTATTGCTTGTTTTCGATTTTCAAAAGTGTGTTTTTCTGTAGTCGTTTGTCCTCAAGCCTTGCCAGTTGTATGAATTTTCAGTTGGATGATAATAACTATATTATATGGTAAGCAATTTCCCTGTAATGATAAGCAGTACTCAAAACCATGATTGTTAAATAGCTGTGGACCATTGGGCTATGTGGGCAAAGAAGTTGTTTTAACCATTTCTTGTGGGCTGGACTTGGAGATGGTTCCTACCTTCCTGCTTCAGACCCAGGTTCACGGTGGCAACTGTTGCCTGTAGCCACTATTACAGTGTTGAGAACACGCCCCATGTTGGGCTGGCTGTGGGAATTAAGAATTAAAGACACTGGCTTGCCCTGGGGAGAGGGCTGGGGTGTGTGGGTGCTGAGCTGTACCATGTCCACGAATGTAGTGCTTAGTATTAGGTGCATGGCAGAGCCAGACAAGCCATGTATAGCATAATCTTAGTGTTCTGTGTGTTTGACTGTTTTCTCAGTTTGAAAGTTGGCATTAAGGGGTGGGGAGAAAACTCCCCAAGAGAAGGTGACTCTTAAGTTAGCTCTTAGTGGACAAATGATGCTCGAGAAGATTTTGGTTAGGTGGGTAGGGAAGGAAGGAGTCTTTCCAGGAAGGGGCAAACAGTACCAAGGAAGAAAGCAACCCTGGAAGAGTTTGGTACATGCCCGGGATGTCTTCTGACCTGAGTTGAAGAAGCCCGTGAGGACCTGACAGGGGATGTACCTGGAGAGCTCTGCAGGGGACGTATCCTAGGATGACATCAATGCCACACCAAAGAAGGGAACATCCCAGAGACAAAGCTGCTAAGGGCTACAGATGGAAACCTGAGCTCAGGAGATGTGGCCCTCAGGAAGCTCAGTCGCATCCGTGGAGGACAGGGAGCGATGGAATTGAGGATTTCTGGGGACAGTTGGTAGGTGAGGACTCTGAGCTTCCCAGGCACAACAACTGTGACTGTTGTTGACTCGTAACCCAGAGCTTTGCCCAGCACCCACCTGACACATCCCGGGTACTCTGAAAGGTTGCTGACACAGAAATCCAGGCTGGGAGTGCTGGCGGTGGTGGCAGTAGGACTAGAAAGCAGAGATCCTGTCAGAAAGCCTTTTAGGAAGGATGAGATTTATTGATTTTCAAGCCAAGGATCCAAGAAACTTTTATTTTATTTTCAGCAAGTGTTCAACTTTAGGAACCAGTTGGCCAGTGGAATGTTTCTAGATCCTTCAAAACTTTAATCTCTGCTTTGTGAATTGCATAGTTTGGTTCTGTTCAGTGGCTCCCTTTCTCCCCCAAATGCCACCTGTAAAATAAGTTAAACACCATACTGTTTTAATGTAAAAATATTTCCTCAAATCCACTGTATAAATTAATTACTCTTTAGGGTAAAGGATAATCTTATTTCTCTCCCACAATGTGCGCCATTCACATGTACCCCATGGCTTTGGGGGCAGGTTACGAATCAACAGATTCTGAAGGATTACAGCCTATAATAAATGTCAGTCTGAGCCTGATTGATTCCCTGCAGCCTCCCAAGTTGTGACTTCACTCAGTAACTTAATACTGATTGTGTTATTTTGATTACCTCTGATTTTTCACTGAATCCTGGGCACCTACTAGGGTGCCTGGAACAAGCAAGGTGCCTGATCAATATCTTTTGAATGAAGAAGGATTTTTCATCCTTGAAAAGTGACTCCTTGAGTCACCAGGTCAGCTGAGGCAGTTCCACCAAGCTGGGCCTTGTGTGACCAATCTTGGCTCAGCCTACTCATTCCTCTGGGGTTGGCAAGGAGCTGCCTGGTCTAAGATAGCCTCAGTCACAAGCCTGGCAGTTATGGCTACCCACCAAAATGACAAAGTGAGTGGCCCACATCCCTCTCATCCACTACCAGGAAATGCTGGGCTTATTCACCTGACAATAGCAGAGTTCCAAGACTGAGCAAACACACGCAAGACCTCAAGGGGCGAGGAAGTAGAAACTGTGTCTTTGTAGGAAAAGCGGCAAGGTCACGTTGCCACAGTCAGGGACACGGGCAGATAGGCATGAGTGTGGCCATTTTTATAACCTACCATGGTGATTCCCTAAAGTTGATACAACCTGGACGATGTCTCCCTAGAGTGTCTCCTGATTAAGCTGGACTGGCAGAAACTGCATACCTGGACCGGCACACGACAGTCCTGTGTCCAGTTGTCTTTACTACTGGGTCTTTAGAGATGTTAGATCCACTCATGCACAGGGAGGTTATAAGAAACTAATAATCATATTTACCCCCAGCTAGTTGTCAGGGATGTTGTTCATTTCGTGACACCATGGGAGACTTTCTTTTCTAGTAGTAGGTACACCTAACTTCTCGAAAGCTAGCCTTAATTTTGCATTTCTTGTAATCTTGTGGATTTTTTTTTAAACTTACGGCTTTGTGCATCAAGTTGTGAGGCCACTGGATTTCTTTCAAGTTGTTTTCTAGAAAGCTTCAAGCTGCAAATGTGACCCACCACTCAGCAAATATGAAGAACTTGTGACACATATTTCAGTACTGACTGGCTTCATATAATTGTTCCTTTTAACAAATAGCCTAACTACTTGCTTTAATTTTTATTTTGTTTCATTGCATTACATAGTTGTGTAGGTTGCCTTAAATCCTTTGTGAGTGTAGTAGCCAATAAAAACAGGAATGAACAAACGAATGAAATGAATGAGCAAGAAGAGTGCCTTCAGACACCTGGAACGTTTTGTTTCTCGTTTGCTTGTCTTTAATAAGGTATCGTGGAAGTCACACCTAGAATCAAGGATTCTAGAAAGACTTGCAAAGGCCTGCAGTTACCTTTCTTACCACTAGATGCCGGTCACTCATTTGCATCTCTAAAGCAGGCCCACCTGGCACTCCAGAGGCCCGTGTGGAAATGCATGAGTGCCCCCTCTAGAGCATAAAACCAGCTTCTCTTGAACATGGGGCAGGAAGGTGCAAGGGAATGCAGAGTCGGGCTGGTGTCCCTGTGTGGGCCGGCGCCTGCCTGCAGAACACTTACCCTCCAGCTCAGCCTCCCCAGTGAGTACTTACACGAAGGACATTAGTCCTTTTACTTCCCTTTTCCTCTCCCCGCTCCTGCCTTCCCTTTTAAATTTAAAAGGGGGAGCGGAGGAAAGATGGAGGGAGGGTGAGGGGGGCGGAGGAGGTTCTTACTTGACAATAAAATGTTGACAGATCCATAGACCCTTCAAAGTTCTTATTGGAAGTTTTGGCCTGTAAAACCCCAAATTCTGAAAACCTGTTCAATAAGAGCAAACATGGTGCCAAGGCATTTACTACAGTCAGTCTCAATGTGCATGTGTGTACTTTAACAGGAAATGTACCTCCTATCACTTACAGTCCAGGTCCTATTAAAAACGATGTTTTTTTCTTTTTTTTAAGAAGATATTTAGGAAAACAGTCTAAGGGTTGTTGTCTTGCCTTCCCTTCCCTTCCCTCTGGTGGGAATTCTGAATCTACCCTTTGAGCAAGTTGGGATCTTTAGACCTTATAGCCCAAGCCTGTTCCACAAATCATCTTTAATAAACTACATTCTGCTACTCTGTGATCAGCAGTAATGAAGACTAAAAGATAAAACGACCAATTGAAAATCTATATCTGTCTTTGTTTTACCTTAAAGCTGTTTTCAAGGGTACTTTTTCTTATCCTGTAGTGTGTCTTAAAATCCTACATACAGAAGTTTTAAGGCTCCTTCTAATGTCCTGTGTGGCTTAACATTTCCTCCTCTTTGAGATAAACAACTTAACCTGTTACCTATTTTGCCTTGGCTGCTTGTGGCTTCAAGTTCAGATTTTTGCACTTTGCCAGAATTATTTTATTTACCCATAAAATTATTGCTTCTTTTTTTTTCCTGGCTTTTCCTTTTTACCAACCTGACAATTTTTAAACCAATATCTTTTATGATAAGCACCCCCCAAAGTCTATATTGGAGTAATATACAAATGCTTTTTTAAATACATAGCACTTTGTGTAATAAATGGCATTTTTGGAATACTGGATTATGCTGTATAAAGCTGTATAAACATCTTCAGAGAATATTCCATGATTTCCTCAACAAAAAATCCTTTAGCACTTAAGTATTTCTCTTATTCAAAATTATTTACCCTGTTTTTTTGGACTAGGATGCCGTCACTTTTGTGGGAGGGAAGTCTTTAACATATTGGTTTGAATCTTTCCACGCCAGGTAGAAGCTCTGCTCAGGGAATAGGTGCGGATTGATGATGCATTGATCTGTGTGTGCTGGGAGTTAGAAGAGCTTTCGTAGAGAAAGTGCAGGAGGTGACTGGGGGGCACGATGTTCCCCTCACTCATCTTTGGTTCCTCCAATGTTGGACATGGTGGCTAAGGCCTCTAACGTCCTGGGACTTGGCAGTTGTAAAGCAGGAGGAGAGAGGAGACTGTGGACAGTAGTAAATGACACTTTTCAGCTTCGTGGAGGCAGAAGTAGGAGGAGGAGTGCTTTGTGAACTGTAAAGCGCTATGAGACTATTATGCCTCTTCGATAACCACCCTTTAGCATCATTAAGTCTTTGGCTGGATGCCTCTACCTCAGTTCTGTGGGCGCTGCCCTGGCATTTATGAAAGCCCATTTGGATTGGTGGCTTCGTGTGCAGCCGTGTGGCTTCCAGTGACTATCATCTGGGCAGAAGGGTAAACGGTACCAGGGTCATGCTGAGTGCCGTCCTTCTAGATGGCTCAAGGTTTGCTGGTTTACAGTAAGGGTAAAGTTCTTTATGATGTTAACTTGTTTATCAGTGGGATGTCACTTGCATTCTGTTCATTGGTTTCTTTTGACTTTACTCTTTAAAATTAAATATCAGCTGGGCATGGTGGAATACCTCTGTAATCCCAGCACATGGGAGACTGAGCCAGGAGGGTCACCACGAGTTTGAGGCCAGCCTGGGCTGCATAGCAAGATCTTGTCTCAAAAAAAAAAATGACAAAAAATTAAAAGTAAATATTGAATTATATACTTCTCTAAAGTATCTAGTTTGAGAATTGGATTGTTCTTGGCATCATCCTAAGTACAGAGGAGGCAGTAGCCTAGAGAGTAGGTTTAACAGCTCTTTGCTTAATAAAGAGACAATATGTGGTTAGACTGTTATGATGCTCATGACATTACCCTATTAGCTACTATTAGTAGTAAAGTAATTGAGATTATTTTAGTGATACATGGTATTGTCTTTGGGGACTCGAATGCATTAACTGTTTTTTTTTAGTTTTGGGGTACCAGGAATTGAACTCATGATCTTGCGCTTGCCAGGCAAGCACTGTGCCTCTAAGCTATATCCCTGGCCCTGCATTAACATTTTTCTTATGAAATGAGTGGTAATTATGTTTTCAGTCTAACAAGTTCCCTTTGTAAATTGGGCACAGACTGATCTCAGGGGAGGGAGGATTCTTAGTGCCTTGTTCTGTGCTCCTCCTGAGCTCCAGCTGTTCACAGATGCACAGTAACTATGGTTCACTTGCTTGCGGCCCACTGGCCCTTGAGCAAGCGCTACCTGAGGGCAGTATGTTCTCTAAAAGGTGACCCAAACTTGTTCTCATGAGGATCTGTCTGGGGGAAGTCAGGGGTGTGAGATAACCAAAAGAATGAGAATTACCTGCAGAATGTGAAAAGTCGTCATTCAGTGACCTGACTCCCCTCCTTAACCTTAACGAGCCCACTTCAAAAGATTGGCTAGTTTATGAAAGCAGTTTCCCTCAGCCTTAAAAAAAAAGACTGGCCCTGTGCTCTGGACAGTGATGCCACCTCCTCTGCAGAAAGAGAAACAGAGAACCTAGGTAGTTGCTAATCCTACCCAACTGTCTTCCGATTGGTGTTCTATTCTATTAAAAATGACTGCAAGCTTAGTGGCTTAAAACTACAGAATTTTTTCGGTGAGTTTTTTGATGCTCAGGATCAGATTGGTGTCTATAGATCGAAGTCATTCACTTAGTATTTATTGTACAGCAATAAATATCTGGTGGTTTATTGAAAGAAATAGTTAATGCTTTTTTTTATTTTGACCAATTTTGCATGCTTATATCTGGTAATTGAGCAACTGATTTGAAGACAACAATATGTAATATAACAACCACCAGTAAATTCCTACCATCTTGTCTAGTGAAACTCGGTATCATCTCTAATGTTTTTTAAATCATTTTTTATTGTCTTTAATGGTTTGATCAATCTTGCGTTCTTACATCTGGTAATCTGAGCAACTTCACTGAAAGATAACAATATGTACTATAACAACCACTGTTAGTTCCTATCATTTTATTTTGAAACCCTGTATATCATTTTTAATGTTTTTGCTTTGTTTTGTTTTTGTCTGTGATGTTGGTATTTGGCTACTGTTCCTTTTTTACTATTCTCTTTAAAATAAAAAAAATAATAATATCCTGCCCTCAAGGAATTTGCCCTTTCCTAGAAGGAAAAAAATGTAAATCCCAAGTGGTTTTTACAGAGCAAGTAGTGAGAGGTATAGGTGTCATGGTCCACTACAGCAGGTCTGAGGAGAGGAAGATTATGTCAGCAAAATGAGGGGCACGATGTGTAACCCCAACCAGGGTTAAGGAGGTGTAAATGACAAATAGTTGTGCATATATATATATATATATATATATATAATCACAATGTGATGTTTAATATATGTAATCCTTTCACAGTGATTCTTATTAACATATCTATCTTTTTTTGGTAATGGAAATATTTAGATCTCATCTTACCAAGTTCAACCATGCGATACAGTGTTAAACGTATGGTCACCGTGCTCTGTATTAGAGCCTCAGAATTTATCATCTGTGTAACTTATGCTCTTTCATCTCTGAGGGATTGTTTGCCAGACAGAGCGTCCCTGGTTGGCAGGGTTGTGTTGTTTTTTTTTTTTCTTGTGGCATTTTGAATGTATCTTCTCGCTTCCTCCTGCTGGAGAAAACTCTATGCTTTTTTTTTTCAAGAGAGGAAAACAAGACAAAACAATAAAAAGGATGCAAAATTTTAAAACAAGATGATAGGAAATTAACAATCATTATTATATTGCATATTGTTATCTTCAAAGTAGTTGCTCAGGTTACCAGGTAAAGGCATGTAAAATTGATCAAAAAATATAAGCACTAACTGTTCTTATCAGGGAACTAATAGAAATTAGCAGTACAATTATCTTAGCTCTGTGTATATATATATATATTTTTTTTCTCCCTTCCTTTTCTCTTTTCCCCCACCCTAGTTCTTTCCTTTTGCGCAGTTTCTCTGCCTTTTACTATATCTATTTCACCTTTTGGACCCTATTTACTCTTTCAGTTTCTTACATTAGAGAGACAATACAATGTTTACACATGCGATTCTGATTTATTCCACTTATGAGTGTGGTCTCTAGTTGCAGCCATTTACCTCTAAAAACCTTAAGTGTATCTTTCTTTATAGCTGAGTAATACTCCATTGTATAAAAATACCACAGCTTTTTTATCTGTTCCTCAGCTGATGAACATTTGGGTTGTTTCCAAGATTTACCTATTACAAATTGTGCTGCTGTAAACTCACGAACTGGGAAAAAAATTTTAGCCAGCTGCCCCTCAGACGAATGACTTCTATCTAGAATATATAAAGAATTTTAAAACATCAGGCCCCCAAGATTCAAAGACCCAACCCAGAAATGGGCATCTGAGATGAATATACACTTTTCAGATGAGGAAATACAAATGACAAATAAATACATGAAAAAATGTTCAACATCCCTGGTCATTGGAGAAATGCAAATGGAAGCAATGCTGAGATTCCATCTCACCCCAGGAAGAACGGCCGTCGTCAGGAAATCAGCCAATAACAAATGCTGCAGAGGCTGTGGGGAAAAAGGAGCCCTTCTCCACTGTGGAGTGCAAACTGGTACCACCACTACGGAAATCAGTCTTGTAGATTCGTCAGAAAACTAGGGTTAGGGGCCCATTTGACCCAGCTATTCCCCTTCCGGGTATTTTCCCAGAAGAAATGAAAACATCATCCCACAGTGATATATGTGCACCCACGTTTACAGCAGCACAATTTGCGCTAACTCTTTGCTTTTGAAGGGCTCATATGATGAGGTCCGTCCACTCCTGCAACCTCTGTATCTGAAGATCTGCTGTGCCCTCTACCATACCCTAGCCATGTGAGCGATTCCACAGCAGTCAGTCCTTGGATTGTCCAGGGCATGCGTGACAGTCAGGCTTGGGGAATTCTGCCTTCCACACTGCTCCCAGTTTGCCAGTGGCACTATTAGCATCCCCCAAGGGAAAGCTGCTCATCCAAACCAGCAGGCACCATACCCGCCATGTGTGCAGCCGGCCCTATGGAGAAGGCAAAGAACATAGGCTTGATCCCTTCTCTGCCCTTCTCTGCCTTTGTCTGCCCTTGGGTAGCTTTCAGCGTGCTTCACTGTGATGTGCAGTCAAAACCAGCTGTGACCTGGGTTCCCTTTTTTACAACAACAGCAGCAACATTGTATCACAATTTCATCTCATGTTGAGGAAACCAGAGCTCAGGTTGGTTAAAAGATTAACCCAAAGGGACAAACCCAGAGGCTTGGAGGTGGGACGTTTGACTCAGGAATGCATGCTGTGGCACATCTTCACCGTCAAGAACCTTATGCCTGGGAAGAGTGAGACACAGTTGAAAATCAGAAGAAAGTGGTAGCAGTGCTTTCCACACTAGCCTGGAATACACGTTGGAGAGGTGGGTGTCATGCATGCAGTGAGGGGGAGAAAGAGCATTCAAGGCAGGGGACACAGAGCCAAGGCAGGAATCAGCAAAATGTGTTGTGGGGACAGGAGGGAAATTTGATGAGTGCTGGCTGCTCTGTCCTGGAAGCCTTGGGAGAGAGACCTAGGAATGTGCTGTGGGGTGCTATGCATTAGAGACCTGTTTGTTTGATTTTGATTTTTGGCTTGTTTTTTAGCTGAGAAAGTGATTTAAAATAGCAGCGTCATACTGGAGAGTCAGGAGTTCACATAGCCATCTATTCCATGTCTTGGTAGATATCCTAGGCCTATGAATGATTTATGAAATTAGATTAGTGAACTTGACCAGCATTTAAAATATAGAATAAAATGGAATCAAACATATTAAAAGACATAGGATACAATAAGAATAATGTCTTCTTGCTTAAAACAGTTCCAACATCTGTGTGTGTACATCCATATTTTGTGTCTTGTGTAGCAGAGAAATAAAATGTATTTCTTACTGTGATGGGTAGTCAAAAACAGTTCAAAAAATGTTGCCAAGAAAACCCTTGCATATGTTTTCGCGGAGACAAATACGGTAATGTGGCTGGCAGCACTGTTTATAATCGCCAATAATTAGAAACACTCTAGAAGTCCATCCTCGGGAGAACAGATAAATAAGTTGTGGGCTACGCATGTAATGAAGTACAGAGTAACACTTGAACAAATAAACAAAACTGGAGCCACATGTGTCATCGTGGACTAAAAATCAAAGATGAAAGAAAAAGGATGGTTCCTGAATTATATAGGTATAACTGTATTATTTATATATACTTGAAAACATGGACAACAATACTATAAATTATTTATAAATCTGCACGTCGGTAACACTATAAGCATAATATGAGGATGATAAGTGTCAGATCGAGGGCAGTGAAGGGATGAAGGAGAGAAAGGAACGGGGTCAGGAAGAAGGGCTTTCAGCCGCATCTGTTGGATTAAAACAAATCTGGGTGGTGAGAACCCAAGTATTTGTGGTATTATTCCCTATCTTTGTCTGTGGAACTAAAATATTCCATAATACATTTGTTTAGAGCAGACTCCTAGGATCACTGAAGAGCCAGTGCAGGCCTGATCTGGAGACCTGCAATAGTACGGCTTGGAGGCCAGATGGACCTGGGCTAGGGGAAAGATAAGAGGTCTTTCCTGTATGATATAATACCGTGTGTAAATGCAGTAATATTTCACCCTGCAGTGGAGAACAACTTTTCCAGCTAGAAGAGCCCTCTGGTAAATAACCTCTCATTTTATTGTCAGAAAGTAGGCAGGGCAGTTTATTATTTTTGACATCAGCTGAAATTTGGAGAAATTCAGTGACTTGCCTACAGTAAGTGATAGTGTGGAGTGAAACTAGGAACTGAATCTGGTTGCCTGTGGCTTCTCCAGTCTTTCAAGCCTGCCATATTGAGCCTACCTTTGGTCCAAGCCTGTGTGTCATTCTGTTTTTCATTAATGCGTGTCACAGTGATTATGCAGACAATTCCAGGTCTCCCTAAGCAATAAAGTGGCTATAATTAACCTCTTGGCTCACCCCAATGCCAAGGTGGAGGGGTAGGCCACCCCCCTGGCGTTCTTCATGGGGCAGGTGGCATGTTCCATCTGTGACGGATGTCACTGAGAAGGAAACTTGGAGCGCAGCCACCTGGACGGTTCACATTGGCAGAACTTCTGGGGATGCCCGAGGGCAGCTGTGAGGAGTATGAGACCCAGTGAACCCTCCTACGGGAACGTCAGCGGCCTTTTGGTAGGGGAGATGTCTAGACGGGGGCCAGATGTTTTCTTTAGCCACAAATGCAACAAACACACACATCTTCCATGTACTCCAAGCTAACGTACGCAAAAGGGGGTGTGTGACATGAACTAGGCAAGAAAGCCAAAGGTATGAAGTGGTTTCAGTAGATAAATCACGAAGAAAAGACAAAGACGAGTGTTTGCAGGCCTAATGTGTGACAGACGCCTTGTTATGCGTTTATGACCATTATGTCATGTAGCTTTTCCCCAACAACCGCAAGAGTCAGGTTAATATCCCTTGTTTAAAGATAAGGAGAGAAGAACTAAGGCATTCGCTTCTTTGCCCAAGGACACTGGCTACTATATAGGAGAGAACCAGAATTGGGAATTAAGAGTTTTGCTCTATAGCTCACAAGGTTTTCTCTACCTCTCTCAGTGATAAAATTTAAAAAGAACAGAACCTGCATTATAAAGTAATATGCGATTACCATAGGAAGAAATAGCTTTTGCAGGGCCTAGAATTTAAGGTTCTCAAGGAGATGATTGTTGAGATGAATGCTCTGTACTTCCCTGATCCCCAAGCAGTGGGGTCCATGGTGGGCATGGAGCTGCAGGACATAGTGGCCAGAGAAGGGGCTGCCAGCAGCTCCCAGAGTGCCCCCACCTTGGAACCACCTGGGTACATAAGGAGCCCTGCCAGTCCAGGAGTCAGCAGTCACCTCTCCACGGAGATGCAGGGCAAAGCTGTGTGCCCAACAGCGCAAGCCCATGTTCCCATGGAAACCATGTCCTCCTTGGCAGCTGAGCTCTGGCTACAGAACAGTGACGGAATCCACGGTGGACTGGTGTGGCTTTCATGGGCAGATTAGGAACTCCATCACCATGTGGGAAAATATGTTTGTGGTTCAGCTTTCAAGTAACTCTATGGAACATACCCTGCCTGACCACTGAGAAAGGCCCACACTAGAAGAGTACTTAGCGCTGGGGTGTTGATACTGCAGATGCCAGTGTTCACTAAGAGGGGTCCAGGAGTGACATTTATGCAGCAGCCACGCGGACCAGGAGATAGGTGCTCTCGTTCAGGTCCAGCTCAGTTCTAGGAAGCCACAGGAGCATCTGCACTTTAGTGCAGAGGAATTGGAATCTTGGAGAAGTTACTTAACATTGCAAAGGGGATGAAATAAGGGAGAATCAAGGTTCGAAGCTCAAGTTCTTTCCAGAAAGAGTCAGCGCCAAATCTAAGTTGGATAGGGAGGTGAGCAGAGGTTGCCATCCTGCCCCCAGCTTTGTCCCTTAGCATCACTGTGACAAAAAGAGCCCATAAGGAAGCCAGGTAGGAGGCCTTTCAAAACACGCCAATGTGCTGGAGACAGCATGGCACCGCTTCAGGTGGGCAGGGCACCTGTACCTGCTTCTGTCCTTTCCCTGCCCCCATCCCATCTCTCCTCTCTCTTGTGTTTGGCTAGCAGTTCTCAGTACTTGAATCAGTGAGTGTTTGGAGGCCCCAGGAGACTAGTGAGGCAGGGCCAGGTGAATAGGGGCTCCTGGAACCCAAGTGCAGCACAGCCTGGGGGCTCCCTCTTCCTGTCAACTGCCTGATCCAACACACAGACCCACCCATCATTGTTACCAGGATCCAGGCTGTTCCCAAGCTTGATGGGTCTCTTGGCTGGAACTGCTGCCTCTCTGAAGGCCAGGCTGGAGTTGAGAGAGGGAGAAATAAGCAAAGCACATTTCATGCCGAGAGCCTGAGAGCAGACTTGAGTGAGCAGCCGAGGCTCCCTTTGGAGGGAGGGAACTGTGGATGCCTTCTCTGAGGAGGTAATATGTATGCTGGGCATTGAAGGATGAGGAAGCTTTCATAGCTGTGCAGGGGTTTGATCAGCCCCAATAGAGGGGCCTGAGCTGAGCAGGTGACATGGTGGGAACCAGAGAAGTTCAATGGAGAAGACGGGGAAGAGCCAAGTCAGAAAAGTCAGGAAATATTTTTAAACTAAATGTATGGGTGTACACCTTGAATCGGATTGGGATCGGAAGCTGCACGGTGATGCATCTATGGAGAAAACAGGTGAGGCTGGAAAAGCCCAGGAGCCAGACTGTGAAGCCTAAGGATTTGCTTTACCAACCAATGTATTTAGAGCTTTGGAAATGCCCAGGGCCTAAAATGCACATGTATGTGCACGCAAGTCCAGAGAAAGCAGACACATCCTTTCCCGGTTATTGCATTTTCAAACATTCCTCTTCGTAACTCTACCCTTCAATGGAGAACATTCTTTGTGTTATTGGAATCCCCCCATCTCCCCAAGATCTGCTCATTCGGTGCCTTCCACTTAAAGAGGGTACCACTGGACCCAGTCTGTAGATGAGGAAAACAAGACCCAGAGAAGCTAAGAAACTTGCCCAGGTCTTCATCAGTGACAGAGGGATTGCACAGTCCTCACGGGTGACCATTTCAGCACCTCCTGACTCTTACAGTCAGCTCATGAATCCTCTCTCCAACCTTGTCACTGCCTTTTCTTTCCCAGTAAAGGCTTTGTTTTGCTTGTTTTGAGTTTTTAAATCATAACCAGGATGTCCGTGAGGTATTCCTGTTTGGTGTTTTTGTTTCTTATGAGTATTCACTCCCGTTTTATTAAAAACATGTCTGGAAACATCACTGTGTCTGTGGCGATGAGTGCAACCTCGAGGCTACTTCTATTCTGCTGACTGGTTGGAGGGAAGCGTGGCTTCCCCAAATGACACAGTCTGTGCCAGCTACCCTGCCGCGGGTGGGTACACAGTCAGCACCATGACATCATTGTGGGTTTTACTCTTTGTCTTTCTTTTTTCCAAGGACAAACACATGATAATTACCCAAAATCTTTTTTTAAATGAAAATTGTCCCCTACATCCAGAAGTGACCATCTGTTTTCTCTAGCCCAAAAAATAAATCAAGTGCCCATCTTGCAGAAGATGCAGCGGAAGATATGAACTTTATAGACTGCTTCACAGAGAGTGATCCTGATTGTCCACAGTGTGAACGCAACACTGGCTCCCTAGGGAGCAACTGAGATATTTAGTTCTGTCTCATTCCTCTGCATCAGATCACTCTGGGGGGCTTTTTAAACGTTGGAGTTGCCTGCGGTTGAAGAGTTCTAAGCTGATACTTGAGTGCCGTCTTTCAGCCTCGGTTTGGCCACCCAGAAAGTGACAGAGCCATGTCTGCATGGTGAGTGTAGAGTCCTGCAGGCTTGCTAGCTGAGAAGTAGAAGCCTACAAGAGCAGAGGGAAGTGACGGGACGGAGTGGCAGCGCTGTGCTGGGCCTGGGGGCGACCCTGGCCCTGCAGTCTTGAGCTGCAGTTGTGTTCAAGCCACAGCCAGAAGGGACAGGGATGGAGAGCAGCCAAGGAACGCTGGAGCCACAGGCTTTAGGGAAGAGGGCTGGGTGAGGCAAAGAGGAACTATTGCTAAACCAAAACACTTAACTAGGTTTCACTTTTTTTTTTCCTTTGGTTCAAATTCTTTGCTTGAAAGTGTAGCTTTGAAGTTGTTTTGCTTATTGTTCCAACAATACTGCGCTTTTCATCTCGGTTTTGGGTGGAATTGTAGACTATTTAGATTATTTCCAAATTATAGCATCAGATTTCTCAAATTCCCGGGTAGGCTTTTTATCATAGGTCTTCCTTGGTGCTACCCAGGGTCTCCTTCCTAGCCTAAGCAAGAATGTCTAAAAACAGCCTGGCTGAAACTGACAGTTTAAATCTTGAATCTTCAGCATCTGGTGTATATTTTGCAAGTCTCCAGAGTTGCTAAACATATGTACAGTTCATCTTGACTTTTTAATGTATAATATTTATTCTGTAAGGACAGTACACACTATATGAACTTAACATCAGAAGTCATAAGGATAATAATAAGACGTATAAAGAAAAAGCTTTTCATAAAAAAACACATTTATACAGGAAGCACGTCCTTTGTATTTCAGTTGGGAGAAGCTAAGCAGATACCTGGTCAAACTACCTAGCTTTGATGAGTTTGTTGCTCCTGTATACACCCGCTCCCCCTGCTAACAACTGAGTGACTTCTGTGGGTTTTGACAAGCTCAGTGCCCAATTCAGCAAGATACTCTCCATCCACAGCAAAGCAGATCTTGCCTCTCCCAAGTATGGTTTCCATACCACCTGGGCACTGCTTCTCGTTAGGAAACGGATCTGTGTCAGCCCCAAAGGGAGTAGGTTTGGGTAACCCCTTTAATTGCTCTTCACTTCTCCTTCAGATATTTACTGAGTATCCACTTGGGGCCAGATCCGGTGACCCAAACTAACCCTGACAAATGAACCACGGATCAGGTGACCCCAGCCCATCAGGGCAGTGAACGTGTATAGTATGGGCTGAGCTGAGTAAGGAGAACCCCAGTAGAGATGGGTAGGAAGGGCTATGTGGGAGGGCTGAGTCCTGAGGGTCAGAAAGACTAACTTACACCGAGCCAGTCACTTTTTAGGTTCCACTTTGAAGGGCAGCTTAGAATTGGTTGGGAAGACAAGTAATGAGGCCTTCCAAGCCAAGGGAGCAGGAGAAAGAACCAGTGGTGGAAAGGATCAACCGTGGTGGGCTTGGGAGTGCTAGTTGGGCTGCTGTGTCTACATCAAGTTTGAAAGGTCAGCTAGGACCTATTCCCAAAGCCAAGAGTTTGACCTTCAATCTTCAGGCTTTGGTAGCTATTGAGAAGAGAAAGGCCAAGAAGTACCCATGATGCCAAGCATACATACACTAAGATTTGTTATAAAGGCCAGGATGTAACTGAAAATTGGGGAGAAGGGCCACATGTTTACTTAAATCCATTTCCCCCATGCCCTGCTACCCGCTTGTCTACTGCTCCCTCTGCACATTATGCTGGAATTTTCTTCTCACAGCCAGGGACACAAGGATGCTAACAGTCATCAAACTATCGAGGCAGGAACCAGCAGTATCTGGGATTTGTTTGAGAAAATCCTACCATGTGCTTCATGGAACACTGTGCTTTACCATGTACGCTTCTCTGCAGTCTTTGCTAATTGAATTGCTGATACTCTTCAAGATGACAGAAAACTCAAGCCAATGCCAAGAGCAGCATTTCCATAGTTAAGCTCTCAAGGGTTTGAAAGAAGCTTCTTCATAAATTCTTAATTGAATACACACCGAGCAATAGATTAGTTCTGTTGAATGCTGTTTTTCATTCTCATTTCCTTCCAGCTACATGATGCAGGATCCAGAAATGTGATATCATTTTTGTCATCCCTAGGGGAACAGGACTGAAGCAAGTTTCACAACACATGAGGTCCAATCAAATCCCCTCTTACCTTGCAACCCTGACTAGTAATTATCTCACACGGTTTATGAGTAATGAGATTGTCTAATAAATAAAGTCCTTCCTGATTCTCTTGGAAATTACATTTTTAGAGATGAACGGACTTGTGTCACCTTTGTTGGGAACAACCTCGCCTAAATCCCACCCATCCATACACCCTTTTGTTTAAACTACTCAAAACTTGCTCTGACTTTATTTCCTCCCTGAATTCCACTTGCACTTACAGTTAGTACCACTTGAAGAGCTTAGTAAAACCCTAACTGATACTGGATACAAATGTTTCATGTGGCATAATTTTGTCTCCGAGCTAAATTGTTTGTTACTGGGACTAGGAACCATGCCATATGTTTCTTTTGAATCCAGTCCCTCATCCTTAGCAGGGTGCAGTGCTGGTTACACGGTGTACAACAAATATTTTTCAATTGATTGATCGATTTGCTGTAGTTTTTTCATTCACGTAGAAATGCCATTGATTGTTCGCTAAGGAGCGTCCAAATCCTCTGTACTGATGCTGCCCTTGGAGCCCACGTCCCAGCAGTGTCCTCATTCATGTTGTCACATACTCACAGCCACAGATCGGGTCCCTGCTACACCAGGCCCTGTCTGTACACCTTATGCTATACCCTCTTTGCTCCGAAAGTTGATGCTCTGGCTCACATAGGCTCCTGGCTGTTCTGGCCAGACCTTGGCCACCTGTGAGGTCACAGAAGTGCCATGCAGTGTGTTGAGGGTGGAACCCACCTCCTTGCCCAAACCCTAATGCAGGCTAATCACACTCCATCAGTGCCGTGGTATGTGCTCCCCTGGCAAGGCCCTGCTCCATTTTCTCGGTAAAGCCTGACAAGGAGTCTTTATTAAGTAAGAGCTGTCCCATTCTGCCATGTAGCGCTCCAGTGGACTCTGGCCGTGGGCCTGGAGGAATACGTGTGTGTTCAAGGGCAAATGTCATCTCGCCCTTTGTGCGGAGAACCGGCTTTGTGCCCGAAGACTGGGAGCAGCATAAAGCCCCAGTGTCTTCCCCACAATGTACCCCGCTATGGGAAGCTCCCTTTCATTGCAGGGCCGCAAATCTTCTCACCAAGAGGCACTTGGCTCTGTTCGCCTGTGAGCTCTCACGACTCCAATTCTGCAACCTCCAGGCCGTGTTAGTGTCATCTTTCAGTTATGTCTCCATCTGATGCAATCTTATTTCATTCCTCTTCCAAAGTGACTGATGTGAGCAGCAGTTTTTTTTGACAGAAAACAGCAATTAAGATTTTATAGTAGGCAGCCTTGGGAAAATACCATTAATTAGCCACAGGCAGTGCTGCAGATTAGATAGTATGGTGTGCAGGATGGTCACTCACACAGAAAGCTCTGTCCTTAATATCAAAAGCTTTGCTCCTGGTGCGCCTGTCTCTCAGTCTCCCGTGGGCAGATCTTGTCATTGCTTCTCTAGTCCAGGTACCGCCTCTTCCAGGAAGCCTACTCTGATTTCCGTCTTATGCTTACTCACCTTCTGGGAATTCCTGTAGAATTTTGTTTGCTTTCCTCTTGGCGCCCTTTTATCATCACTCCTTTGCCTTTTCTTGATACTTTTCCTCCTCTCTAAGACTGTCAAGGAAGACTCCGTGTTCTTGTCCTCATCACGCCCACCTATAAGGTGCTTTCTAAATATTTAAGATAGTGGGAGTCAAAAAGAAATGATTGGAAATTGTTTAATCACTCCCAACCATTTCTACCTCCCCTTCATCAGCCCTAGCTGGTCCATGGGTATGTTTTCTGACAGAGAAGGTGATGATGGTATGAACAACTGAAATAGTGACAGTGGCCACCGTTAAAGGTATACTCACTATGTTCTAGATACTGCATTAAGCACTGTGTGCACACACACAAACACGTAGACTACACAGGGTAGTCAAAAGCTGTGGTCGATGTTTAAATTTTTTAAAAAAACTTCTTACAGTAAAAGATAAATGGTCAAGGAAGGAGTGTTTCAAACCAGGGGAAGGTTTGGCGGGAGATCAGTGGCAGTGTATGTTACTATAATAAATTTTTTTTTGGACTTTTATCATTACATCATTACATCATTACAAACATTTGTGGAAATTTCCATCAAATAAAACATTACGGTTTATGTAATGTTTGTACACCCACCTTATTTACCAGACAGGCCATTGTGTGACTTCTGGCTCTACTTCAAAGTCAAAATAATCATGAAAGGGAAATGCTTGGGACCAATTCAGGACATTGAGGCAGCTGCATCAGCACAACTGTCTTAGCTACTTTCCTCTCATTACTGAGACAAAATACCTGATACCCAAAATTAAGGAAGGAAAGGATTATTTAGCTCACAGTTTGTGGAAGTTTCAGTCCATACTCAGCTGGCTCCAAGTCAGGGTGGCCTGGCTGAGGGGCAGCCATTCCCAGTGGTGGAAAACAGCAAAAGCCACAAAAGCAAAAGGGGGAAAAGAGCAAGCCTGTTTTCCTCCCTCATATTGTAGGCAGGCTGCTCACACCCCCACGGTCACCCCAGCTCCTCTTGGACAAGCTCAGGATGTTTACAAAGTGAGAACCCTGAGCCCCTGCTGTGTCACTTAGTTAAGCTTCTAAACTTCACAGTTCTCAAGTTGACACAATGTATTGAGCGTTACAACAGCTAAAGACGCTCATGAAAGAGCACTTTCAGAACTGCCTCAAAAAGTGTCAAGAATTATGGGATAAATGTATGCAAAGAAAGAAATATTTTGAGTGGGATTAGCGGCAATGTACCTTTTACTGTAATTTTTTAAAATGTTATACATTTATCATATTTCTCACTCATAACTTATATACATATGTGTGTATATGTACTTTTAAAATATATTATCTGTCTTCTGTACCCATCTTCAAAATGAGAAGCCTTGGTTTTAAGAATCCATGTCATTGGTACAAGGAGTGTGTGACAGCAGTGAGATTTGAACCCGCAGTCATCTAACAATAGAGCGAGAGCCACTGACTATTGTGCTGTGCCACAGACTGTCACTAGGCAGTTCCTGCTTTGTGAGAGAGCAGATCTTGTCTCTTTATTCCCTCAGGGCTTAGGCTAAGGGCAGTGGGAGAAATGATGCATTTGTGGAATCAGCTCAGAATGCAAGCAGCAGCAGAAGCGAGAAGCATTTCAACCACTACTCTTACATGGGCCTGGGGGTCTCCAGCCCCTCCCCAGGCTCCACTGTGCTTCACACACAAGGGACAGGGGCGTTCCCAGGCTGCCCGACTTTGCGAAGCATTGTCTTGAGTCTGCCAAGCCACTTTTCTCGTCAGCTACTTTATAAATGGCTCTAATTGCACCAGGCTTTAGTTGATGACTTTGAGCCTAATAAAAATGTCAAACTCGTGAAGAAGGGTGCCAAGGCCAAATGCACTCTGCAGAGGTTATAATCTTTGATGGCTCTAAATTTGCAAATCACAAGAAAGTGGAAAAATATGGCTGCTGTGCATGGAACCACTGAGAAGCCACTATGTACTGCTGCCTCAGTGTCTTGTAATGAAGTGTGGTCATAAGGTCAGAAACTTCTTCTCAAATTACCGCAGGGCTCTTTTTCTTGTGACAAAACAACTGTGTGTATATGCAGCCTCCTTTGTGTTACAAAGCAAAATCTAGAATAAACGTAAGTTTGATTAGCCTGGAAATGGGGCCAGACTCTCATTATACTGGAAGTGTTTTAAAATTAGGCTGAAAATGTTTTTCCTCCCTCTGTAGAGCAGCTTAGAAAAACCCTAGGGAAAGCAGAGGGATTCCAGGGATGCTTCCCACATAGGAGGGAGGATTCCAGCTGGATCTTGACAGTTAGGTTCGGAGAACTGATATCTAGGGGACAGGTGGAAGCGGGGAGTGTGGACGGCAAGGTGGGTGAGAACGATAAAGAGAAGACAACCTACTGAATGGGAAAAAAATGTTGTCGGCAAAGCCTCAGAGGACTAATATCTAGAATATATATAAAAAAATACCCAACCAAAAAAAAGGGCAAGTGGTATAAATAGGCACTTCTCAGAGGAAATACAGATGGCCAATAAATCAACATCACTGATCACTAGAGAAATGCAAATTAAAGCAACACTGAGATTGCACCTTACCCCAGAAAGAATGGACATCATCAAGAAATCAAATAATAACACATGCTGGCGAAGCGGCAGGGGAAAAGGAACCTTCTGCATTGTTAGTGGGAATATAAACTATTACAACCACTGTGGAAATCAGTATGGAGATTCCTCAAAAAACTAAAACTACAAGCTCCATTTGACCCAGCTATTCCCCTTCTAGGTATCTTCCCCAAAGAGTGAAAGACATCATAGCACAGTGGCCCATGCATACCCATGTTTACAGCCGCTAAATCATGGAACTGGCCTATGTGTTCATCCACAGATGAATGGATGAAGAAATGTATTTACATAAAATGGAATACCACTCTGCCGTAAAGGAGGATAATCAAGAGTCATTTGTAGGAAAATGGTTGCAATTTGAGACCATAATGTTAAGTGAAATAGATCGGACCCACGAGCTTAAATATCACATGGTCTCCCACATATGAGAAATCCAAAATATAAATAAAGAACAAGGTAAAGGCTAGTTAACAGGAAGTAGGGAGGTATTTCTCAAATGGGAAGAGTGGTGGGAGGTGGAAAGAAGAAGAAGGAAAGGGACTGAAACAAGGAATTACGATATGTTATGTACGCATATTAACTCCTCCCCATGAGGAATGTAAACGTTATATACTAAAAACACACACTAAAAAAATTTTTTAAAAGAACCTGTCGTCTAGAGTTCAGTGTTTCATACTGGGTAGTCTGAAGGAAGCAGAGAAGTAACATACTATGAACAATTCAGTACTCTTAGATACTAGATTCTAAGTTAGAAGCTTTAGCAAACTTGCCTCCATCCTCTCTGCAACCCTTAGAGGCAAATTCATGTTTAATTGAGAGACTCTGAGAAATGAGAATCGCACAGTTCCAGAGACAGAAAGCAGATCGGTGGCTTCCAGGCGCTGAGAGGAGTGGGGGGCTGGGCATTGACTGCTAATGCCTGGGGAGCGCTTTATAGGGGGGATGAGGTGTTCTGGAACTAGATAGTAAGTGGGAAGACACCGAGACGCAGAAAGAGCAAGGAACATTTCCATTGTCCCAAAGCTGGTGGGAGGTAGGTACACTGGGATCTGAACCCAGGACTTCCGGCTCCAAACCTTGCCCTTCTTCCCCCATATCATGTCACTTTCTGTCCTTTCAGGACCTACAAGGGTTTAAAAGATTAGCTATAAACTTTTGGTGAAAGAACAAAATGTGTTTTGGCTGCAGATGCAGTGATGGTGTCTGACAGATAATGGTGTAGATCCAGTGGGTCATGTGCCACAAACAGCAAGACGGATTCTGGATCAGTCTGGTCAGGATGGAGATCCTTGTCTTCTAGGTCCTAGAACTGTTCGGTTTAAGGACCAGCTTAGCCTGTGTCTGATAGGCAGTGACAGGTAAGATCTGTGGGAGGGTCCCTCATTATCAAGGACTGAAAATGCCGTGTCCCCTGATCAGACAATTTAATTCGGTTGCAGGTGGGGAGTGGTGCATGAGATTACTGTAGAAAGATTCTCACGGTGTACAAAGGATGCATCAGTGTGACAGTAGAGTGGACAAAGGAGGCCAGCTCTGGCTGCTGAGCTTGAGTTTAGGAGAATTTAATCCGTTGCTTTAGTAGTGGGAATGGAGAGGGCAGGATATGGACAAGAATTAGAAAAAAAGAAATTCAGTAGTTTCCCTTTTCTTCAGAGCGTGCATTCCAAGACCCCCTGTCAATGTCTGAAACCATGGATATACCAAGCTGTCTATATAGTTCTTTTGCCTATACATGCATGTATGTGTATGATAATGTTTAATTTATAAATTAGACACAATAAGAAAATAATAAGATAGAACAATTATAATAATACACTATAAAAGTTACTTAAAACTTACAAATTGCTCATTTCTGCAATTTCCCATTTAACATTTTAACCTTAGCCTATGGCAGGTAACCAAAACTACAGAGAGCACAGTGGGGACAAGGGGTCTACTGGAATATCCTGGACCCTGGAAGGAGAGGGAGGTGTTCTAGACGCTCCTGAGTTCCTGTCTTGTTCAACTCCACGTCTAGAAGAGTAGAAGCAGGAAGCACTAAGGATGGGTGTGAAATAGAAGGGGGAGGCCCCATTTTAGGAGAAGATTAATAAGTTGAGGACCTCATGAATTTGGGGTGGGAGCCCTGGAAGAGCAGTCAAGACTTTTGCTACCATTCACCCCAACTCTCATCCCAGTGGGCATAGCCTTTTTTTCCCTTCCTTCTGTTCTTCTTTCCTCCTTCTTTCTTTCTCCTTTCTTTTCCTTCCTTCCTTCCTTCTTCCTTCTTCCTTCCATCTTTCCTCTTCAGGAAGGCCAGATCTGATGGCAGTGTCTGAGAGAAACCTCAAAGACCCGCTGTGCTCGCAGCCCTGTTCCTTTTTATAGAACGGACTTACCTACCACCTTGACATCTTTTATCTATTCATTGTCACAGTTTTATCAAATCCTTCCTCAGTAATGAATCTGCCTCATTCTCAGAACTGTATATTGGGCCTTATAGCGGCCTGCTCTGCAGCAGTTTGAGAATCCCAGATCCAATGGACTTAAATCCCAGGGAGGATCCCAGCTGCATGATGAGGGGAGTTCAAGAAGCGGAACCAGAAGAAAAGCCCAGGATGCAAGAAATAGCACCCCTAACAGCACCAGGCCAAATGTGTATGATCTGCATCAAAGCCACACACACCAAACTGAGAGGAGTCCAGGAAAGCTCAGCAAGCAAGGGCATGCGCAGTAGTTAGTGTCGGTTGCTTACTACTTTCAGATGTGTATAGCGCCAGTTAAAGAACTCGATATCCAGTGAAAACATTCTTCATCCCTGGTAGCAGAAATCTTATGGAGAAAAATTGAAAAGGTCAGTGGGCAGTGCATGAGGGTGAGGTCTCGGTTTTAAGTGGTTGAGAAAGACCTTCTGGGGAGGCAGTGATTATCCAGAGATCTGGAGATAAGAGAGGGTGAGCCCGTGTCAGCACCTTGGAGAAAAGCATTCGGGTAAAGGTTAGAACAAAGAAAAGGGGCTGTGTCCTGGGTGTTTAAGAAATAGCAAGGAGACCAATGTGGCTAGAGTAGAAGGACCTAGGAAAAGAATAGAAGCAGATGCTGTGTTGGAGTTGACAGGGGACCAGATTGTATAGGAAATTCTAGAAAGGGCAAATACGTTATTTGCATAGAATGACTCAAATGTATACTTGTTATCTGAATATTATTTAATCTAAAATTTTTTCTATTTTGGACAAGAAACTTTATGGTCACCCCAAGTGTAGGTCATCTAAAGACTTGGGCCTTTAAGCAGATGGAATGGGAGCCCCTGGGGGCTTAACAAGAGCTCATCCTATCTGTCACAGGGCTGTAGACACGGTGTGGGCAGAATGGAAGAAAGGGCCTCAGCTGGCTGACCACTGAGCTAACCCAAGTGAGGGTGCATGGTCCATGTCCACAGTGTGAATGGTGGGGGACATCAAAGTTTGACCTCCACAATTGAAAGGCTCTTAGCTAGCAGCTGAAAGGCAGGAGAGTGGGAGGAACTGATTGGGGAAGGAACAGCAGCAACTGGATTTTGGATCCTGAAGTTTGGACTTCTGAGCAGAGATGCCCGAGGGCCAGAGAGTATAAAATTCTGAGGTTCAGGGCAAGCTTCAGGCAGAGCTTTGTGCTGGAGGCATAAATGCAATATTAAATGTCGAAAGTCTGGATGAGCCCAATAGCTGTAGACAGAGGAGAGAACGAGGATATTCTAGGAGACTCCAATAGTTGAAATCCAGGAAACAGGAGGGAAGCGTGTAGGATTGAAAAATAGCAGAAAGAGAGAGAGAAAACACCCAGCATGTGTGCTGTACCTGTTGTGTAAAGGAAGACTCAGAGCTGACCATCAGATTTGGTGGCATGGAGTGACTTCATAGTGGGAATGACTTCACAGTAAGGCAAAAGTTTGAATGCAGCAAGTCCAGGAGATAATACAGTCTTTTTTTTTTTTTAATTTACTTTTGCCTCTTCTTTTCCCTTCTCACGCACTTTTCTTGGTATTGCGTCAAGCAAAAGACAAAGGGAATTGCTGTGAGAAACCTCTTCTAAACTACTTTGTGCAGTGTGGGGTGAGAGACCACAGAAGCTATGTGCTTTGTGCTTTCGGCCTCAGGCTCCATTGGAGGAGCATCGCAGTGGTGAGATAACTCATTTTCTGTGTCTTGTCACTTAAGCTCTTGGTTAGAGGCGCCAAACTCCAGCAAGTAGACAGGATACACTGCTCAAAGGAAGTATATCTCCCAGAAGTCACGTATTTCAAAGGATGCTTGTAATGTAGCTGTCCTGAAATGGGACTTTAATCTAAAATTACTTCAGAGAGGAACAACAGGCAGGGCTGGGTGACAGCTTGGCCTTCAGGGCTACATGAGAAGAAACTGAAGAATATGCCAGAGTTTTGGGGGAGCTGCTGTCTCAGCCCACCCCAATAGAAATGCATGGGTGGGAAAAGATGGGGATACTGACAACCACTCAGACCCAAGTGTGGACCCCATCATTTTGGTGAAGCAGAGTGTGGGGTCGTCATAGCACCAGGCCTGATCGGGGATGTAATTCGGGGGTGGAGAAGACACTCATGAAGCTTCACCCACACCCATGTGGTGTCCTGTCCAACTGAATGGGCTTTAATCAGGTGTAGGTGAGAGGGACCTGCAGGCTTTCCCAGCATGGACAAACAGCAGGGCATATGGAGGAACATGAAAGAGTTGGAAATTATAGATGTGCAGAATCTGGAAGAGGGCTGGAAATGACTGGGAAAGAGGGACAAGGGCCAGGCCCTCAGCGTCAGTAGAAAACATGGACCAAGGGCTGTCACACACCTGCAGTGCAGCCCACCCTTGCCAAGGCGTTCCTTTCCTTTTAGTTTAGTTGCAATCTTTCACTTTGAAAAGAACTGTGTGCTCTTTGTAGAAAAATAGGAACAGCACATAAAGTACAAAGAAGAAAATAATCCCCCATGGTTTGCATCCTGATGTGCTGCTTTATATTAAATGATTTCTCCTTCACCCTAATACTTAACATTACAAAAGGGATTTCTCACATGGTTAAAAATTCCTAGCCAGGCATGGTGGCACATTGCTATAATCCCACCACTTAGGAGGCTGAGGCAGGAGGATCGTTGCAAGCTCAAGACCAGACTGGGCTACAAAGTGAGCGCAAGGACGGTCTGAACTTCACAG
Organism: Dinomys branickii; assembly: GCA_004027595.1. NCBI lineage: Eukaryota > Metazoa > Chordata > Mammalia > Rodentia > Dinomyidae > Dinomys > Dinomys branickii. The sequence goes on from PVLD010000189.1 coordinate 197,486, forward strand.
GGAGACCATGTCTCAAAAAGACCAAGAAATTAAAAAAAAATAAATCCCTTATGCATCTTGCTTAAGCAATAGCTAACATTCCATCCCATGGGCATATCATAATCATTTGCCTCATACTGCACGTTCAGGTTGTCTCCAGTTTTATGTAAAATATCGATAAACATCTTTGTCTATAATCCTGAGCCTTGTCTTGGATTGTGCCAAGAGATGTGGATATGTTCCACAGGTCCATCTAGGATTTCTTCCTGTAATTAGAATACTTGAGTCAGAGGCACGAGCATTCCAAGACCTTTGATCATTAACAAAGCTGAATGGCTGTCCAAAAAGTCCTTCCCATATAGATTTCGCTGCTCACTCTTCAAAGTGAATATTGTAATTTAAAATTTGATATCACCTAGTTACTCCTTATTATATCCTCATGCAGTGAGTGTTTATCCCAATTTACATATGAAGAAAATGAGGCCAGTTGACCCTTTGCTCATCAGGCACAGAGACATAACCACGGTTTGCGAGCTCAGGAACCACATCCCTCTCCCTAACTGATGTGAATTCAGGGCTGCTGGCCTGCTGTTCTTCCTGCTGGCTTGCCTGTTGGAGAAGAGTCTAAGATTCGCGGCCAGCTGACACCAGAGCGGGGCTTGGTAGCACGCTGTTCTGCATAACACTCGTGAATCAACACTGGAGATGTGTAGAGGGGAAAAAAAGAGTAGAAAAATGTGGTGTAAGTTATTAATGCTAATCAGGAACATGTGAGTTTCTACAAATTAGTTAGCAAATCTGACCCGTTGCCACACTTCCTAAAGTGTGTGTAACTCACAGTTGTAGAAAGAACCGTTTCAGTGGTAACGACATTGCACTGCACTTAGTTCAGCTACATCCCAGATTCTTCCCATCTCTTTAGTTTTTCAGGCCTGGAGGTCAGAGGTAATGCCCTCGCAGGAGCCAGGGTCACTCCAGGATTTCACTTGGGCTGTGGCCAGATAAATCACATGGATCTGATTTGCTCTCTTTGAAGATCCAAAGAGGCCAGTGATCTCCCTTAGTCACACGTGGAGGGAAAGAGTGAGCAAAACGACAATCAACCACCATGAGTGCTTACTATATGTCAGGCACTAAGAGAACATGAATTTCCCCTGGCCTGTTTGGGGGCCCAGCAAGCAAATAAAATTAAATACAGTCTGTCTGGCATGACATCCAACACTGTGGTGCATGATAAAGAGGTGATAGCTATTTGCAAAGAGGTTTAGGTAATCTGTTTCCAAACACATCCAGTCATGCACATTTCTTCCCTAAATTAGAGAACTCGCTGGTGTTAAATAAAGGGAAAGCGTCAGACTGACAATAAAGAGGACTACTTGTGTGTCTCCGAGGAAATATACATTGGGTAGAAGCAGAGAATCCAGAAAGACAGTTCACCCACACTCCAGGCCCTTTTTTTTTTTTTTTTTTTTTTTTTTGCGGTACTGGGGATCTAACTCAGGACCCTGCGCTTGCTAGGCAAGCGCTTATTCCACTGAGCTATATCCCCAGCCCCTCCAGGCCCCTTTTGCACAGTGTGCTTCTGCCCTCTCCCATGTCTCTGCCTGACTTTTCATTCCTTGTTCCTGTCACTAAGAGGGGACATCAAATTTCCTAAGTATGTACGACTCACCATTTTTCAGGGACTTTGATTCTTAGGAAGCACTGGGGCATACTTGTTTCATTGGGAGATTTTTCACGACAAAAGTCCTGTGGCATCACAGCTGTAATTAGGGAAGGGGCTGCCCTTTGAGAGCCTGTCCTACAGACACAGGGAGATTGCAGTGGCAGTGGGAGCCAATGAAAGGGAAGCCACATCGTGGAGTCAGGTTCTTCTTCCCCATCCTAAATAAAACGCTGGTCTCTGTACCACTTCCCGTATTGAAAGGCAGTGTTCTAAGAGTGATTCCTCCAACAGAAGTCAGAGCGCGGTGGAGCACAGTGGTGGAAAGGGTTATGTCATGGGAGTGGGATGTAAAGCGATGCCCCAGGTGAGCTAGCCTGTAAGTACATGGTTACCCACCTGCAGGCATGTGTGTGCACTGACGTAGGTATGAATGTGCTAATTTGTGGATGTGGAGGAGAAAGATTGAAGTATGGAGAAAACAAGAGTCCGCGAATAAACAGTGTGCTGACCTTGATTCTGGGCATTCACCTATGTGCAGAGGCGAATCTTAAAAGTGCTTTTAGCTATTATAGAAGAAAAGGCACTGAACTTAGAGCTAAAATGCTTGATGCAAGCCTCAACCACGTGACTACCACTTGTGCAATCAGTACACAGGATGCAAGTATCATTGGTCGCTTGTTCCAGTGCGCATGTCCTCTTTCATGTCTCCACACTCCCAGATTCTCGGTCTTGCTGCACTGACCTCCTGTTTTCTGCATCAGGCACTGCAGGGGCCTGAGGTTTTCACTGGACCGGAGAGCATCGCCATTTTCCGTTTAGAAACAGATTAAGGGAGAGACCAGGCCAACAAAAACCCCGCCGTCCACCATGCTCCTCATCTTTCATTGCACCTGCAATAACACCTGCCTTGTGCTATGCACAGGGAATGTTCAAGGAGCTCGTGGCCCAGATGTAGGAGACGCAGGTCAGTGACAACCCGCCATCGTCTAAGGTGAAGGCCGGCGGTTCCTGTGATGTGCGAGGCAGAAGGGGAACACTTCCAAGCAAATGACGTTTCATTCCTGGGGCTTACAGGATGCTATTTGTTTGCCCGTCTGTGGGACTTTGAGGCAGAACCTGCAGCGTGGGTAAAAGGCTGACGCAGGGTGTACACTATAGGATTAAGGAATGGCGAACAGTCTGGGATGCCAGCACCCCCAGAGGTGCTGGATGTGGATGGAAGTTGGGGAGGAAGTGTGGGAAATGGCAGTAAATTCGGCTGGAAAGTGAGGCAGGGTCAGGCCTTGGAGGCTGTGAGCCAAGCAGTTGAGTGCGTGCTCTTCACCAAGAGCTGCTGCTGCATCCCAGCACTTAAGAGGGTGGAAAGATGTCCATCCTCTCTTATCCCGCTCTCTGGATGGACAAGACTTAAAGACTTGGCAAAGACTAGTCATGTGGTCAGGGAGGAGCCTTGAGGCCTGTGAGACCTTTGGGAAGGGGTCATGGTGAGTGACCAGTATCTTTGAGCTTTTTTGGTGATTGTGGTCATTAAAGGGAAATTATCACCTTTTGTCGGAGATAATGAGGCTTTCTAAGGTCAGATGAGCTCATGGCTTTTGACTAATCACCGAGTGGGAACTGTGCCCGGCCTCTGCATATCTCTGGTGTAACATAGTGCCCTGAATTGAAGGATTTCCAGAAATGGATATTTCAGAGGGGAAATGGATGCATTCAGATTCAGAGTGTGGAAGCTAGAGGGCAAGCCAGAGGAAACCAGGATGGGCTGCAGGCCCTGGGAGGGCACTCAGAGGGTGACAGTGTGAACCAACACATGGGGGCAGACACTGGAAGGGCTGGGTCTTCCGTTGCAGCTGTTGACAGAGAAAGAGGGATGCACAGCTGCCTACACTTTTGACATGCAGCTGTGGGACGGGAATGGGAGACCATTTAGCTTCTTCTCACATCTGCCATGTCTTTTAAATTTGACCACAAAACGGGTCACCCTCAGAAAGAGACCTCAGCTATGAAATTATTTCCCAACAGAGAGTCAATGTATTGATTTACTTCAAAAGCTCGTTGCAAGGTTCTCCGGAGAACGAGGAGCCAAGTGCACTGGTATTGCTTTCTTCAGTTTCTGATGGTTGCTAAATGTGGCTGAGGACAGACTGCTGTTGTCGTCAGTAGGAATTTATGAGAAAACTCATAAATCGTGCTTTTGATAGTAATGCTGTTTTGGGGAATAGCGCTGGCTCAATCTGGACCTTCGTCGTGTCGTCATGTGCATAACCAGAGTAAGGAGATGAAGCCTTCCTCCTTAAGTAGAAAGCACTGACAGACACCTTGGCCTAGGGAGAAGCAAATGCACTTTTGTTTGCCAGTGGTCACAGCCAAGGGCATTGCATTTGCATACACAGGGTGGTGAAGAGCAGCCTTTTCCAAAGTCATTCGAGGACCTCACATCCCATGAGAGTCCGGCGCAGGAAGTTCTTTATACACAAATAAATTGAAAAACTGTTGTGTGTTCTGTACCTCCCTTAGAGATGCATAAGGCCTGCTGGCATAGTAAAGACAGGATACTTGCATAGACTTGATTCACTTTGTATAGGCTAGCATTTCCCAAACTTGTCCCCAGACCTGTTGTTTGTTTCAGTGTTAACATTTTTTTTTTGATCCTGCAGATTTCGCTAACTTTAGGAAATGCTGACTTAGAGAATTAGTACATTAATTGGGGTAAGGTTTATTTGTGTATCAAGTGTCCTTTTTTTTTTCTATGTTGAACCAGTAGTTTACAGCCAGAAGATGTATATGGAGCCACATATGAGAGTCAGAATCTCTCTCCCAAAAGCTCTCCTCCTTAGCCAGACCTTCTCCTCCCCACACACCCACCCAAGCAAAACTGTTCTGCCCATATCATTGCGTTTTCCTTCATAGCCTCGTTATGAACCCAGACCCTCAGCAACCCCACCCCAGCAGCTGTGCTCAGAAGGCTCCCCCTGCCTACACAGTGCAGCACCTTCCAGCCAGACAGCTGACTCCAGGCAGAGCTTATGTATTCCAAAAAACTATTGCTGAAGAATAGTTACAGATGTAGCCAAATTCCCAGGTGACTTACATGTCTCTGTGGATGCAGGTGTAAGGACAGCTCGTCTGGCTTTGGAAAGGTGTCCCTGATGTTCATGTATGGTCTGAATCAGAGCTTGCTGCCTGTAGACTGCACTGTGAGCTCACTGAATACACAGACCTTTTTCTCTGGTCCTTTCACGATACATCGAATATCTATCTGTACAACTCTTAACCACAGACGCTGCCTCCAGACCCCAATGTTCTGTGGTTGGAGTGAGCGTCAGAATGGTCATTACTCCTTGAAGAACCCCACCTTGTATTTTCTCAAAACCAAGCCACTCTATTTTGGTTAACCATTTTCTGTGCCCCAAGTAAGATGTTTCTTCCCCGAAATGTGTGGGAAGAATTTGACTCACTTCTGATTTCCTTGCTACCTCTTACTTCTTTCTGTTACCCATCACAATCTCCTTGCGGACTCTGGAAACCACCTAATTACCAAATCCAATTGCCAGTTCCACAGTGTTGCTTTTTCCACCTCAAGAAGAATTCTCCTGAGGAACTGTATTCTGCTGACTTTGGGGGTCCAAATACGCCTGTTCTCCCTCATGCTCGGGAGTCAGCCGAGCCAGTCTCAGTCTTCAGCATTGATCTTCCACACGACCACTTAACTGGTCCATCCCTGACTACCTAGCAGATGGTGGTCCCACCTCTGGTTCTGTTAAAATGCAGTGGAGAATAAACAAACAAGAAAACTGAACTTTCTGCCTCTTCTTAACATTTCTCGTTCTCTTAAGTGGGATTAGGGATTTCCTAGATCAGCTGAACTTAAAACATCAGGATTATCTTTGACCCCTTTTCTCCCTGACCTGTAACATTTTTGAGTGTATGGCAAGGTAGGAGGCACAGAGACAGAGCTGTAAAGTATATCTGTGTCATCTCTATTTTGCTCAGAGAAATGGAATGTAGCTCATTTTGTTTTATGCTATGAAAATTTCTCACTCTCTAATATCTTCAGACATTACTGCAAAGTGTTCCCTGACTTAGTTGATACATTAATTGTCATCTGAAAAATGTGTGTTTGTATTAGGAACCTCCATCTAGGAGTTGTCATGTTTATTAAAAGTCTTTAAGCCTAGACCAAAGTTTTTTATTCCCCGCCTGGTCTTGGTTGGGTTCAACCCTGTACTGGAGTTTTGAGGAGAGAAGGGTAAAATTTGATTCCCATCTTATAAAAGCACCATCTCGGCGAAAAGAAAAGCTCTAAATCTGAAATCTTTAATAGCTTCTGAAAACATTCAATTAAAATAAAAAAGGCTTAGTTGGAAGATAAACTTAAAATACAAGAAGAGAACAAGAGGCTGGTTAGGATCATTGTAGGAGGTTCCAAAGAAAAGCTGAGATGTTGCGTGGAGATGAACCCTTGACACTGGAGTCCAGGTGTAAGGCGACTGCTCTGCTGGTCTTTGTTCACTCTACGAGATTTTTTTAACCAGCAGAAGAGGCCTATGCATGGGATGTCCTGGCAGGCCAGGAAGGTGCCACTCTCTGTATCAATACACTGCCCTACTTTCAAAGACTGAATCCGAGAAAGGGCTGCCGTTCTGAATGCTTCTCAGATTGCTCTACCTGCTAAGTAACGAAAATTGCATGGATTTGTCTTTGCGAAGACTAACAACTGGCAGAGGTTTTACAGGTCTCTACTTCTGCCTTCGGGCTTATTCCCTTTCTCTTTTAAATGTAAAGGGAAAGTGCAAAGGAGATTTCTGGGATGAATATAATCCCGATTTTGAAAAAGATAAACAGAGTTCCCATGGGCAGAGACCCCCCAAAGGTTCCCAAGGGATGGAAGATTAAAAATAAAGTGCAGGTAGGTAAGCACATTCATAAAGACAACTAAGCAAAACCTTCCCGTTCAATTCACTTTCCCATGATGAATGCTTTTGAGAACACCTTTGAAGAAACCCAGGCTTCCATAAGGGAAGTGGATAAAGGGTCTCCAATACCCAAGATGAACACAGCTATAGTTTTGGGGAAAACTGGCTCAGGAAGGCTCATACTAGAAACCGCTGGGGACTCTTAGAAAAGGGGCTTTCTAGATACTTTGGATGTCTTATTGGCCTACCAGTAAGTGAAGCTGCAGAACAAATGATCAGGGTCAAATGTGCATTTGAAGTAGGAGCCTTGGGTTTGGGGTCCAACTGCCCACAAGCAAGGAATGAAATACCCACCTCTGTGAGTTGCTCTGAGGAGTAGGATTCATGGTTGCCTTGAAGAGACACACAGTACAAATATAACAACTAAATGAGAAACTGAAGCCTAGGGAGAGACAAACGTCCACATTTTCAAAGTGATAGATATGATTGGGAACTACAGCAAGGTGACCTTGATGGTAATTTTTTAAAATTTAGTTAAGTGGTTTTAAATGCTGCAGTTGATCTAGAAGTGACCCAGAAACTTGAACAGGCCTTCAGTTAAAAGCCACTAGTGCAGTGAAAAGGTTAATGAGCAAATCAGATTGTAGATTGTATTAATAGAAATGTAGGATCCTGAGCAATCTTAGACCTCCTTGTTTGGCTGGTCAGACCATAGTTGCTGTATTCTGAGCAACTTATTTTCAGAACGGCTATGATAAACAAGAACATCCTCAATGCAGAGTAACCAGGATCAGAAAGCTGAGGTCCCTATCAAAAGAGTACCGTTGAAAGAAAGATGGCACAATATAACCTGGAGAACACGTAGAAGTAGGCAGGAGAGGACAACCGGACCGTCTTCCAAGCTTTGGAAAATAAGAAAAGACCTATTCTGTACTATTTGCAATAGCAGCACTTGGACCAACAGTTAGAAGTAAGAAAGGGTGATCAATCCAGTGTAAGGAAGAATTTTCTAGGAAACAGAATTGCCTCCAGGTGCAAAGAGCTCTCTTGTCTGCTTATGTTCTAGTGATGGCCCTGTTACCTGCCCAGGGATGTAGAAATGGGTTCCTGCCTGAGGTAAGAAGTTCAGGCTGGGTGGTCTTCAACTCCAAGCATCCGTGACGGCTCCACTTCACACATCATGAATGGATTAACTCTCGGCAAGAAACTTTTGCAGCTTAGAGCCACTGTGTGGCAAAGCCCTTCGGAGAGGCCATTCCCATTGCTTCTTTTTTAGGTGAAGTGTTTGTAGTCACCCATATCTGCTGCAGAAAAATTAGAAAAGTTTGGCCCTTAGTTATTGGCCCACCAGGAAGTGGCCAATCTATAATTACTTCAAGTTATTAGAAGATCGTTTGCAGTGCAGTAAATTGATTCAAATTGTATCTTGTGTTGTTAGGGCAAATGCCAGCAAACATTTGTAGTGATGAATCGACTAATCTGAATTCCTCTCTGAGATTTCATAAATTCCACAAACACATCTCCACTGTCATTTACATTTAACTTCTGTTTCTGTCATAATTTCTTGTTGCCTGGTTCTTTTCTTCACCCTCCTCGCCCTCCTCTCCCCCTCCCCTCCCTCTTCCTCTTCTTCTCCTCCTCCTCCTCCTCCTCCTTCTTCCTTTCATTTCCTTTTACCGCCTTTCCTTTAAGAATTTAAATGTTTTCAGTTTTCCCAGGACTCAATTAACATCACTTTAAAAAATTTGTTTTGTGAGACCAGTGAAGTGTTTGGAGCTGCTGCCTTTAATACTTAGCCGAATCCTGGAAACCAAATCTATAGCCAAACATTTGGCTTTGGTTTAGAGGCAGAAGTCAAAAAAGGGAATTGATATGCAGGTGTGGTGCAAAGCTGGTCTTAAAAATACAGATGTTATTACCTCTGGGCCCTCGGGACCTGGAACAGAATTCATCGAGCCACCCTAGAGGTGAAACAATGGTCATAAAACAGCCTCTCAACCCGCACGTTTTGCTAAGCTGTCTCTGCAACATTTAGTGACTATTTAATAACACTAACAGCTCTTTGAGCTAAATTGCTAACATTCGGGGAGCAAGGTTATGTAAAACAAAACTGAATTATAAAAACAATTTTCCAGTGAGCTCTGGCATTTCTTTATTGCTGTTTATCTTTTTCCTCAAAGGAGCCATTTACAAGTTCATGCCCGGCTGGCATGAGCTGATGTCCAAAGGCCCCAAACAATCAGTATGCACCTCTGAACAACAAAAGTCCCTGTTTTCCAGTGTCTGGTTCCAGCCCAGAGCTTAGAAACACATCCTTTCATGGAAAGATCTAAAACCAGGAAGATCTCAAGTGATCTTTCGAAGCAAATTATGACACTCATTGAACCCCTGCTTTCATAAAGTTTCTCCCTTAACCTCATGCTGTTGGAAGCAGAATTATTTAAATGTAGAAATAGTGTGGGTTGACAAGCAAAATTTAAAGACAGAACGCCTTTCTATAAACACTGAAACTGCACGCAGTAAAAGCGAGCAACCCTGCTTGTAGGTATATTCTGTAGGACAACTCTCCCATATGTGCCCACTTGAGCAGCAGTTAAAATGAATAAACTAAATGCATATGTGGGACATGGATAGGGCTCAAAAACAACACTGGGGAAAGAAAGTGAGTTAGGAGGGCTATGTTACTGTTATGCAAAATTTTAAGTAAAACACAAAACACTTAAAAGTATGAATTGTGTCCCAGCTGCTGCCTCTGACCAGGGGAGAGGAGCAGAGGATACAGAAACTTTTCCCATGTTACTGATAATGTATTTCCCTAAAAAAGAAAATGTCTTAAGCAAATGTAGCTATCACTTCATTTAGTGGGTATTTAGATATTATTTTCTATACTTTTTTTTTTGCATCTTTGCACATTTTACAAATATAAAGCTAAACCAAGGATTAAACAAAAGAAATAAAAACACCATCGAATTCCCAGGACACTTTTCTCCAAGCCCAGTAGGGCAGGACAGTGTCTGCGAAAACAAGCCGAGACCGTAGTCTTCAGAGGCACCAGAATGAGGTTCAACCCAAGTGATCATTTTCTCCTTTAGCAGCCTGCCCCTAAGATTTCGTAAACGCCTGCTGTCACTGACTTACATCCTGGGCATATACTGCTTGCCTGGCACAAATTTGAATCCCAGTTGGAACCTCATATAAATTGAAATTCCCGTGACCCCTATCTTGGTTGTTACTTTGTGGCTTCTCTCTGTACATGACATTCTGATGTCGAGCCCCCAAACAGACTCACAAATGACACACCTCACTTCCCATGGCAGGGAGAACTCTATTTAGTAGGTGAAAATTAATATGAACTGAGTATCCTTCATCTAAAAATTCAAAATCTGAAATTTCCCAAAGTCCACAACTTCTTGCATAGCAACAGAGTAACACCTGAGGTCAGGTCACCTTCAAAACACAGGCTCTCTAAAACTAGTGTGTAAGTTACTTTGGACTATGTGGAAAGTATATGTATATGAATTTGATGTTTAGACTTGGGTCTTATCCCCAAGTTATCCCATTATGTATAAAAATCTGGGGGAAAAAATCCAAAATTGTAAACATTTCTAATCCCAAGTGTTTCAGGTAAGAAATACTCAACCTGTTCACACAATACAGTGGGAGGCCTGTTTGACAAGGACACTTCATTTTTCCAACTTACTCAGTTGAGACCTGATTGGAAATCCTGACCAAGGTGTGAGGTTATTTAAATGTTGTTAATACTATAGCTGTTTAGCTAGTATGTACTCAGCCTCTTCCTCAAAGGGAACCAGCTTGTAAGAGACTAGAATCACGCACAGCCCTTTAGAAAGCCAGGCGCGCTCCCTGAAGCCAGTCAAAAGAAAAATGAGTAACAACCCACGGGTTGCACTGGTGCTGCAGTGCTAAGCCCTTTGGGAGCCCTGAGAAGGAGACAGGAAGATACAACCCAGTGTTGGGGGTCAGTTAAGCCAAGCTGCCTGTGAGGCCTCAGAAGACAGCCCATCATCTCTGATCTTCTGTTCTCTCCCCCCAAAAATCGAGTTCAAAATTAAGTGTGATAACTAATATAAAATGCTTCATACCATGTTTAACGTATCATTGCTGCTCAAGAGCTTAGCTGACATTTCTTCATTCTTGTTCCTGACACAGAACAAGGGGAGAGATTTGGGAATCCTACGCATATCTACAAAGAATTTGTGTTCACACATTAACATGGAAAAAAATAGCCTAGCTTGGGTCAAGTTTGTATATCGAGGTTTTGCCTGGGTCTTGCAACCATCCATAGGTCCTTTGCCAAAATGGAGATCATCTTCTTGAATAACGACTTGTCGCATAGAGGGCATCCGGAGTAGCTCATTGTCTAATCAAGTATAGTACACCAAAAAATCCTGCAATATAGCGAAAACTCCGTGATACAGAATTAGATATATATATATATTTAAAACATGCAATACAGTGAAGCTGCAACAAGTGAACCGCAATATAGCAAGGGATGACTGTACTTTAGTAATAGTTTTGGTAATAAATAACACAATTAGATTGGTGAATCCCATGTATAACCGTGTACAAAGCTTGGGGAGTGAAGCCTTGGAATGGTTGGATTCAAACCCCCTGTATCCCATTCCCTTCTCCAACCCTCCCCTCCCACTAGACTCACTGCCCTAGTGACCACTCATCCGCTGGGGGCGCACTTGAGCCTTCTCTCTGATGAAGGATCGAAAAGATTAACAACTGGCAGCGTTCCCTTCTGGCTGGAAGTTCAGTCTGCTTCCTGATCCACCTATTAGCTAATAAGTAGACTCCCTATTGTGTTGTCTGAGGCAAGAAACTATTTTGGTCTTAAATTTCTCATCTTTAAAATAGAGATGTAGGGCTGGGGATATAGCTTAGTGGCAGCACCTGCCTGGCAAGCACAAGGTCCTGAATTCGATCCCCAGTACAGCAAATAAATAAATAAATAAATAAATAAAATAGAGATGTAGATGTTGAACAAGATGATTCCTGGGGGCCTTTGCTTCATTTTATGAATGCCTATGTTCTTTAATAGATAATCCACACTAAAATGACTATATGTTACTGATCCTAAAATGCGCTTTTTTCACACAGCACCTGGGAAATCAGGACGTAAATTACAGCTAATGGTAATGTAGATGGCTGTGAAGTGTTGTGTAGTTAAATGCACGTGGAGTGCTAGGAATAAGGACTACTCAGTCGAGAGTTTCTACAGGAAAAATTGCCATCAGCATACTGACTGAAAACAAAAGTATACAATTTTTAAATTTTTAATTTAATAGAGATTATCAATGTAGAAAGCAATCTAAGAACTTCTAGACTGGCTTGCATGGCCCTAAAGTTTCCTTTGACCCCATGCTATGATACACTCACCTTCTTTCAATTATTTATGTTCATTTTATTTATTCATCAATTAACTATAAAGAATTCTGGGACAGATGAAAAGTAGCTTATGGGAATGACATGGTAATATTTTACCCAACAAATAATTATATGTACATTTCCTTTTCTTTTTTTTTTTTTTTTGCGGTACTGGGGATCGAACTCAGGACCCTGCACTTACTAGGCAAGTGCTTATTCCACTGAGCTATATCCCCAGCCCGCTATATGTACATTTCCATTGGAGTGTTATTGACGTTCAAATTAGAGCAGTGTTACTAATGCTATCATGCAGTAATTATTTTCAAATAGATGTGTTTGGATGCATAACTATGGCAAAAATAATTCGATATTTGCTGATGGCTTAAAAGGTCCTTTAAATTCTCGTAGAAGCTTAAGAGTCCTTTGCTATAAGCACAGCACCATATAACATGCTCAAGATAAGCAAAACACCTCTCTGTTCTGATTCTCAGTGACGGAGGAGAACTGCTTTATGATAATGGCTAGGGTTTTGTTGTGGTAATTAAGCATATAGACAGAACAAGAAGCTGCTGGTTATTTATACATCACTTGTTGCTGGACTTACCAAGTCTTGTTCCAGGTTCTGGCTCTGAGTTATCTGTGGTCAGTCTCACTTGGCTGTGAACTGAAGTGATTCTAAATAGGATCATCACAGGAGTAAGGCCCAGAGGTGCGGTGGAGTTGACCTTGGAAAAAGCACTTAGAAAGCAACACCCAGTACCAAAACCTGGGATCAGTTATCCAAAGGGCTGTCTTCGAGGGCTGGGTTTCATTTCTGAGTTTTCCTAATTGACAGTAGAAATCTCACTTTATCACATGTGCCGCGAATTTGTTAGTCTGAAGGAATTAATCAAAACGCTATTTCTATAAACATTTTTATTGAATCAGCATTTCTAAAATCATACAATTTATGAGTGAGACCTATTTTGGGTAATAGCAATTACTTAGGAAAGCTGCTAGATAGTTTCTGTCAAGCTCAATTAAACCTTTTCTTCCAGGAGACTTTTTCAGGAATTTGTGAACTGTTGACTGTTGATACTATGCCCCGCATATTACTCATAAACTGGAATCTCTACCAGTAAAAATAACTCAGAGGCATCAATCCCCAAATCTGGAAGCCAGTTGACTCCTTTTAGACAAATTCCATATGTGTCTCCTTACCTCATCCCAGCTCAGCATTTGTGTGTGTGTGTTATTTATGGGTAAAGTTCACTATTCCTAACGTTCTAAATCTTTCTCCTTTTGCCCTTCCTTCTTTCTTTTTTAGAGATGTCCACTCCATTGTTTTACTACGGACCTTTTGTCAATTTTAGTGATATGTAAAGCACCTAAGGACACATGGAGAAGCTTAGACTAGCACCTTTGTAGAAAATCCTGATGAAGAGCTTATCAAAAGAGACTGTTAACACAATTACAAAATTGCAGTAATCTCTAGACCTTTAGAGGTAACATTGATTGTAAAGTATTGGGGAGATAGAAGAACACTGGGAAAAGTGGGCGTTCCGAACATTGGTAGCTGTGGAATTAAACTGAGAGGGACGTTACAGCGGGGGTGCACCTGGGCAGGGTTGGCATTGACAGAAAGTAGCTAAGGACGGTGGTTCAGGGACCGTGGAGAGGGGTCTTCCCCATTAGCAAGAAGGCTGGAGGGCTATCACAGTCTTCCAACTCGGAAGTCCCTGAAGAGTTTTGAGTAGAAAAACAGTAAAATGGCAGCTATATTTTAGGAAAATTAATTTGGTAGCATTGGATAGAATTGGAAGAAAAACCGAGAGGCTACAAAACCAGTTTCTACCATACTAAGGAAGGAGTAAGGTGATAACCAGATAAGAAAGTAACTCAGGTCACCAAGTGGCACCAGTGTTATGACACTCACAGGAGCAGCAACACCAACTGCCCTACATAGATTAGTCACACGCCCTACATAGATTATTCCATGTAACTTTGCCAATGACCTTATGAGAGAATGACTATTTTATGCCAGATTGACATTTTACTTGCCACATTTAAAACCACATTTAACCCACCTGTTTCCAATCCTGCAGAATCCTCTAGGCCTCCGCCAGGAAGCCGCCCCTCAATCTCCAGTGGAAATTCATGTGCCATTTAAAATATATTATGCTTGAATCCCATTTTGCAGATGAAAAGGCAACACTTAGCAAAGCTGAATGATTTGCCCTGAGTAGTTGTTAGCATTAGATTCTGACACTGGAGCCCACGCTCCAGAGAGGGACATTGGAAATACCTGAAATACAGAAATGAGAACTAAAAAATACTTAGTTAGCTTAGCACTGTATTCTATATTGTGGCACTTCAAGGTACAGATTCGGTCTTTTATTGTAAGTGTTTAAAATATAACCAGAGAATCAAGAACTGCAACAGTGAAACAATTCATGAACCAGACAGTGCCATGGATGGGCCCCCAGGAAACAGACTGAGATTTGTGTGCAGAGCTTTGGTGGAACAACACCCTTATGGGATGGGAGATGCAGGAATGGGAAGCCAAAGACCCCTCACCTGGGAATTCTGGAGCCAACATAAACTTTCAGAGTTACCCCAGTACAGATGAGGCAAAAGGCCAGGCCCTTGACAGCCCTGCACCATGTTGGCAGTGGGTGCTGGCTGCCCCTGAAGAAGGAAGGGAACCTGTGATCACAGCAGCTTCCTTTCACTGATGAGGGGTCCCAGGGAAGAATTCAGCTGTGACTCTCCAGTTCGGGTCGGGCCGGGAACCTGGACCACACACTGTAGCATCCACGATAACAAAATAATAAAACATGTTATATTTTTGAATTACCTTCTCTTCAATATGTAATCACTTTCAGTCACATTTTGGAGGGATACTTTTCCCTTAAAGTACTTTGTAGGTGGGGAGGAACTGCACATAAATTGGTCAGTACATTTCTTTGCCATGCAGTGATGGCCTTAGTTCTTTATGAAGTTAATCGCCATGGAAGGCATTTGTGTGTGGCTTCACCCAAACGTGTTTGGGGTGCGTTTGGTGTTAATGTGTAAATCCAATACTGTTTTCACACCTGCCGTCTTTTTTTACGAGGCCCTGTTCAAGTAGAAGTCTAATATGGCTTTCTTGCTTCAGTCTAAACTAAGGCTGTGGACTGTTACCACTGGCCAGGAATCCAGCATAGATGGTGTCATGAAGTCATCCTTTGAGTTCATTGAAAAGCCACTGCCAGGCTTGCCTGTAGAAAGAGGCCATGTGAAGGCTGTCCTTGCTAGAGCCACCTAGGGGACATTCCAAAGTACTGTCATGCATCTTGACAGATTCTGGGCACACGTGCACCTCTGGATGTCACTGCCGGAGGAACCTGAGTCCTGGGGCCCGAGTGGGACCCAGGCATGTACACATTTTACAGCCTCTGGAATTCACCAGTTTGAGGACTCCTTGCTAGTGGACCAGCAGAGATCTTTGATGGATCAGTTAATTACACAGTGTCCCTAGAGGAGGTGAGATTCCTGTTGGATAAATTGCGGGGGGAGTTCAGTAGGCTAAATCGGAAGAAAAGGTCTTGGAGAAGTGGAGAATGCCATCTGGAAACGAGAAAGAAGATGAAGAAAAGCTTAAAGAATTCTGTCACCCAAAAGAGAGAACAACCCCCCTGAGATCTGCCTCCTATCTGATCAACAGGGCTTTAGATTTTCATAGGAGCACGGCCTCCCTAGTGTGAACTGCGCATGCATGGGATCTAGGTTGCACTCACCATGTGAGAATCTAATGTAACAATAGAAATAATGTAGGCAGTATAGTAACAATAGAAATAAAGCACACAATTAGTGTATTATGCTTGAATCATCCTGAAACCATCCCCACCCCCACCCCTGTCCGTGGTGTATCTCAGCTCAAATCCTAGCTCTGCTTCCTAGCTGCTGTGCAACCTTGAATAATTTACTTGCTATCTGATCCCTGGTATCTTCAGATGTAATATGGGGATAAGAAATACACAAGACTGTTAAGCAGCACTTAGAGTTTGTGGATATAAAGTATCCAGGGCACAACCCAGCACCCAGAGGAAGGACCCAGTGAACATTTGTCTGGATAGCCATGTATGGCCCTGTCTTGAGCTTTCTTTTCCTATCAAAACCAAATTTCTGCTTGCAACCAGGGGATGCTGTCTTTGAAACTTGCACATGTCCTGCAGCAAAGAAGGACTCAGCTCAATGAGCAAAAGCTCTGTTTATTTTGAACCCAAATCTGCTTCCTCCTGCGTGCTTGAAGACAACCTGCAACCTTCACTCCATGGGGATCCTTTAAATCCAAGAAGTCCATCATGCCTGACTGTGGTCACTGCTACCCCAGCTCCAGCAGGTGGTCCTCATAGCTCTCACTGAGTGTCTGCTGAGTGGCCACTTGATGCCACTTGTCCCTCTAAAAGCTAAGCCTGCATCTTATCTAATTTACAGCAAAGGTACCAAGGTATGGGCCCTGCTTCTGCAAACTCAGATGTCCCTGGAGAAGTCATTCCAGAAGCACTGGCTCTGTGTTTCCTGGGGTCCAAGTCAGTGATTCAAGAAAAGCCAGTGACAAGGTAGGAATACTCCTCTGTCAGAGAAGACAGCTCAGAGAGTTTTCACAGCAGACAAACTCACATGAGAGAAATGTCCGGCCTCCTGAGAATCTCTCTTTGGACAAGTAGATGCACTGACTGGAAAAGGTGTGTTTAAGTCCCCTCACGGAGACGCACCTCCTGACAGCCCAGTCATAAGATGCCACTCCCTAGACAGCTGTTGGGGCTCTGTGTCCCCTCCTGCAAGGCCCAGGTGGACACCATCCTTTTCTTCCACGAATGCTTAAAGCAGTGGTCCCTGACCTTTTTTACCACTAGAGACTGGTTTCATAGAAGACAATTTTTACAAGCAACTTAACAAGATATTGTCTCAAATTTAAACAGCAAAAATGACTGCAGAATGTGTTTTAGTGTGAAAACCCTGGTTTCAATCCCGAGTTTCACATACACACACACAAACACAAAAATTGTATTAAATTTTTTACAATGGAGATTCTGGGGGCTGAGATTGTAACTCAGTGGTAGAGCACTTGCCTAGAATGTGTGAAGCCCTGGGTTCAATCCTCAGTATCACCAAAAAAATGAAAAACACAAAGCAGTTTCTGTTTCAGGAGGTGTGAGTTGGGGCCCAGGCCCCGTATTTACACTAAGCTCGCAGGTTCTGCTACTGCTGCTGTTGGCTGGCAGATGACATTTGGGGAACCAGAGGTGTCAATTCATCCCCCTTTAAGAACTGAGGGTAGATCTTGATCATATTATCCAGAAGTCTTTGATGATAGAGGACGCTGATGACCCTGTTTCCCAGATGAGAAAACAGAAAATAAGATGGCCCTGGTGTTCATACCACTGTGGGAAGTCCCTAGTGGGACCTACCGTCCTGCCACGAAGGTACCAGCTGGGCTGGGCCTTCCTGGGAGCCAGCAAAGATGAAAATATGGACGGTCACGTAGTCATTCAGCTGGTGTTTTTCTGAGTGCCTTCGGTGAGCTAGAGGCTGCTGCAGACCTGTGAGCTGCAAAGGTAAACAAGGCACCTTTGTAAGCTGGTGGAGCCAGTCTAACCCAAAACAGTTATCATGAGGTTTGGTTACACTGTCGCATTTGCAGCTCCCCTGGCCCAAGCCCTAAAACACCCTGACTTGTCTCACTCTGTCAGCCTCTGTCTCCAATCTGTCACTGGGTTGGCTCAATACAAATAAACAGTGCAGGGCAACTGCCGGAAAACTTGGACAGTCCAACTGCGGGCCCAGGGGTGACCTGAACTTGCATGGAACAGTCCCGCTACCCCTGTCCAAACGGCCTGACCCTGACCATCAGTCTGCCTCAGACCTCAGGCCCTATCTCGGGGGAAATGAGACACGCAGGGCCTCCTCCAGGGGACAGCAGCGAGGCAGCAGAGGAGGTCACGTGCCAGCAAGCGCTGTTGAAAGAACTGGCAGTATCGGTACTGCTTCCAATAGAAGAGCCCCGCGGACCGCAGAGGTCTTCCCCAGCTGGCTCCCTCACGCATCCCCCACCGAGAGGCTCAGCTCTAGGGGAGGTGATATCAAACCTGCCTCCTCCGCGGTGCTGCAGGATTCGCCCTCCAGCCCCTCCCCAACCGGAGACCCACACTGGCTCTTTCCTCAGCCTCCTGTCCCCAAATAAAGCATTGTAGGCCTGGCCTCAGGGGCGCCGCTGGGCTCTGTGGATTGCATCTCGGCATTTACAAGCCCAGCCTTTCTAGTTCTTCTGCCCACGGTGTCGGAGAGCCACCCTCTTGGAGCAGTGGCAGCTTGGCGCTGGGATCCCTGAGGCTCCTTTGCACCCCAAGCCCGCGTGGCTGTGTGCCCTGTGTGCAGAGAGCAGGGGCCTCTGTCCCCCTCGGCCAGCTCTCCTCCTCTGGACCCGCGATGGAATCGCTCGACGTCGTCCACTTTCCAAGCCTCAAACGTACATCTTTGAAAGCTGGTTCCCAGTCCTGTTCTTCCTTTCTTCACATGTGTTGCTATCTAGCCATTCTCTCAAGTTCCCCCGATAGCGATCAAACAGCAAAAAATAAAAACCGACTCCTTTCATCAGTGCTCGCTGTCTTAACCACTGTTTCACACAAGCGAGTCTTAGCAGACGATGTGCACAGGGCCAGTTCCAGGGAGGGCACAGGCTCTAGGCGGACACAGAGCTCTGCTCCTACTCCGCACGGCACTGCCTTTGATCTTTAATTTGAGCCATTCTGGGCAGGGCTCGGTACACTCTGAAAACACACAGTGTGATTAAAAAATGTTCGGTCCGTCAGCCAAAACATTTGTTTATATTTTACTCCCAATTTCAAGGCTCTTGTTTCCTGTCATGGTTTCCTTGGGGACATTCTTTATGTAATTAAAGAGGTGTGAGGGCTCCGATCATGATCCCACCTCCAGCCACAGAGTATGGCTCCTCTCTTCCCAGCAGGGGGCCCAGCAGGTCATAGCAAGACCACCTTCACCTTCACTGGGTCATTTCCGGGTTTGTAGACCACAGTGACAAGTCTGGAAAGGAAGAGCCTCACAAAGACCAGGGTGCTCTGAGCAGAGCCTGGGAACCCTTTAGAGATGGGAGGAATTTGAATATACCAATGCATCTAGCAATTCTGTGCATTAGAGATGGCTTAGCATAGGCATCATCTCCACCCAGCAGATGCACAATAAACAAGTCCTCCAGGTCCTTCCACATGTGCCCTGCAGAGGAACAAATCTCCCCTGGTTGAGAACCACATTGGATAGACCTGGGAGGGGAACTGTCCTTCCAAGGTACTTGGTTCTGGTTCACAGGACGGTGTTGGCTGGGGGACTTATAATACCCACTGTTTGTTCAACAACGGATGCATTACTGTTAGGTTTCTGGGTTTTGAGCATACCGCCCTCTATCCCGGTTTGAATCAGAACAACTAAATTCACAAGCTCCACAACGTCCAGTCATTTTTGCATTGTTATTTCTACTCTACTGGGGAGATTGTGTGTTCAGTTCCCAACGCCACGTCTTCCTGGCCGAGAGATCTTAGAGAAGTGAGCTAGTGCATCCCTCTGGGCCTGTTTGCCCATCTGAATGGAAATAATGGCCATGCCAAGCTCAAAGAGCTGGCAGCTGAATTAAATGAGATAATCTATGGCAAGCATTAAGCACAATGGTCTCTAAATATTATCTACTATCATTAGTAGTTGTTCTTTGGCCCTAACATGTATTGGATCAAGAATCAATCTCATTCTCTCTTCCTTGAAATTGGTTTTTGAAAATCTACTTCCTTCCCATGTCTGGCACTACCGGAATTCTGGATGACCAATCATCCCTCCTGGAATGTAGACCTCCTCCTACCACACAGCTGACCTCACTAGGGTTTTTAGGGTCACATGTCCCCTGATTAAAGTTTCCAGGTGTTGTCCACAACCAACAGGCTGAACTCCAAAGTCCAACTGGGCAGATCCTACTTCTTGGGCTTCTCCGTGATCCCCAGCATGTTGGAATTGTTAGTTTGGGTTCCCATGACCAGAGAGTGCAGACTGGCTTCCCTGGTTAAATGTCTGTATGTTTTCAAGCCACTCTTAAGCATTGGTTGAGTGAACTTCCCTGTCCATAGTTTGTATGTCTTGGACCGAAGTGTAGCGCATTTTTTCCTGTTATGTTTTAAATATAGTTTTGTTTCCCCGGCAAGCACTGTAAGTGATTTGGAAGCATTGCTTGGTCCTGAGTGATTTCTTTTCTGCATCTCATGGAGGGCCTTGTTTATTTACAGTAATAAGAAGACTACACAAACAGCTTACATGTGAAATTTTCTCCTGATGACACAGGCTGATGATGAGGGCTGATTCGCGAGTGAGGGGAAGTTGCAACTGAGGTTCTTTCAGCTCTTGTCTGAGCCTGTCCCTGCCCCAAGTCTCCTTATGTGACAGGCCTTGTGTAAGGCTACGATTTTATCACAGGTCGCCTACTTCACAGCTTACCCTTTTGATATGGAGGGGGTGGACAGGAAAGAAAAAAGAACACAAAGGAAAAAGGGCAACTAAAAGAGAAATGGCCTCAGAATCATATTCTTTGGAACTTCTGGGCATCGGTTGACCTTCAATAGAAAAAGACTTCCAGAAATATTTTTTTGCGTCACCACAACAGTTGGGTGCTTCAACTGTGTGTTCTTAGTGGGTCGCCATCTATGAGGAGTACAGGTGCCCAACCCTACTTTTGAGGGTGACACCCCCCAAGAGTAAAGACAAACCTAAGTGGAGAAGCAAAGGCAGTACTTACTTTTGCCCCATTTTTTATAAAATATAAATCCATTTTTAAATGACACATGGTAATCACACATATTTATAGAGCACAGCGTGACATTTTGGTATGTTCATACAATGTATAATGATCAGATTGGGACAACTGGCATAACTATTGCTTAAGACATGTGTCGTGTCTTTGTGGTAGAGGATTCAAAATCCTCCTTACTGTCTATTTTGAAATATCCAAGGAAACATTGTCAACTGCAATTATGCTGCTGTATATGGAGGGACACCGGAGGTGATCCCTGTGTCCAGCCGCACCCTGTACCCTTGCACTGTCCTCAGTCCATCCCTCACTCTCCCGTACCCTCCCCAAGCTCTGGTAACTGCTATGCTATGCTCTGCTTCTTTAAGATCAACTTCAGTGTCCACATTTAAGCAAGAACATGGGGGATGTGTCAGTAGTACTTCTCAAGGCACATGTTTTGATCCCTTGGTCATACCATTTGCCTGGAAGCTTGCACAAATCATTAATCTCTGCCTTCCATTTAGTTTGGCTTCCTGCTGCGTTACAATAATCAGTAATCAGGCTTTGGTCTGTTTCATCTACTAGCCTGGGAGGTAAATAACTAAAGGAAAAGTCAGGGTAGCATCATGGGTGAAGGCATGTGGTTGGACCTGAGCTAAGCCTGGTCTTGTCCTACTTCTCCTGCCTTCCAGCTCCCCATTTTGCTCTTGTTGCTTTTGCTGTTTTCTGCTGTGAACTGTTGCCATCTGCCATGTGCCACATGGAGCCAGCCAAATATGGACTGAAACATCCACAAACTGTGAGCTAAATAAACCTTTCCTTCCATAATTTTGGGTGTCAGGTATTTTGTCTCAGCAACAAGACAAAAGTAACCAAGACAAGGGGAACCCTGGAAGTGAAGCATCAAGTCAAGTGCTTGGCATCTCCAGCCCATGACCACTGCTGCTGTGAGCGAGAGCGTGGCTTGTACAGGTCCCTTGAGAACAGGGAGCCCCGTATCTGTACTGCCAGCTTCTGGCTCA
The DNA here is from genome assembly GCA_004027595.1 of Dinomys branickii. Classification (NCBI taxonomy): domain Eukaryota; kingdom Metazoa; phylum Chordata; class Mammalia; order Rodentia; family Dinomyidae; genus Dinomys; species Dinomys branickii. Next base: position 219,272 of record PVLD010000189.1, read on the forward strand.
TTCTCTGAGAATGAAGGTGTCTGAACTGGATGTGTGAACATGACACCCTTGTTAGCAGATATCTGCATCATCAGTATGAGTATTTTAATAAGCAAGAGCATGTTAGCAGCCCAGTGGCACTTCCAGTACTTTGGCAGCATCTGGACAAGTGACATTCTTCAGTGCCCATGTGATTTGGGAAGAGGATTCTTCCCCAGAGAATCCTTCACAGAGAAATGGTGACCTAGGGCCCACCTCCCCCAAGGACAGGTGGAGCAAATGGAAGAAAGGTCCGTCAAAAGGAGAGGGGAGAATATACCTCAGAGGGCATAGGAAGAGGTCTTGAAAGAGAAGGTGTGTCTCTGTATGCAGAATGGTAGCAAGTCCCAGGGGCACACTGCCATCTCTAAGCTGGACAGCCAGCAGTATGGGTCGCCGGTGTGGGGACCACATCTTCATACAGTTGCACCGTGCTCTGTCCGGCATTCTCCATTCCAAGCAGGGACTACTGGGGAGCCTGCACACACCTCCACCGATGGGCACTGTCCGGATGGCTCTCAGCTGGGCTGCAGTCTGACTGTCATTGTTGGCACACAAAAGCCTGGTTCCATTAAGATGGACAGATATTTCCTGCCGTTGTCGCATGGCCTTGTGCTCACAAATATTTGCTGTTATTTAAAGCCCCTTCCTTGCAAATATGCTTTGGTCGCATTTGTGTGGAGCCCGTTAATTAGGGCCAGATTTGAAGTTCTCAGAGCTGTCGCTTCTGTTAATTGACTGCAGGGAATGTAGGACTTCATTTTCTAGGAGATAATTTGGACATCAGAGAAAAGCCAAGAGATCCTCGAATCCCTGTGGCATTTACCTTGACTTCCAGGCTTCTAATGAAAAGCTTCTTACACAAAAAGAGACAAAAAGTCCCTTTCATAGAAAACATCAGCATTCTCTGCCAAGCAGGAGATTTATTGGGTGGGAACACACACACACACACACACACACACATACACACACACTAGCTTTCTTTGAGGCCCCTTGCAAAGTGAAAAGCTATCTGGGAAAAATAATCATGTGAGAAGATGGGCTGAAGATAGCAGCTTGGTTTTCTGTGAAAGAAAGAAAAGTGGACCAATTTACAACTGGGCTCTGCTAGAAGGTGAAAGAATGGAGTGTTCTTTCTCTAAAGGAAATGCTTTGAAAATTGTTTGGAAAACACTCTCTAGTTATAAGATGCTTTAATTAATAGTCAAAAACATGCCAAGATCACCAGTTATCGAAGAAATGCGGAATTACTTTCCCACCCACGCCATTTTGGAGGTGGCGTGGTGCCAGAGCTGATCCTAAAACTAATAGCAATCATAACACTAATGGGCTTAATGTGCTTGAGGTGTTCACAGTATGGCACTTTAAATGTATGCATTTTTATGGATTTTCTCATTTGACTCCTAAAAACCTACAAGAGAAGTGGTAGCATATGCCCACTTTACAGACAAGGAAACTGAGGCTGAGCCCCATCTTGGACAGTCTGCCCAAGGTCACAGAGCTGGTAGATGGTGGGGTTAAGATTAGGAGCTCAGCGAGGCCCGTGGGCAATGCTGTCCCAGTTTGTCACCCTACATGATCCTGGCACAGTGTGAAGCATGGGGGCTTGGGAGACAGACCAGGGTTTCATCCTGTACCACAAACTGAATAACTTTTCTGATCCTTGGTCCTTGAACTGCAGTGAAATAAGAAAAAATACCAGCTGCCTCATGGGCTCATGGGAAGTTTAAGAGAAATGAGAGTAAATGAAATCCAGAAGTACGCCACAGCGCGGGCTTGAGAGTATTCTGCAGCCACCACGTGCCCACTGTTTCATTTCATCCTAATTCGTTCTTTTTCCCATCGCTGGACTGAAGCTTCCACCTCTGTCAGCCACATGTTCCCTGCCTTCTTGGCTTCATCTTGGCCTTTTGTCACAGGAACCAGCACCGAGAAATATTTTTTGTTCAGCTCTCCCTAGCAATTCCTACAGCAATGCCTCCATCTTCTCTGCTGACCCCAGCTGGTCCCCAGAAGCCCAGTCTGGACCTCCCTTATCAGCCTGCCCCATCCTCCCTGTTGCTCAGGGATTTCTGACCTGCAGGCAGCTTCCTGAACCTCAGCTGTGTCCCCCTCAAAACTACTTTCTAGATTCCAGTTTTCTGTCTTAGAGACACGGGTGGGCATTCTTGACTTAGTAAATTTTCTGCATTTCCTAGAGGGTGGTAAAAAAAGAAAAAATACAGTAATTAGTAGAATGCTTTCCAGATATAATCCATAGAGTGCAGCTGTAGAAGCCAGGGCACCTGCAGGACTCCTTCAAATAAAGGAGCGTTTGGGTTAGGAGTTCAGGTGGCAGGAAGTAGCAACACCGAAAGTGGCAGAATTAACAGATAGGTAAAACACACACCTTTGGGAGACAGAAGGGAGTTGAGGATCCGGGCTGTTTTCAAATCCAAGTCATTTTTTTTACTATTGTTTACAGATCTCTAACTTTTTTTCATGTACTTTCACTGTGCCTATAAAGTTTTAAATGAAAATGGAAACAAAAATTCTTAAAATGTGGCTTTCAAAAAACCCTCTTGGGCTGTGCGCACAGAGGAAATGCCCCAGGAGGGAACCTTCAGATGGACTACGGACAAAGCTGTTGGTTAGGGACCAGCACAGGGAAGGGCTTAGGGACCAGCACAGGGAGGGGCTTAGGGACCGGCACAGGGAAGGGAGGGAAGGAGCCGGAGGAGGCCAAGGACACACTGTCGTGGGAAGAAAAGAGAGACAAGAACTTGGGGGTGGGGGCAGGATCTGAGAGGACCCCACTCGATGCAGGGGGAAAGGTCAGTAAGCTGGGGAGGATGGCGGTGGTGGCAGAAAGCTAAGCAGAAGATGATCGCGGGAAAGCGGATGGTTGCTGAAGACACGTGGCTGTGGAAGGGTAGAAGAGCAGCCACACTTCAGTTGCTGGCACTCTGGGAATGGAGGGTAGGGCATGTATCGTTATCATTTACTGGGTACAGAATTTGAGATTTACAAGATAGAAAATGTTATGGAGATAGATGGTGACATTTGTACAACGTTATGAATGCATCTAATACCAATGCATTTAATAACATTAAAACTGGCTGAGATGGTAAGTTTTGTGTTGTGTATATTTTACAAGCGGAGGAAGCATCCACCTGAGAACTGCACTGAGCTTGGGACTGCCCGTGATCCCGTGCATAATCCCGGGCATCACAGCCGCATTTTCTTCAGGGCATAGTTATTGTCTTCCAGTACAATGCTGAGACAGTGGTCAGCAGGGCAGACAGTCATGCAGAATTCTCTGAGGGTGAAGGTTACTTGGATACTCACAAGCTCTGTGCTTCACTCTAGCGTGCAGATACATAAAAGTTGTGATAACAAAGACACCAGGCAAGGAGGTCTTTAACGGGATTTTCCAGACTAGCACTCTTAACCCAGCAAGGGAGGTGTAAATTCTGAACCCCTGAAAGACGTAAAACTGTAACGCTGTACATAAAGCCATGAACTGCATATGGAATTGGCAAATACCACTCTATATCTGGGAACAGTTTATCTTTTCTGTGTAACAAAAAGAACCTTTTAAAGTAGTTTCCACTACTCCATTTAAACCATTGTCATAATTTCAATCATTTGAGCTGACTACATATCCGTACAATAAAACACTCTTATTTGGGCTTTGAAAGGACAATTTCAGGATATAGTTGGGGTTCACCAGGCACCAGACATTAGCATGGCCTACTCTTCATTACATCACATAAATTCTGCAACAAATTTTAACTGTAGGCTCAAAAATTTAACCAGAAGTCTGGTATAACCAGAATAGTGTACCTTATACTTGAATTACAATAGTGAAAAAATATTGGTGACTTAACACAAAGATGTCTTTCTCACACTAGTCCGTAAAGAGCAATTAAGGACGCTACTCATCAGGCACTGTCAGGCACTTAGGCTGTTGGAGACCACTCCACCGTCTAAAAAAACTGCCATCTCACTCAGAATTTGCCCTAGCAGAAGGAAGGTTGACAAATTGAGCACTCGCGATTAAATGCTTCAACATAGATGTGACATAGGCCACTCCCAGTCATAGCCCATTGGCCAAAACCAGTTATGTAGCCACATAGAACTTCACAGGGGTGGAGAGTTGTGATCCCTTGTGTACCCAGAGATAGAGGAGCCAGATACAGAAGAACACCAGTAATATCCAGCAGAAGTTCATTCTACCATCCCCTTCTCCCCAGAAAAAAAGATTCATATTTTCATCAATTTTGTAAACTATAATTTTAAAGCAAATCCTAGTGGTTTGCATGAGCCCTGAGGGGAGTTTCAATAAGCCAGATCTAACTTGGAAATGACATTCACATAAGTTAATTGAGTGTCATTCTTTGATTTAAATGCCCCATTTGCAATGCAGAACTAGTGTGCATCAAACCACAAAATTCCACTCCACAAGAACTTAGGCCCGTGAGGCATTCTGTGAATTGGAATGGAAATCCAGTTGTAGCCATGAGAACTATAATTAATTCAAGAATTATTATCACTGAATGTGTGCTGATCGTGAACAGAATAGAGAGTCAAATTTTGCGTGTTCTTTGCTTGAGACTTAGATGGAATGAGGCAGATGTTATGTTTTAAATACTTTAAACAGCTTGCTATTAAATGAAATCTTTATTTTATAGCTTGGGGTAGTCCTGATTGACTGTCAATACCTGGATGCTCACATTGCCCAATTCTTAAAAGATGGTCAAAGTAGACTCTAGATAACATGTTTAGCAAAAGGAAAGCCAGAAAAACATGCCGGCTCATTTAGGTGCATTATTTTTTCTTATTTAAAATAAGACCTGTCTCACACAAATGTATCAAAACTAAGTGAAATATATTAGGGGACACGACACAGAGCACTGTCCGAAAGTCCCCAGTGGACAGAACAGGAAGCAGGGTGGACAGTACATGGACAACAGCTTCTAGTGACCCGAAAGGTGGACTTTGCTGCAAGTAAGCCTTCCAGGGTAGCTCTCTGGCACTGGAGAAGGTCAAACAGAACCAAAGCGATGCGGTCTTGCAAGAACAGGAATGATGTGGAAAGCGAGGGATGGCGGGCACTCGGTAGGCCCTCTGAAGAGGGACCGAATGTTGACATGAGCCCAGATTCTGGAACAGGATTGCTGAGGTTTCATTCCTGTTCAACCCCTTGCTGATCTTGGGCAACTTGCTCAACCTCCCTGTGCCTCAGCTTCGTTGTCTCCAGAATGGAAAATGGTAGGTGATATTTCGTCTACCTCTTGCGGCGTTGGGAGGATTTAGTAAGTTAATTTATGTTATAAAGCATCTTTAAAGGGGCTGTATACATGGAAAATCCCCAAATCTTAGCGTTCCCACATTTTAGCTTGGAGTGCTCTTTTTTCCAAAGGGAGCAGTAGAGATCATCCCAATATATAAAACAAAATTTTATAAACACTATGTTTTTGTTTTATTAGTGTGAATTAATTTTTAATTCAAACATTAACATTGAACTACTATACGACCAATTAGGAAGTATGTAACTACTTTGCCAAATAGATTTATGGGTTCGATGCTTTGGCATTCAACTTACTTCTGAGTCTATTTCAGTTTGCAACTTTTGAAGAGTTCTTGATACACAATGTACTTTGAGACAGGTAGTCTCTTAATTAATATAAATAGCAACAGTTTGTCCTGTATCAAATTAGTTAATGCAGTGTTGTCTGCTGTGTTATATACTTCAGGGGATTCTGTGGTTGGAAATTATATATATATAGTATTTATCATAGTTCTTCATATTTTAAGAATATGTTTTAAAGATGATGAAATTATCCAGCAGTAGTTTGAAGGCCATGGATCTCTCTCACTTAGCAGACACATCTCATAAGTTAAATTGGCTCTAGTAACCAATTGGCTCCAGGGAACAGGCTGACACCTAGGTCTAACTTGGTAGACCAGATGACTTCTATGTTCTCTTCTACTCGGAGATCGTGGGAATCTAACATTCTGTGTGTGGAAGGACTACTTGCCAACAAGCCTGGCTTTGCTGTAATAAGCCTTTCCTTCTCATTCTATATTACAAATACAATTTTTCTTCTCTCCACGACTCAGATCTGTTATGAAAAGAAATTTCTCAGTTATATTTTATGAAAATAGATGTCCTTCGCATGAAATGATAGATGTCCTTTGTTTCAACTTCACTTTATTGCTCCTCTCCATTTTAGTGATGTTTGTGTCAAACAGAGAACTCTGGCCTTCAACAGTAAGGAGAATTAGTGATTTTTATGAACACCAACTAGTATCCCTAAGTTCCAAATTTGCAAGGAAATCCAAAATCAGCCTTGGCCAGCTAGGTCACTGCCAGTGCTACCCGTTTGTACTCTCTTCTCCTGACATCTTATCTCGAAAAAATTTTTTTATATCTGGTTCAGTTTATTGATACCTGAACAAGAGCATAGAGGAAGATAAACATCCTCATCTATGCTGATGACGTGGTTTTCCAGCTAACCAAAGGGGACAAGTCATTTTGCTAAACTGCCACCTAAATGGATTTGTATCAGAGGCACCATTACTGTTTTCTTTGAGGAAAACACTTTCCTGTGTTCAAGTGGTCACTTCCAATAACTTTCTCTAGCAGTCCAGGTCACTCCTCAGCTCAACGGTGATGCCTTGGTAACTCACGGGACCCCCTGGAGGAACTGACAATTCAAAGTTAATATTCTACAGCAGCTCATATTTAAACTGTAGGCGTCTAGCTCTCTCCTCCCTGAGGTCTCTGGAGTTCATCTTAAAGGGCATAGGCTACTCTCCTATCACTATTTGGAAATAGAAATTGAGCAGATTTAAATGACACAAGGACTTCTTTGCAGCCCTCATCATGTCCAGAAGACAGCCTCAAAGAGGGTAAACCTAGACTTTACAAGGGGAGCTCCAGAGTTGTTAGGGTGACTCAAATCAACCCAAAAGAAGATGGTCCCAGGGAAATCCTGGCTGCAAACCCCTGCTGCCATGAATTCTAGATTCCATTTCTAATAATCAAAGGATATTCTGAGGGCCTTCAACAGAATGAGCCAGGGGATGAAATACAAGCTGTCCAAAAGAATTTAAAATCTCATTCCCGTGGGTTTGCAACATGGAGACAGGCCTGCATCACACCTCCTTATTGCAAGAGGAGGACATGGCTGGGAGAAGTGCTAGTGCCAGGATTGCAGGCAGCACCAGAGGGCAGTGGACAGGAGGGACCTTGAGGAAACTGGGGCTTCTCCTGAGTATGAAGGGGAAGGTCATGCTGGTGTGGAGATGACTCCTGTCCACATTCTCGCAGTGTACCTCTTCACTTGCCTGCATCTGCATTTCACCATCTTCTCTGTCTCGGTCACCCTTTTAATCTTTCACTTGCACTTAGGACTCTGCTTTGAGTTTAGGGTTCAGATCCTGGTGCTTGGCTCTGTGACTGCAGACAAGTTACTTAACCACCGTCTTTCTTCCTCTAGTAAATAGGTTCACCCTAGATTATCAACAAACACCAGTTTCCTATCTTTCTTTCTGTTGCTTTTCTTGGAGGTCATGAATAATACCTCTGGTGACTTCTGAGCAATGGGTATAGCCTTGTTTATGGGGCCCAGAGTGACTCAAGCCCAGCAGTTGTTCAGAGTGAGTCTGTGACTGGTTCTGGCTCTTCTTTGACTAGGGTTTGTGTTACCCTGCTGGAGAGATGCTTTTCTCTTCACTTACATATTTGCTGCCATTCCACATTCTTTAAAGTAGACCCGCAGCCCATTCTCTCGCTAAATAACATTCCAAGGCAGCTGTTGTTTCAAGTAGGCATGGATAGCATTTGTTTGCATTTCTTTGAATTGGCCCTCTGTGTTATCTTTTGCTTGACTTTATATAAAGCATAAGACGCATGGAGATCCTTCCATGTATCAGATGCTTTTTATACACATGAAGCACCGGTTATCATCGTAAAACTGACTCCATACCTTTAGAATATGAAATCAATCCTTTCTGTTGCTAATTAATATATATTGTCCCTCTAATGCTGTGTTTTTGATGTCGGGGTGTAAGGACACCGGAGTGTTTTCAAAACTTTGGCACTCCCTCGGTTATCCACAACCAGGGATAACCTTGATCTTAAAGCTGCTGCAGGCCTAGGTACCTTTCCACCTGGAAGGTCGGGGGGGGGGGGACGCAAATAGATGCATGATGCCTGGGAGGAAATAATAAGCCTGTTTAAGTGACAGCTGACACCAGGAAGCCTTTCAAGCCAGAGGCATGACATGATGACAGCTGTACCTTGGGAAGATAAATTTCACAGACACATGCAGGATAGATTACCTGAAACCATAACATTTAGCCTTTCTTACGCTTTCACATCTGGGGGCATGATTTAAAAGCTCATAAATATGATTGGGACCTTAAAGAGGGGAATGGTAAAAATTAAGAATTTCAAGGTTCCACAGAAGAAGGTGAAGGATCAGTGTTTATCCAACTGGTTTGCATGTCCTAAATATTTAGGTACACAAGTGTATATCATTAGTATGGCCACTTGGAAGCCATGTGTCAGCATCGGATCTGCCAGGGCCGTACCTTTGGGGTTAAAGTTGCAAAAGAAAGGAAATAGTCTGCCCGCATGAGTGTTCTTCATCTGGCTGCCACCTGAGTTATTATTATGGAACACATTGAGTTTGACAGATAACCCTGTTCTTTGCCATCGTTCAAAAGATGCGGGAAAGAGCCGAGGTATTTCAGGCAAATTTCTTCCTTCTGAGAATGCATGAAATACTATGTCCTTATTCCTCAGAAAACAAATATGCATATAGGAGGTATCTATGGTTGATCTTTCATTCAGGGTCTTAATGATGGCAGCCCCAGGGAGCAGGCTCTTGGGTTGGATAATAACATCTCCCAAGGAACCTGATGGGTTTTTTTTTTTTTTTTCTAGAGTCATGATATTTCCCAGTTTGGTAAACCAACAGGTTCTATTTGCAGGGAGACAAATGAGCAGAAGATTTACTATTTAAGTGAGTAGTTTTGGACCTAGGAATTCATTATGAGAGGAAGGGTTGTGGAATAAATGTCCCTTCGCTTGGGTGCATGATGTGTAGGGCTTCTAGGAGCCAGAAATAAAGAGAAGCTGCGACAGGAGAGGCAGAAACAGTTCAGTTCACCTTTAGATGGGGGCTGAGGTGACGGGAAAGGGTTCTGGGGAAAGCCCAGGAAATACAAGTAAGTATATGTGCGCCTTGATCAGCCCTCTGCCAGGCCCTATTCTTCCAGGTAAAGAAGAGTTTCTGTTGTTCTAAAGGACTGTGCAACCTGCACAAGAGAAGGAGCCTGGGCTTTGGGGGTCACAAGGCCCTTCCTTCAAGCCCACCATCACCCCTTCCGTGGGAGCTTCGACAGTATCTACACTGGGCCCCCGTGACATAGGGATAGTAATTCCTACCTCCCAAGGTTTCAAGAGAATTAAACAAGATAACACATGTGAGTACATGGTGGGAGCTCTGGCCAAGAGCTGTCACATTTATTCCAAGGGCTTCCTACTGCCTGTATCACCAGGAGATGCTCAAATCCCCGCGTGCATCTATTTTCCACTTACAGTTCGTCTGTGGCTATGATCCAACCTGCCTGGGCTATGGGCTCCCTCCAACAGCCTCCCTCGCCGTTCCTAAAATGAACACAACCCTTGATCCATTCTTGAGGCTTTCCATAGCTTGCCTCCAGGGCAAACCAGGAAATTCAAAAACACTTTTTAAAAAAAGAATGAGAGAAAGGTAAATTCTGAGCCATCCCTGGAAGTCTTGATTGCTGTCATCGCAAAACATTATTAAAACATAAATACATTGCCGTGGTTTCCCAGTTACAACTCTGGCTTCCAGCACTACTTGAGAATCTTGTGTAAATAGAAATGGGATTGAAGTGGACAGGGAGAACAGTCTCAGCTTCTCTGTTGGTGCAGCAGTGTGTGCACCTTGTGTGAGATAAAGGATCCCTTGGCCAGATGGCCAAGGTCTGTGGAAGGACGCAGAGGCAACCCCAAGGGGAATGACAGGCAGGCCAACGTTTTTCCAGCCTCTTCTGTGCACCAGTTTTGAAGTAGGAACTGTCGCCACATTTCATTTAAGCTTCACAAAAGATTGTAAATTATCCCGTATCACCCTCATTTTACAGGTGGGGAAACTAGGGCCAGGAGAACAAGGTCACCTGGAAGTGTAGGTGCACCAGAAGTGTGGCGGTGTATCCAAAGGAAAGCTTTTGAACATACAGGGCCAAGGAAAACTTCTTCTTTCATAGGATAGGAATGGAAAGGGGTGAAAGGAATCTAAACCAGCCGATCTAAAGACAAGAAACTAGGTGTAAACCTAGATGTAGCATTCCGGTGAAGATGTGGGAGGTCTGGGAGCAGAAAGAGGCTTACATCACAGCAAGTCAACTTCAGATTCAAGGTCAGTCTTAGCAGTCCTCCCAGCCACCCAGGCCTGCCACCATCTCCTTTCTGCCCCCCTGTTTCCTACCTGCTTCCTGTCTCTGTCCCTTTCCTCTTTGTCCAGCCCCAGAAGCAAAAATCGAACAGTTCCATGGACCCCTACTCGGTTTTGTCATCCTCTCTTGTAACCTTGGTTTCTGCCACCCCACGGAGCTCAGGGTCCCAAGGTCCACCCCAGGCAGTCTGTGCAAGTATCTTCACAGTGACGCTTTGTGCTCTAAAAGGAGTGGCTGTGGTCCTGCTGGCAGAGAAAACCATTCTCTCGTGGTTACAGGAACCTAAGGAAGAAAAACAGGGGAAAAGATAGATTGTTTAATATGAGAAAACAGTAAAATCCTCCAATGGAACAGCAGGCCATCACAGGGTCGTGAGAGGCATCTATAGGCAGGAAGCCCTCTCTCACCAACCTGGAAAACTCACTGTGCTTCCTGAGCCTTGGGTCCTTCATCTGTGAAGCCAAGAGACAAGGGGGTGGGGCCCTGGAGCCTTCCCTGCTCTCCCCAAGACTGTGCTTGTGAACATGTCTTCTCTCACCTTTGCCCCCATTAAGAATCTCACCAGGCAAAACTTTCCAAAGACATTTTTTTTTTAAATTTCCATTGGAAACCAAAGGGTGACCATTTGCATTGTCTTTGTTTTGACTGGATGGAGAGTTGCTTGTCATTTGGGAGACGGGGTGCAACTTGAGAAAACGGGAAAGAACATGCAGTAAACAAGAGGTGCCCTGAAAGGTCAAATGATCCCAGGTTGCGGGAGCTTTGGTCTTCCAGGATGCCTCTGAGCAAGAGAAAGAATCCTTTTCAAATTGGCTATCAGGAAACCCATGAAAAAGCACAAAATCTGCCTCGTAACCTGCCCACTGACCTGAAAATGTGAATAGTGCTGGGTGTTAGCGCATGAGGAGCAGTAGCGGACAGGGTTCTCTGGGACCTGAGTTCCTACCAAAGAGAATTGCTGTGGGACGTAAGCAAGGCAGGGAATATAATGTCTGAGCCATCTTAGAATGTAACGGATGCTCCGTATGGACTGACCAAGATGAGTCACAGCTCAGAGTGGGAGAGTAGTTTATGATTTACCAACTCCTTTAAAAATTCCCTTCATCCTCCCAGAGCCTCTGTAGAGTAAGTAGAGGGGTATGAGTTAACAGCATTTTAACAAAGGAGTCACACTGTTGGAACCTGTGAGCAAGTGGCCCAAAACCATACAGGGAGAACATGGCATAGCCACTAGTAAAACCTATCTCTTTTGCTCTAGAAAGTTCTGCAATATCCCACCAGCTTTTTAGCTATTTCCACAAGACAATAAGTTAGGAAGTCAGAAAAAGAATTGCCCACTGCAAGAATTCTGGCATGCAGAGGGGAGAAAGCAAATCTATGCAGTAGATGAAAGCGCATAAGTGAAGAGCATGACTAAGAACATCTCTGAACCACCCAGGGCAGGAGTCAGCGAGCTGTAGAAAGTTATAGATTTGCCTAAATCTCACAAATCCAACAGGGAGCCAAATCCAGCCATTGCCTGTTTTTATAAATAAAGCTTTATTGAAAGTGCCACAGACATCAGCTGTCCATGGCCTCTTTCATGCCACAGTAGCTCAGCCGAGTGACTGCAACAGAGACCGCATGACTGCAAAGTCTGAAACAGTTCTTACCTCGCTCTGTCCAAAAGAAGCTTGCCAACCCCTGGATGTTAGGCAGCACTTCTCAAACTTGGCTGCGCAGAGGAACTGTAGTACCTGAGGATGCTGCTGAAATGAAAATTCTGAGCCAATTTTAGAGGACAGTTCCAATGAAAGAGGGAGAGGGAGCGAATTAGTGCATCCAAAAGCATTGAACGAACAAAAGGCGGTGACTCTTAAGATGACTTCATCTCCAAGCGATGCCTCAACCTAACTCCCAGGTCCCAGGCCATGGGCTCATCTTGCTCCTGTGTTCCCCCACAGCAGCCCATCCATCCTCAGCCCTGTTGGTCCTTCCTCTGCATGATTCCTGTGCTCTCTCACTGCAGTCTTCCCCTTGCTGTGTGGTCCAGGCTGCCGTCACTGCCTACCCACCCTAACGCATTTCTGAACACAGCATTCCAGGATGCCACTGCCTTAAGAGTTTGGGAACTGAAAACCCTGTGCTTTGATTTTTCCTTCATCCTCTCATCCCACACACTCAGCCAGTCCTCTCGGCTGTCCCCAGAGATCAGCCAGTGACATCTAAACAGCTGATACAGCCCCCCAATGTCGTAACTCATTTACCCAGATTCCTAAGCATTCGCCTGAACATTCCGCTCACATTTTTTTTAACATTCCATGAAAATATCTTAAGAAATGAATCATAGCTTAAGAGCATGGCAGAAACTTGAACATAAGAGCACAGTGAGTGTGAACTGAACCGAAATCTCCGCGTCCACCGGGCCTTTTGTGTTTATGGACCATTGCTCTGTCAGACGTTCAGCCACTGTTCCCTGGCACTAAACTGTGTGGCTTGGTGATGATCTGATGATCTTTCGGTGGAGGCCTATCCTATAGGTGCCATCTTGTGGAGGAAACTGCAAACAGACCTGCGTAGAAGTAGCCTGTGCACTACAAAAATGACAAGGGTGCACACACATCTGTCATTTCCCTGTGGTCTCGGGATTCACCAGTCTCCTGAGGGCCTCTGGTTGAGCAATCCACACCCATGGGTTCATGCTGCCGGTGCTCAGCAGACCTTCTGGAGTGTGGACAGTGTCCCTCTTCTCCTTTCTGCAAGAAGTTTTCTAGTCCTGATTCCTTGGCAGCCCAAACCCCCATCTCACAGAATTGTCCCACATGGGTTTTTCCTGGTACTGGCTCTTCCCAGGATGCTAAAAACTTGCAATATGGTCTGGCCAAGTATTTTATGGTCTCTTTAAATGTAGTTCCCCATACAGCCTTAGACCATAAAGGTAAAGTAGAAATCCAGAGGGGTCTATAATTCTCCACAAAAATGTGGATAGAATAAGTGTCATTGTCACAAGCCTTCCCATTCCCTTCTCCCCCTCCCCATGTCAGTCATTTAGGAAGAAGGATCTTGAAAGCAAAGCAGTAGAACTTTACAGTCTTGGATACACTCCCCTCCAAGGAAGGACCACCCTAGTGGGAAGAGGGGTAGTAATTCTCCGACAGAGATGAGATGCTTGCCTGTCTGGAGTAGTTTCTCTACATTTGTAAACTTCCTGGAGTTGACTCCTACCCAATTTTGTCCTGCAAGAAAGCCAAGATTTTCTTCCAGCTGAGTCCCTTGGTAAGGTGCTATTCTCTGATGAGATAGGATGAGGTACTGAAATGTGACAACCATCCACTTGATCAAAAGCAGATCACTAGTTTCATAATTGCCTTCATTTAGGAAGCCAAAGTACCTTTTATCCCATGGACCATGTCTTCTCTTCAACATAAATGACATTGTCAATGTTTCCCCCTTGATTCTTCATTCCAATTGAATTCTGTCTGCAAAAGAAAATTTCCTTGACTTTGTACATGGCAGGATTCTTCACATCAGGGTTTTAGATTTTTCTTTTTTCTAAGAAACAATGTGGCACCAGAGGGACCCTTAGAGATGATTCACTTCAAAGAGAAAATTGGCCCTGTAACTCTGATCCCTTGATTTCCCCAGCAGTTGCTCTTCTGTTCAACAAACCCTTATTAAGCACCTACTATGTGCCAATAGCCATGCTTTCCCTAGTACATAATCCTACTTTGGCTAAAGTTAAGACAAGAGACAATCTTAGGGAACTCTGAGATGCTGATAAGCTTGATGGTAAAGAACCATTCTTAAAAATTGGATAATTTTAAAGTAAAGAACTATTCTTTTTTTTAAAAAAATTGGATAATTAAGTCGTTTTCACTCAATAGCTTCTCTGACCTCTACCAAGACCACGTTGGCCCATCTGTTTTAAGGCTTTCTAGGGAACACATCGTGGTGTCACTCCTGTAAGCTGCAGAATAAACTAGAGCAGAGGTTTTCACTGGAGGTAGTTTTGCTCCAAAGGGGCCTTTTGGCGATGTCTGGGACGGTTTTGTTTATCATGCTGAGGAGGAAGAATGCTCCTGATGTGTGATGAGTAGGAGCCAGGAGTGCTGTCAGACACCCTACAAGGCTTCAGACAGTCCCTGAAAAAGAACCTTCAGGGCCAAATGTCAGTGGGGCTGGAGTGGAGAAACCCTCGCCAGAAGAAAGGGGAGTGGTCAGGAAGATGAGATTCTGGGCTTTCAAACCCTGACAGCCCCTCTTCAAACACAGCAGTCCTGCTCGTCTTTATATAGCAAATTCTTCATTTTCTGCGTGAGGTTATGTTTGAAAATGATATTTTCCTTGCTTTAAGAAAAAGATGGAAGACTGCTGTGATGGGAGGTGATGCTTCCTTGCATCCAACTTTACAACTGAGTCCAGTTAGAACAAATAAAAGCAGGCATGGGTGATACAGGACCGAGGGCAAAAGGGGTGAATTGGGGAGCATCTGTCTGAGCCCCCATCTTGGCTACTGTTAGACTCTGTTCATCTCATTTGCAAGCTGTGTTGAAGCAATGTGACTGTGTCTGTGTCCCCAAGGAACACCAGGGGTTGGTGGCTCTTTTCTGTAAAGGGCCAGATCATAAATGGTTCAGACTTTATGGACCACACTATCCCTCTTACAATACCCAGCCGCGCCACTGTAGCCCTGAAAAAGCCAGAGCCATTAAGTAAACAGATGGGAGTGTTTGTGTTCCAATAAATCTTTATTTATAAAAACAGGTGCCAGGACAGATTGGGCCTGCAGGGTATAATTTGCTGACCCCCGATTTAGGCTAAGAAGGAGACATGTTTGTTTTTCCTGCATGTGTGCCCCACCTAACACTATATTGACACATAGTTGGGGTTGCCTTAAGTGATATTTGCTGAGCAATACTGAAGGTCAATCGTACAAGCCCAAATGTGAGACAATTTTAATGAGAATAACCAGTGGAAAAAAAACATCCATCCAGTATTTCTCAAGGAATTTCTGTATATTAACTGTTTCCTCATGTATACATTTAGGGTGCGTCCAGTATTTTATTGTTAATAATACTATGAGGAGCTCTTTTGTACTAAAACATTGTTCGCCTCGTTTCCTTAGTGTCAATTCCTAGAAAAAGAGTTTACTGCATCAAGCAGTATATATTGCTAAACTGCTCTCCAGCAAGGTGGTATTGATCTGCATGCCTAACAGTAACACCAGAGAGATATTTATCATACGCAAAGGATTTCTTTCAACACAATGTCATGAATAGAAGTTTTGGCTGCCATATGTATTTCCACAAATTAGCTCCCCATAAATATAAGTAAATTGGTGTAAGCTACGAATCATTTTCATATTCTTCCACACTGTTGTAATGGCGTGGTTATTAGGGCAGGTCCTATTACCTGTCAGGGTCATCTAGCCAACCAGCTGGGGTCTCCTGTGTTTCCCGAGAACACTGCGGAGCATCTGCTTCCCATTAGGGAATCGGAACCTCCTCTCTCTCAACGCCTGGCACCAGCCTCCCTGCCACGATGGACAGAGGCCTCCTCCTGTGAAATTCACCACCAAATATGTCATCTAGATTGTTCATTTCCCTCAGGAAATTTCATTTAGGTTAATTTTGGCAAATAATTGGGGGTAATTCTTGGGCAATTTCTTCTAGGATGGCCTGTAATGTGCAAAATGTTCCTACAACATATTGAAAAAAAACTGGAAAAATACTAGGAATGTCTGATACTCACCCAGTCACCTTTGTAATAGCAAAAAGAAAAAAAATACCCCTTTTGAACTGCAGTACATGGTAAGCAACAATCATAAAATAGAGGTTTTCACTAGGCACCCTTTGAGCAGTAAAAGCGTAGGAGCCAGGTAAAGAGTCTTCCCCTTGTGGGCAACCTTGCCCTTCTTTTGACTTTCCAGGCTTTTCTGCCTTTGTCCAAATGGAAAAAAAGACTTCTTCTGACTGAGCGATAAAAGCAAATGCAATAGAAATAGAGGAATTCCAGGTGGTTATGTGATGATGATACTGACTTAGAAGAAGGCAGGATTCCAAACAGAACCAAAGCAAGGAAGACGATGTTAATAAAACCCAGCATTTTCCAAGAAGCCACCGTATTACAGCATTCTGCCAAGTATCTTCAGTGTTTGCCTTGCTTGAGCCCCCCAGCTGTCAGAAGAGGTCAATACTGCAGCCACAGAGTTTTTAAAATGAAGGCTCAGAATAGCCTGTTGTCTTGTGGAAAGGTACCGCACACATACATAAGTGACCAAGCCAGCAAAAGAATCTGGAGATGACAGACTCTAAAATCCCCTGACGACCCCTCAGTGGCAGTTCTGCAAGAGTTTGAAAAATAGACCACCGCTATTAAGTCATCCCCATCAGAAGCCAATTGATTGGCCTTCTGATACACAAACTAGAATCCGGTCCAGTTTTTTTCTGGACGCTGCTCCCTGAAGACCTGGAGGGTGCTGGAACTGTTTTGCGAATCACTAGAGAGAAGTCAGGGACTGAGCCACAAACACACTCCAGGCTTCCCGGCACTTGCCGGTCATTCCTGTTTTTCCTTCTAAGTGACATCAGAGGCACTTAGCAATTACACAGTGGTATTCTGGAGGAGAATGCCAGCTGGCTTAAGAAAAACACAGTGCATAATCCTTGCATATGATGCTTCATAGAACTATTCATCCAAAGACGTGCACGCAAAAAGTGGCAAAATCCAAATAAAGTCTGTCCTTGAGTTAATGGTACAATCCTGATGTCAGTGGCCTGCATGGTCTGGGTGGTGCACTGTGGGTAATAAGGTACTTTCATTAGAGAAAGCTGCATGGAAGGTCACTGTACTGTTCTCAAAAGTTATAAAGTAAAAAATAAAAATTAATATAACAGGAAAATGAGCAAGGATGTCTACTCCCTGTACATGAAGGATAATGTTCAAACAGCCAATATGGGAAAGATTCATAGCGTGGTTGGGCTTTCACAATACCAACAAAATTGAGGATTTGCTTCTGGTCCCAGCACTTCCCAGTACTCCGTGATAATAGCACTTCAACCTTGTCTTCTGCACCTAGGTCACTGCCACCATCCACTCCTTCAACAAAGCCAGGGCTCAGTAGGACCACTGAGCCTTTCACCTCTAGTGACCTCCAGGATTTATATAATGGTTAAAGGTATGAGCTTTGGCTTTGGCCCAAAGGTTCAAATGCAAGCTTCCCCTGATGCCTTGGTTCCCTACAGTTTCAGTAATCTCGCTAATGGCTTTTAAGAGCAAATAGGAAAAGTAGCTATGCGGCAGACTTAGAATATAGTAAAGATGGTGCAAGCATTAGACAAGATGATATTGAGGCCAATGGGAGAGAGAAGGAGAAAGATTCAAGCCTGCTTCCTCTTCTCCCAACCCATCAGTCACCACGGCCTTTTCATTTTGCATCTGTGCTTGGTATTTTTATTGAACCCTATTTACCCTATGGAAATCTCCATTCCTCTAGTGCAGGCTGGGATAGTACAGTGTCTGCTAGACTTTGTGTACTGAATTATCAGCTATCAACTTTCCGATGGAGAGTTGATCCCGTCCCAGCATGTCATAGAGAATGCAGAAATTCCTCATGGCTTAATAGTTTATAATTATTCCTAGACATGTTTCATCTCCCCTTCTAGACTCAAATTCCCAAAGACAGGACCTGTGTCTGATTCATCTGGGGTTTCCCAGGTGGCCTGTTACAGTCATTCGAAATCAGTGATCAAGTCCATGCATACATGTTTAGATCTTGTCCTGGCTGATCCTTCTTGTTATGCAGGTCCTAGCCCTCAGCCAGTCTACATTATCTTTCATTATATTACAGCAGCACTTTGCAGGAGAAGGGACAGTTGTCACATGTACATATGGCCCCAGAACTAAAAATAAAGGTCCTGAATACATATCGCCTTCCCGGTCTTCCTGCTCTGCTTCCTGCTTTGTGAAGTAGGTGTGGGATATTTTGCGAATTCATGGCAACTCTGTCTCTCAGAGATTGGGTTAGCCACTGGGACATTCAGGGGTGTTTCTAGTTTCTTTTTCCCCTTCAAGGAGGGTTCACACAGCCCTTCTTCTGATGTTTCCCTTGAGGAGCAAACTGTGGGCAGAGCTCAGGATGGACTCTGAGGAGCCAGGGCATCAGCTCTCTAGATCCCTTGGATGTGCACCAGGAAAGCTGCAAAAGCCCTCTTTCCTCATGCCTAGATTCACCCAGAGTCACAATGGCATGCAAGCAGTCTGGTGGGAATCCACCAAGGTATGCAGACTGTTTTCATATAATGTTCCATCCATGAGATCAGGGAGTTTTTTAATCTGTATCTTTGGTTGTCTGAAGTGGTCCGTGTTTGAATAATGTCCTTCTAATCCCATTCTGACTGAGCTGGGGCTTAGGACTGATGTGACATCTAGCTCATCATCGGTGGCCCTTGCTCATTGCTGAACTGTCCTCTCTGTTCTGTTTATAAGAGAGAGGCTCACTAGCTGTCCTGTACCATCTACATAGGACCCACTCCACAGCCAAAGTTGTCATCCAGAAACAGGTGTGAGCATAGCCCCCCTCCTTCTTCAGATACATAGTGGTTGCAGATTTCCTGGGATAAAAATTCCAGGAGATTTTGAATGCATCTGCCTTACTTCATCCCTATCGGCAACCGTGCCCTTCAGCCTTGTCACTCAGTGGCATGCTGTGTTCTTTCCTACTTCCAGGCCTTTGTGTAAGTGTCATTTTTATCCCAGGAGAATGAGCCCCGCCTGAGCCAGCTAGAGTCCGGGGTTAGCAGGAGTTTGAAGAGGGGAGGGAGGAAGGTGAGATGCTGCTGGAGAAGGCAGGGGGTATCAATTAGCATCTGCGTGCATCTGCCCCATCAGCCACGGTCACTGCTCCTGCTTGAATCAGTTAAGTTCCTGCTTTGGCAGCGTGGGTTCCATTTTGGTGGTGGCATTTCCTATTTTCAGAGGAAAGGGGGAGCCAAGGCAGTGGGGTTATGGAAACCATGCCAAGAAGACATTTCTGCAAAATATGTGCATGGGGTAGGGGCAAGAAATATGTGCGGGCAGAGAAATACATAGCAAATGTAGTATCTTGAAAGGCTAATTGGATGTGAATGAACATATTGAGATGATGTTCTGTTATTGTCAGAAGTAATGTTTTACAGAGAAGTTATTTGTGAAGAGAAACCCATTGCAGATGGACTAATGTGCACCTGAGAATATGGAAGCAATAATGCAGAAATACAGCACCTGCAGAGAGATATCAATCAACCATGAAGTCAGAGGGGCCCAAGGAACACCTTTTGATCTGACCCAGTTTATGGGATTTGACCTGCAAGGCCCATGTGAACAGACCTAAGGTGGCTTAACAAAATCAAAAGTAGTCTCTGAAAAGTTTGCTGACCACTTGGCCCCTGAGAGGTGGTCTGGTTGCCTTTAGAATTCCAGCTTGCGAGTCATCAAACAGGTCTCAGGTTTTTGAATACCATTCTGACTGCAAGCACTGTCTCTATCCCCGTAACCCAGGGAATAATCCCGTAATCCCAACATTTTACCATCCAAACTACACTCTGCTTACTTTCATCTGTCCAGGGACATGTGACAGAATTCTCTGCTTAGACCAACAGTCCCAATTTTGATTTCAGAAAATGTTATCATGAGCCCTAGGGCATTGGCTCCAGAAGTAGAAAAAGATTCCACGAAGTGCTTTCCATTGCGTTGCGAAGTTTGATTTTTTTTTTAACGCAAAATAAATCCCCCCCGACAGGAACATGAATGGGGGCAGCGCAGATAAAGCAAAAAGATCAAAATAAGTCATGGAAAGGATCCTTTAGGGGAAAAATCTGGAAAATTCCCTTAAACAAGACTGACTGTACAAAGAGTGTGCCATTAGCTTGAAGTCTGTCATCCTGCTGGTTGCTGTTCCTGGCCGTCTGCTTCAGGAAAAGTGCCTTGGGATAATTGGGCACAATTCCTGCTCGTTGCCTCTCCAGAGGCACAGTTAGCAGGAGAGATTCTGATCTCAGACAGGGTTATTTGATTTCCTAAGAAACTGGGCCAGGGAACATGATTGGGGGGGTTACTTTGCTAGGTGTTTATAGCATCTGTAATTGGAAACAGAAGGCTTGGAAGCCAATCTCAGTTTGGGGTGTGGTACTTAGCACAGTGCCAGAGAGATTCTTCCTAAGAAATTTCCAGCCTGGAGCATCCTTGACCCTCCCTTAGTTCAGTGGGGATTTGCAGAACAACTTTATTGTCCAACCTGCGTAGATAAATTCCAGCCCATACCTCTTCTCTCGTTCTTTTATTCTGTGTTATCTTTGTCCTTCCTGATCACCTAACCATCACGAAATGCATCGCTTCATTTGCTTGTCTGCGGCCCCCACCCTACCTGTGAAATGAACATGAGTAACTAAAAAACACAGTTCTCCCCCCGAGTGGGTGCTCTGTGCATACTGTTGAGTGAAGGCCAGCGGGGACTTGCTTTTGTAGGAGCAGGGGCAGGAGGAAGGGCAGTTTGCGTCCCACTGGTTTACCCCACCACCACTTCTCCCTCCTTCCCCCAGGCTGCCCCGATTCACACTACAAGAATCTTCCGTTTTCTACCTCTCTGCAGAGCATTGGCTGCGATGACTACCTGGGCTCCGACAAAGTCGTGGACAAGTGTGGGGTGTGTGGAGGTGACAACACAGGCTGTCAGGTGGTATCGGGCGTGTTTAAACATGCCCTCACCAGCCTGGGCTACCACCGCGTTGTGGAAATCCCCCAAGGAGCCACAAAAATCAACATCACCGAGATGCACAAGAGTAACAACTATTTAGGTAAGCTTGGTCTGTTTCCAGAGGAAACCATGTGTTGCTGCCAGCTGGTGGATTCCTTTCGGGGCGGTGAGATGGACACAGTGATGTCCAGAGACATGTAGTTCTCGACGTGTAGAAAGCGTCAGTGGGTGTGCCAGGTACCACATGGACTGCCCCCTAATGTGAGAAAGTTAGGGGGAAAGTCCTTCTTGCAGTGAAGTGTTTAATATCTACACACTGAAACCAGCTTTAGCTCCTTAGAGGAGAAACATGAAATGGGTCACAACCTCAGTTGCTCTGAGCTGGGAGGGGCTCTTTGCAGAGTCCGGAGGTCTGCCAGTCACGAGGGTTTCAAGCAGAGCAGAAGTAATTGAAGATTCCATCTGGACCTTCTGTCCTGAAGGTCTGAAGTAAACATTCTTCATTTCTTTCTACTTCATCTGCTCAGGGCGACAGTGCCCTTCACTAGTAGTACGTCTGTCCTCAAATCCCTCTGCAATCATTTGGAGCAATGTTATCAACACTAGAAGGCTATTTCTGACCCATTTTCCTACAAGAGTCTTTGTTGACATTCTCTTCAGGGTTCTCAGTCTATCTGCATTCCTTCCAATGCAAAAATTAATTTTTTACCAAGTTTTGATTCATGCAACTGTTACCAAGGAAGCCAGACCCTAACACCACCACAACTTCACAACACAGCAGGGAACCAGCAGCATACCTTAATTCTTCATGTCTTTGATGAAAGAATTCAGACAAGACACACAGGGCATCATATAGAGCGTAGGTCTAGTTTATTGCAAAGTGATAGATTTTCAGAGAGAGAGAGAGAATACACCTTCAAGCATGAAGGTAGGCAAGCACCAAAGTTGTCGTATCAAATGAGGTCGCAGATTACATTTATATGGCTATTTAGGTCTTCCAAGAAATATCCTTTCCTTCCTCCACCTTGTTGGCTTACAAGAAGCAAGAGCTGTGTTGACTCCATTCACAGAAAAGGAGGTCCCTGTACTCGCAGAGTGGATGGTTTCCACTTAGTTTTTTATGACCCTTGAGGATATTTCCAACCCCTCACCCATGGTCTGCACTTTGCCTGGATTCTGAACCTTATCAGCACCCTCAGAATATTACACTTTCTTGAGCTAAAGTTGGAAGTTTGTGTGGATTTTTTGTCTGTAGCTAATGATTAAGAAAGCAAAGGAAAAAGGGAAAACATCGTGTTTTCTTTGCTTTGTAAGTAGTCTCAGCTCCCAGCCCTGCTCATGTCTGCCTTTCTGCCTAACATAAGCATGTACAAATCAGTTAAAGAGAGAACATCAGGAGGCTGTTTCTTAAAAGTCACTTGATGAACGGCAATATTCAATTTTATTTTTTAATTATTTATGGAACAGGAACTTATCTGTGTGTCATGCAATTCTCGTAATGCTTTCCATCTACAAAGTCCTTAACAGTCATGTGGCGTAGAAGCTGTTTGCAACCTCTTTTCACAGAAAAGGAGAGCAGGTTCAGAGAGGTTATAAAACTTGCCAAGGTCATAATAGCAAGAAAGAAGTGGGGTTGGCACTCAAACCCAAGCCTCTTGCTCTAAGCATGTTCGTCTACCAAGAGGTGATACCCCTGGAGAGTCCTAGAATCTGATTTCTTCTGCCGCACCATTGACAATAGGCAATGTGTGCAGTAGTTGAAACACCATTAATTTTGCAACTTTCACATGTCAGGATCAGTCCAGAAGATAACTCCAGACCCAAGGCCTCCATATCCTGTAGCTCTGCTTTCCCCACCCGTACACATGCAGCCAGAAATAACTTGGCTTGGTTTTACTGGCCAGAGAAAGAAAGGATGGCAGGTAGGTCTCTGATACAAACCCAGTTAAAGCAGAAGGCTGTCATATTTTCTCTGGCAAATCCAGGTGCCACCAAAGTGGCACAGAGCCTAGTTTCCCAGTAAGTGGTTTGCAATTACTTTTTAATAGCAAAAAATAAATAAATCTTTATGTGTCTCCTCCTTTCTTTCATACTTTTATGGGGTCACGTCTTCCTAAACATCCTGCCTCCTAGGATGGAAAATGTTCTTCCAAGGACTATTTGCAGTGTAATTGTGTTCAAATGCACCAGCAAACAGGGCCACTTTTATAAGCTTTGTGTTTTGTCTTAGTAAAAATTTCCCTGGCTATAGTTAGTCCTGTTCTGTAAGCAGTTTCAAGTTCTGTCCCGTGATAATAAATAGAGAGTGGACAGCGCTGTACATCTGAATGGGAACAGCTCTCAGAGCCTTGCTCTTTCTACCTGTATGACAGGAGTAAGAATCATGACCTCAGTAGCTAGGAGAACAGAGATTGAGCAGAGCTGACACTGGGTGGTTGACAAATGTCCCGTCCCTTTCTTTTGTCTCCGAGAGTTAATCAGGAACTCAAAACTTCATGGTATTAAAAAAGAAAATCCCTCTCCCCAAAGAGTTGAAGAGGAACCAGGAGAATGGAATTACTGAGAATCAGTGGGAGGGAGATTCAGGAAGTCAAGTTCAACTTCCTGTGCCCATAGGCCCCTGGGGTAAATAAGAAGTCCAGAGCTGACCACAGCACTGCATGGCACTACATGGGCAAAAAGAAAACAAGCAAGCAGGAGAGTGGGCTGAGAGTAGTGAGGGCACATTAAACTTAACTCACTTTGGCCAACAAGACCTGGCCTACTGGGCTCAGACTCTACAGGCCTGAGCCTGGCCCTTGGCCTACCATAACTTGTAGGAAGACCAGGCCCTCTGGAGCTGAGGGAGAGGCCAGCTCACCCCTTCACGATGCTACTGTTTTATCTGAACAAAGCTGGAGAAACTGCAGCATTGAATGTTGTACACATTTTAGCAGACAAAGTGTCTACTTAATCACTTCCTCTCAGGTTATAAACTGATGGAACTATTAGGAATGAGCTCCAAATTTCTGTTTATTTGAATTTGTTCATGTCCTCCAACATTTGGATGGTTTAGTGGCTGCGGGATCTTTTCTTTGTAATGGGAAAGACTTTAGAATCTCTACATCTGTTGTAAAGCTATGAATTCTCCTTTTGTATGTGAATTACTCTCAGTCCTACTATTTAGGGGAAAAGGTTCAATCTAATGTTACTAAAAATGATTGACAGTTTCTATTGCTTGCTTAATAAGATGTTTTAAAATTATTTTAGCATAGTTTGGCACAGTTTGCTCAGTTCAGTTTTCTAATGTCATTATGCAACAGTTAAGAGATCAAACATAAAAGCATACCAAGCAGAAATTGATTATTCAGGACACATACTACCTGCCAGCAAGTTACACTGTCACAGAGTTATAGACTTGGAAGGAATTTCTGAAGAGCTGTAAGCTTTTAAAAATAAACTGGCAGGACATTTACTTTTAAGCATGTTCTCCTAAAAGTATTAAGCAACAATAGTCAACATTTTAAAAATCAAGCAGTATGGAGTATCTATAATTTGCAAACTTTATGAGCTGAGCAGCTTTCCTTATGGGAAAAGTTGGAATGCTTAAATAATGTGATAGCTTATGTTTTGTAAGATCATTTATCCCCCCCAAAAAATTTTTTCATGTGATTCAAAGACTTCAAGCTATACAGATAGTATAGAACAAAAAGATAAGAGTCCCTATTTATGAAAACACAAAGGAAAACTCAAGAGCCACCTTTAACAATTCAATGTATATTCTCAAGCCCTTTGTGTAAGTGAAAAGTATATATATTTTCTAAAATTGATATTGCTACACACTTTTTTGTAGTTTGCTTTTGATATTGCTACACACTTTTTTGTAGCTACTTACGGGCAGCTTTTTAAAATCTTTATATATATGCAAAGCTAATTCACTGGGGTGTTGTGAGTACAGAATATCCATATGATGGATCTAATTTATTGAGGTACTTCCCTGTTGAAGGATGTTTAGATTGTGTCCAGCTTTTTAATATTACAAATAATACTTTGGGCTTTTGGCTCAAGTTGATATCCAGTTGGATGTGCTAGTGTATGCCTGTGATCCCAGCTACTCAAGAGATTGGAAGCAGGAGGATTGCAGCGTAAAGAGCCTGAGCAACATAACGAAACCCTGCCTCGAAATCAAATTTTAAAAAGGGATGTAGGGCTTAGTGTACGCTGTGCCTGGAGTGGCCTGTCTCCTGGCACTGCCCATGGAATTGGCTTTTGGAGAGCTGACCTCCCCAGCTGTGATGCTCTTGGACACATTTCTTAGCCTTTCTGAGACTCAGTTTCCTCTTAGGCAAGACAGGAAAACAGAACTTCACAGAGCTCTGAGCTGGGATGATTTAAAAAAAAAGAATAAACCAGCATCTCATGACTGTTAGTTCCTCTCTCTCCCTGTATCAGGGTTTCTCATTCTGCCTGTCCAGGAATCACAGGAGGCGTGGGTTTTGAGGCATGTTTGAAAAGATGCCAGTGCCTGAGTCCCATCTGTAGATTTAATTGATCGCTTACGCCCTTCGGGTGGTTCCTTGCAGGGGTAGGGAACCGTTTCCCTGTGTCTGTGGGGCTCAGCCAGGTTGTTCTGTGCTGCCCACCCTCTTCCTCTTGGTAATGGCTGGAGGCATTTTGATTGACACAACCAGGGCAGAGATGGGGTAGCAGATGGTACTGGCATCTGGGTGACTCCAGGGGTGCAGCCAGCCACCCTGCAGTGCACCAGACAGCGCCCCCAGTGGGAGTCCTTGGTCCCAAACATCAGTGGTGCAGAGAGAGAAGGAATCCTGGCTGGTATAATTGCCTAGGATCCCTTCTGTGCTGAAGTGATGGGTCATTTATTTCAGAATGATGTTTTAAAAATACTCATACATACCTTGGAGGCTACTGGAACGACTGCTTATCTACCACAGAGTTTACATTCACTCTGAGCTCTTGGCTCCCGATCCAAGTCCCTTGGTTCATTTTGCCTTCAAGACTGCCCCCCATTTGTTGGGGGGCCCCAAGTGTGCAGACCTCCCCAGCTGTGAAGCAGGCCAGCAACAGAGGTTCTGATTTCAAATGCTTTTCCTCACCTGCCCTTCTGGCATTTGGAGTCCTTTCTTGCTGTCTGAATACTGGCAGAAAAAAAGGAAAAAAAAAAAAAAAAAAAACCAAGAAGCGGTAAATTAAGTTGGATTTTTCTTTGGGTTCTCGTGAGACTTAGATCATCTCCCGAGTCCAGCACCTATGGCATTTTGCTGCAGTGTTTCTGTTTATTGCCTGCGCTCTTCCCCAAGAGGCTGTGCCCACCTTGAATACAAACAGGCCTTAGATATTTCTTCTCCGGAGTCCCCACCATGGGCCAGGGACCGTACTGAGCCATGAGGACCTGGAAACCAAGTGGTATTGGCTCTTCACTGACCTGCGTGGGCTAAATGTACCCTTCTTGGAGGTTTCTGTTCACATGCCCCCAGCCCACAGCAATCATGAACCTCACTCGTGTACTGGGATCACTCGTGATTCTACACCTCAGAAAGCTGTGCTCCCCCTGGTTTCTGGCAACCCTCTGTCCCTGCTCCACCCCTTCCACCCCATCCACACCCACGTCACTCCCCTCCTGGAAACCATACATGGAAAGCATACATCTCCCCCTTGCTGGATATAGCCTGGGCTTGGACCCTAGCCCACTGCCTCCTCAGTGACATCTTGGTCACTATATTGTCACCAGCCACCTCTGCAGACTTCTAGAACTGGCTTCTAAAACAGCATCCCGCAAAACATCCTTGGAAGAATAAAACATCAAGCATGTGTTCTCTTTTCTCACTGTGGCAAAATACATATAAACATAAGATTTCCCATTTTAAATGTGTAAGTCAGGCCAAGATGGGTGGGGCACACCTGTAATCCCAGCACTTGGGAGGGTGGAGAATCTCCACCAGTTCAAAGCCAGCCTAGGCTACAAAGTGAGTTTTAGGCCAGCCTGAGCTGCATAGCAAAATCCTGTCTCAGAAAGACAAAAACAAAGTGTAAGTCAGTATCATTAGGTATTCAGAATGTTGCTCAGCCATCAGTACTGTCCATTTCCAGAGTTTGGGTTTTTTTTTTTTAATCCCAAAAGCTATACCCAGTAAACAGTAACTCCCCATCCCCCTCCCTCCAAGCCCTAGGACTCTCTGCTCAGTTGTCTGTTTCATGGATTTGCCTCTTTTAGGAGCCTTCTCTGTCTTACTTCCCTCATGGCTGGGAAAGAATACCTGACACCCACAACTTAAAGGAGAAGAGGGTTATCTTGGCTCACGTTTAGTCCATGGTTAGCTGGCTCCAAGGCAGCACAGCAGGGTGGAGGGGCCTGGCAGAGAAGGGCCGCTCAAGGCACGGCAGACAGGAAGCAGGGAGAGAAGAGAGGAGCTAGGAAGGGAGATTAACTTCCAGGTCACACACCCAGGGACTCACCTCTTCCAGCCAGACCGCAGCCCCTAACAGCAAGCCAGCTATGAGCCCCCGTAATCCAGCCACCTTCCAAAAACCCCACCTATGATCATGCACAGGAGGCTCTTGGGGGACTTCTAGACAGAAACCATAACATCATACAAGTCTAATCACACAGTTGTCCTTTTGAGTCTGGCTTATTTCACATATCATCATGTTTTCAAGATTCCTCCATGTTCCGGCATATATCCTAATTCTATTCTTCTTTATGTAGATACCACGTTTTGTTTATCTGTTCATCTCAACGTTGATGAACAGCTGCCTGGTTGAGTCATCCTTTTCTGTTCCTTTGGGTATACACCAAGGACTGGAATTGCTGTGTCATGTGGTAATTCTACGCTTCACTTTCAGAGGAGCTGCCAAACTTTTCCGCGCTTAAAGGGTCACTGCGCCTTTTATCTTACCCAAAGGGTCCCAGTCTTTTCACATCCTCCTCAGTACTGCACATGTTTTGTGTCTTGTTGGGGGGGTCTTGAGATTGAATTCAGGGCCCTGTGTGTATTAATCAAGAACCGTACCACTGAGCTATATCTTCAGCCCTTTTTATTTGGAGGCAGGGTCTCGCTGAGTTGCCGAGCTGGCTTCCAGCTTGTGATCCTCCTGCCTCAGCCTTGAAATAGCTGGGAATACAGGCAGATGCCACCACAGCAGACTCAAGCATGCAATCAGGCCATACCGTTTGGGAGTGCTCTGCTTTTGGGCATCAGGACCAGATGCTGAGATGGGCTTTGTGACCCTGCTGCTTACCTGCCAAAAGTCATGGCAGCACCAGGAGATGGTCCCACCATGAACAGCTCAGAGATATCCTGGCTCTTGGCTGGATGCCCCTTGTCAATGCTGGCAGATGAGAAAGTGACCATTGAGGATTTGTTTTATAGCTGGACTCATTTCTTGCCTTTTCTGCAGCATATTCCTTACAATTCCTGTCCAAATCCAATCTGCATGAGGCAGAGACTATGCCAAAGACCACGCTCCCTTGCCATGATTTGCAGAGGCCATTGTTTGCTTTAGCACTGCTGGACTTCATTCTGCATTATATACTTTCCACCTGGGGCCTGGTGGGTGCTTCACTTTGATTTAGGAGAGGTCTGTTTTCCTCACATCTGTTTACAGCAGTTTCCTCTCTCCTCTCTCCTCCTGCCTCGAAGAGCCTAGAACGAAATGAAATCGCCTCTGCCCACCCCTGGTACTCATTGTGATTGTACATGCTCTGCTTTTTAGTTGGCTACCTGGCCAGTTTGTACTTAGATTTGCTACATTTCATGGGAGCAGTTAAGCTGTGGTTTGGTTTTTGTTTCGTTTTGCTGGTTTTAATTGCATTGCCTGCCTCAGAAATACACAAAGTGCCCACACCTGCTTTTCTATGCCTAATGGGATATTTCCCTTTAATTCGGGAAACAGCTGCTGAGTGGGCTTTTATGGCAGTGATTTGATGCCCTCATTCTTGCAGGGAGAAGACTGCTGTCTCTGGGCTGGTGCTAGGCAGCGGCGCCTCCCAGCAGCATCCGTGACAGGGCTACCGATGGCCCCCAAGGTTCTCGCCTGGATTAAGGTGATAGCTCGGAACACATGACCAGTGCAGCATGGATCGCACAGTCTCTAAAATCCATCTGTTCACTAACCCACGTGGAAGTACACTGAAACCTCTCCTCTTAGATTTCAGTCTGGTTTTATGGGATCTGTTAAATCACTGAGCAACCACATTAGGAAATCAGTGCAAGTCTAGCCCCACAAAGAGATATCTCAGGATTAAACACCACTTAGTGCACACACTTGGCTACATGAGAAGTGGCACCTGAGAGAAGCAATGACCTCAAGGCTGCCTCACCTGCAGCCGGGCAGCCCACCCTGCTCCGCAAGGTTACAGCTTCCCCAGCGCCCCACTTCCCTGAGGCTTCCCAAGCTTGGGCTTCGCCATTGCAGCCTGTTCTGCCCACTCCAGGCCTCCTCCTCCCCCAGGAGAGGGTGAACCCCCCTTCTGTTCTTCTGCTAAGCAGGACTCTAATCAGATTCTGCTCTTCTTCTATTTCTTGTGTTCTTAGTAATAAATCCTCAGGGTGGGCTTTGAAGATAAGTCCCCCTCTCTGTCTAATCTTGGGGCTGTCTGTGCTCACTCTTGTCCAGCTGTTTGGCCATCACCAGCTCAAGAATAACTGCTGGCTTCTCTCCATCTTTCTACACCCTCTCCCTGAGCCTGTTCTTTGCATTACAAACCGTTTAAATGTCAGTTTAGGAAAGATCCACTTCTGCTATCTGAACTCCGAGTTGATCTTCATGTTCTTCCTTGGAAAAGGTTCTTCTGCATTACCCTATCCCTTCAACTTCTCTTGCGGCCTGACAGTCGCATCTGTATTTGTGATGCTTTGGTGGCAAAGTTCAGCTCCTAGATTGGTCCTTTGTTTTCCCTTTATTGTCTAGAATCAGGAACTGATTTGCTTTCTTGAAACCGTTGCTCATTTTTTAACTTGATAAAGTGCAAAATGGTTAAATATTTCAGTGGCTGTCTGTGAGCACCTTCTGTGTGAAGTATGTTAAAGAGAGGGGAGGCGGACCCACCCCGTTTTGGTTTTGTTTTGTTCTTTTAAAGAGACAAAAAAACTCACAATGAAACAGGTTAGTAAGACAATTACAATAATGGATACTGTTGTTGTTACAGTAGTTGGTACATTTCCAGTTTTGAAGCAGGTTAGTAGGACAGTTATGGTAGTTGATACATTGTATAGGTTGTTGTGTTCCTGTCAGTTAATCAGAGCACAAGATATAGGCATGATATCCTGTCTAAACAATATCAGCACAAAGCATGCTTTCCAAGGAACTAAGCGAGCTGTAAAACTCTTAACTATCTTGCGTGTACATTATTTTTTTTCTTTTTCTCTTTCTTCCTTTCCCCTTTCCCCCATTGTAGTTTGTCTTTTCTTTTGCAGTTTTTTTTCCCAGTTCACAGTATCTGTTGTATGTTTCAGATGCTATTTTCTTGTTCAATTTCTCATACTAGGGAGACAATATGATGTGTACACATACGGACCTGATCTTTTCACTTATGAATATAGTCTTGAATTGCATCCATTTACCTGTAAAAGTCTCCTGTTGGTCCTTCCTGATGGCTGAGTAAGTACTCCATTCTATGAAAAACAAACACATCTTTTTTATCCATTCCTCCGTTGATGGGTACCTAGGTTTCCAAGATTTAGCTATTACAAATTGTGCTGCTGTAAAAATGGGTGCACATATATTGCTGTGGTGTGGTGTTTTTAGTTCTTCTGGGAAGATACCCAGGCAAGGAATAGTTGGTTCAAATGGGACCTCTAATTCTAGCTTCTTAAGGAATCTCCACACTGATTTCCATAGTGATCCCACCAGTCTACACTCCCACGAGCCGTGCAAAGGGCTCCTTTTTCTCACCAAAAAAAATCAACCAATAAAGTGAGATCCCATTTGTTGATTCTTTGTATTATTTCCCTTGCAGTCTGGGTTTTGTTCATGAAGTCTCTGCCTATGCCTGTGTCTTTGAGACTTCTGCCTGTTTCCTCTTTCAACAGATTTAGGGTTTCTCTTTTAATACTTAGAGCTTTGATCCAGTCTGACTTTAGTTTATCTGCTGTTGCAAGGCATTTGCAGTGTGCAGGGACCCTTTGATGGCAAGGAGAGAACCAGCACTGTGGAAGCATGAAGGATAGAGAAATGACTCTTAACAGGGTGACCTGGGGCATGTGGGAAGGTGGAGTTTAAACAGGGCTTTCAGTGCATGGTGTCTGGCCAAGATGTCTCATCAACTCAGTGGGGCTGGCCGTGGTGCCTGAGGCCGGCTGTGGGGACAGCCGTTCTATACTCAACACGCAAACAAATCACAGCCGGCCTCCAGCTTTGACAGGCCTTTCCGCTCAATGCTTCCGGGTAAATCTTTGGGTATTGTCAGGCGCTGAAGACGCAGAGCTGGAGGAGGGTGGCAGGATTGTGTTTCTGCCATAAAGGTGGTTTGGGGCAGCAGTGCGGACAAAGTGGAACAGATAGTAATTGTTGCAGACAGGCCAGCTCCATACCAAGTCTGAGGGAGGGAAGGGGTAGCGGTAGGTCCACAGCGTCAGTGATTCCTGCTTTGAAACTTACCCTTCACTGAGAACTGGAGTCTGTGTACACGTTTTTAGTAGTGCATGTTTTGCAGTACATACATAATGATTTCATTCATTGTGGGGAGTTGGTACATGTGCACGACACAGCTTAATTCTTGTATTCCCTCGTCCCCCTACCTCCTTGAATCTCTGGAGCCCCTGCTCATTTGCAAAAGCTCTATCTCCTTGTTTTCTACTGTCAGTCTTTCAGTTTGCTCTTTAATTTATCTGTACTTCAGGTTTCTTACATAAGAGAAGCTGTGTAATATTTAAGCTTTTGTGTGTGTGTGTGTGTGTGTGTGTGTGTGTGTGATTTATTTCACCTAATATTACGATCTCAAGGTACATCCATTTTCCTACAAATGATTCATTTATCTTTTTCATGGCAGAGTAGTATTCCATTGGTGTACTTGGAACTGCTGGGTTGTGGAAGAGTGAACTGCACTTGGTAACTTGAGATGGTCTGGAGTTAATGAGAGCAGAAGAATGGGAACTTAAGGAGTTGGGAATTTCAGTCATCCATCCTTCCTAGAAAGAGAGTGAGAGAGAAAAGGCTAACAGGCCAAAGGAAATCTGAGCTGCATGTGAGAGAAGCTGTGCCCTTTCCTTATCTCAGAAGCAGCATTTTGGGAAGCTAGCCAGGTCCTTTTCTTCCTCACCAGTGAGTCCTACAGCTGGCAAAGCTAATGGGCATCTGACCTTCACGCACCCTAGGAAGGGCATGACCCTGGCAGCAGGTTCTTAGCAGGCAGCACCATCCTGCGCTACCCTGTATCAGGGCTTTACATTAAGTTCCTTTGTTTTTAACCATCACAAACAGATCACAAATTGGCTAAAAGACCAATGTTACTGCACAAAGAGCAATGTTAGGGCGCCTGAAGGTCAGATGCCCTAAGATAATGCTGTCATCACACAGCAGAACTTTGTTCATCAGAGAAGAAGGAGCTCATCCACTGACTTAGGATTTCTTCCAAATAAATATTCCACATCACTGTTCGCCTCTCCTTGCAAAACTGCTCACAGCTAAGACAAATAAGGAATTGTAAGAACAATTAGGCGTTGCCAGCCTCATTGGCAAAGGTCCCCAAGTCTCAAACACTTCAATATGAGCAGCAGATGCGGGTTAAGCGTTCTATACTCAACACGTGCCTTCTGGCTCTGACTTCTAGTTAGCTCTTTGGCCTTTCCACGTATCACTTTCTTTATCTGTAAAATGAATTGACAGCAGTCCTTACCTCATAGGGTTGTCAGGAAGATTAACTAAGATAATCCTGGTAAAACGCTCAGGGTAGTGTCTGGAACAACACACTCAATGAGTATCAGATGTTGTTATAATTTTTATCATTACCGTTATGCATACTAGTCCAGGATTATAGTTACAGATCCAAAATATTTATGCTTTGAGATTTTTGTCTAGACAATAAATACCTTTCAAAGGCAGAAGGCCTTTCTTTCCCCCTAACTATGCTGAGCCAGTAGTGAAATCAAAGTTTTATGGTCTGTATCTTTATACCCGATAGGAGGTAGATTGGGAGCTGTTTAGGTTCTATCCAGGAGGTGTAATGTCCCCTACTGCATTGCATTGGCTTGAGCTGGGAGCAAGATGTTCATGGGTGCAGTCGGAGGTGGTCAAGTATATTTAAGATCTGTGCAAGGAGTGAGTGTTGAGCTTTTAGATGTCCTGCTTTCAGTATGAATATTGACTTTCTGTCCTTCAGTGGGTTGGTCTTTAAAATGTTCAACTGAAAATAAATAAATAAATAAATAAATAAAATAAAATAAAATAAAATGTTCAACTGCATCTCCCAAGCCCAAAAACAATGAGGTTTCTTCTGTAAGCATGTTAGAGCATAGGTGTGGACCCTCAGATATGTTCCCCAAGAGGATTCTTGGGGTACCCATAACCCAGGCTACTCCTGAAAGGGCTAAAGACATGACCCCAGCGAAAGTCTTCATGGTTGTGCTTACTTAATTGATGAGAAGTAAGTTAAACTTTTCATGACAGAACGTTATCCTTCTTCACAAAGCACAAGTCTAAAAGAGACACCTGTTTTACTCCCAGAAATTTCATCTCCACCCAGAGCCATTGGCCAGCCCAAAGCTTATTTGTTCCCTACATAACCTGTCCCTCACTATTAACAGCAAGATTAGTTCTGCCTATTTTTTAAAGTCCATCAATAGAATAATACAGTATATGCTATATTATATGTACCTGTTTTCTTTCTTTTTTGGGGGGGGCACAGGCACATAGAACTCAACATTTTTAACATTTATCTTGAGGTATAGTACAAAATGAAACTGTTGATTTTTTATAATATTTAGCCAATTTTCTAACATGCTTTGCTGAATGATTCGTTTGTTTAACCCTGGAATATTTAGGATGTACCAAGTGCTTCTACTTAGCCTGGGTCAGTTCCATATCTGTTCTGTTCCATTTATCTGCCACATAATTTCTGCACCACACCGTTTTGATTCTCATAGCTTTAGAAGGTGTTTTCATAGTTGGCACAGCACGTCTCTCCTATTTCGCTTCTTTTTAAGGACATTTTTGATCACCTAGTGTGTTTATATACCAGAAGACACTGGGAATCATTTTGATACATTCAAGAAGAAAAAAGTCCTACTGCTCTTTTCATGTGATTGGGCCCAACTGACCCAGTAAATGTATAATGAGCACTCACTGTACAGCCAGCTCTGTTCTAAGCACTCAGAATAGTACAGAAAAGAGGGCACAACAAGGTCATTGTGACACATTTAGTGGGGCGAGGGACACAAGGTATGAAGATAATGATTGAGGATAAGAAATACAGAGCCAAGGAAAAGAAGACCATATGGTGGGCTGGAGCGGTGAGGTGCTGTTGAATTAAGTGGCTGCCTCTCAAGGGAATGGACATTGAATTTGAGCCTGAGTCATGCCATGAGAGTGAGACCTATAAATCCACTTGGGGGAAACAGAAAGTTAAAACCTTCCACGTCACAACATTACTTCCATTTGTCTTTATCCAGTAGTTTTTATCTGTCGGTAAAACTTTGATCTCTCCCACCTGTCAAGCACTTCCTGTGAAGATAGGTCTTGAGTGTTTAGTTGTATTTGTGTTGTGGTGTGATGATAGAGAATGGAATCTGTTTCATCTCCAAAGTTGATATCACTATGTAGAAAAGATACAGGTTTCTTATATGCATTTCTATCTGGCTACTTTGTTGAACCTTCATACATTCTGAGTATTTTGAATTGATGCTCATAGCTCTCTAGTAATACGATCATATAAAAATATAATAGGAAAAAAAATCCTTCTCCACTGTCGGTGGGAGTGTAGACTGGTACAACCACTGTGAAAATCAGTGTGGAGATTCCTCAAAAAACTAGAATTAGCCAGGCCTGGTGGTGCATGCCTGTAATACCCACACTAGGGAGGCTGAGGCAGGAGGATCATTGAGAGTTCGAGGCCAGCCTGGGCTACAAAGTGAGCTCAAGGCCATCCTGAACTGCCTACCAAGACCCTGTCTCAAAAAGAAAAAAAAAAAAAAAAGCTAAGATTAGAAGTCCCCATTAGACCCAGGTATTCCCCTTCTGGGTATTTTTCTGAAACTGAAAACATCATACCATAGTAATATGTGTGCACTGATGTTTATAGCAGCACAATTTGTCATAGCCAAATCTTGGAAACAACCCAAATGCCCATCAACCAGGAAATGGGTAAAAAATATGTGGTATCTTTATATAATGGAATATTATTTAGCTGTAAAGAAAGATAAACTCGAGGCTTTTATATGTGAATGGATGTAACTAGAGGCCATACTTGTCTGTGAAATAAATGAGACTCACATGTGAACATCGTATTGTCTCCCTAGTGTAAAAACCTGAAAGAGTAAACAAAATCCAAAAAGTATGATAGATAATTGTGAAAGGGGAAGAAACTGCTCAAAGAGAAAGAAAAACTGGGATGAGAGGTGGAAAGAAAGAAGGAAGGGGGGAAATATATATATATATATATATATATACACACACACACACACACACACACACACACACACAAGACAGCTAAGATAATTGTATGACTAATCTATTCGTTTATTGAAAGGAACAGTTAATGAATGCTCAATTTTTAAATTATTTTTGCATGCCTATATCTGATAATCTGAACAACTACTTTGAGGATAACTATATTCAATATAACAACTATTGTTGATTTCCTATCATCTGATTTTCAAATTCTGTATTGCTTTTAATGTTTTCATTTTTTATTCTCTTTAAAATAAAAAAATTAAATTTTAAAAAATAAAAATGATGATAATACTGCCCCCATATTTCCAACAACCACTCCTCTGATTTCTTTTTCCTGAAACTTACCAGCCTTCTAAAACAGTGGCCAATAAGCAACAGCAGACATCCTTCATCTGTCCTGACTTGAATGTGAATGCCTATGACTTTCACTGCCAGGAAAGATAGATGGATCGTCCATAAATATTTTAAATAAATGCATGCTTCCAGGCTCAGTATCAGAGTGAGAATCTGTTTCTAATTTTGCAAAAATTTTTTAAACCGGGATGAGTTTTAAACATCGTTTTGGCATCTATTTAACTGATATTTTTTCTCAACAGCTTCCTATATTAAATCATCCTTGCATTCCTGAAATATGCCCTGCCTGATCTTGCTCAGTGATTCTCTTAACATTCTCTTGAATTCAGCTTGCTTGTGCCTGACTTAGGATTTTTTAAATCCACATTCATGAGATTGGCTTTCTGCCTCCCTTTTGGGCTCCCTCTCTAAGGTGTGGGTTAGGTTGGATTTCCAATTTGCATGTGCTCTGCAAAGGTTTGTCGAATCCTCTGTTCCTTTAGATTTTGATGGCAGTGTACCAGTAAAGAAATCTGGCCCCGAATCTTTTTGGAAGAGATTATTTTTGTTAACTTTTAGCAATTCACCTATAGCTATTAGTTTATCATGTTTTCTCAATCGTTGCCAGTCAATTTGGTAATTTTAATGTTTTTCATGGAAAGTTTCAAATGTGCATTCTCTATATAGAATTCCATATAAAATTCACTTATAATTTAGATGTCTTTTGATGTAGTCTCCTTTTTAGGATAAAATTGTTTATCTGGACTTTATTCCTTTCTTTCCATTAAAGTTGCATTTACAAAACAATCTTGGAGAACAGCTGCAGAGTCCTAATACATGTTTTTCTTTTTTGAATTTATAAACTTAAGATTTTCATCTTGGTTTTCTTTTTTCTTCCTTTCTTTTTCATTTTTTTAATAAAGGTATTTAAAGCTTTGACCAATTGTCATAAATTCAATATGTCACAGTTCCATTTTTTCTGACTATTTCAATCCATAATTCTCAAATGTTTTGAGCTCAGAATTCCTTCTACTCTTGAAAAATCTTCTCAAAGACCCTAAAGAGCTTTGGTTTATGTGTATTATAGTTACTGGTATTTACAATGCTCAGACTTTAAAATTTGGGATCACTTATTCATTTGTTGAAATATACGTTCATTATATCATGGCAGATTCTGAAAAGTAATTATTTCCCAAAGCAAAAAAAATTTTTTAAAAAGACTGACATCATTCTATAGTGTTGCAGTATCTTTTAATGTCTGGCTTACTAGAAGATAGCTGGATTCTCGTATCTGCCTTTGCATTCAATCCATGGTGATGCAGTATAAGAAGAAACGCTGACTCCACATACATACACAGTTGGAAAATGTAGAAGTAGTTCAGCAGTTTTCAGATCATTATGGTTCCTCTCCTTTGATACCACACCAAACTAGAAGAGTCGTAATTTCTTAATGGTTGTTTACAATGTGGAATATGAGAACATATCCATAAATTTGCTGTACTCTTTAAATTCATGAGACAAGAGACATAAAGGGGCAAATAACATTGTAGTGCTGTTGTGAAAATAGACACGGGCTCGCAGACACCCTGAAGGGGGCTCAGGAACCATACTTTGAGGAAAGGGAGAGTGTGTTATTGTTCTTTGCTTTGTATTATCAGACAATGTTAGATTTTAAAAACAGTTGCAAAGATAGTATAGAAAGTTACCATAAACCTGTCATCCAGCTTCTCCTAATGTAAACATTTTAAGTTTCGATAAAATACACATGACATAAAATTTACTCTTTTTATCATTTTTATGGCTTTTTATTGATGAAGACTATTCTCGTTGTGAGTACTGGGTACGCGCACATGGCACATCTTAATTCTTTGTTTATGTTTCCTTCCCTTCTTCCTCCATCTCCCCTTCCCACTGGCAAAAGAGCCATCTTCCTGTTCTCTTTCATCTACCTTTTATTTTGCTCTTATACTTAGACTTCTCGTAGGAGGGAAGCCGTACAGTGTGGAGGCTTGTGTGGCTGATTCGTTTCACTTAACATTACGGTCTCAGAGTGAGTCCGTTTTCCTACAAATGATTCGAGCTCTTTCTTATAGCAGAGTAGTCAGCACTCCATTGATGCCGCTTTCGCAGAGACACAGAGCCGCCCTGTTTCTATCATTTTAAGTGTCCAGTTGCGCGGCATGAGGTACACTCACATTGTTGTGTAGCCATCCAGCCACACATCTTTTTCATTTCCCAAAGCTGGAACTCTACACCCATTATATGTAA
The DNA here is from genome assembly GCA_004027595.1 of Dinomys branickii. NCBI lineage: Eukaryota > Metazoa > Chordata > Mammalia > Rodentia > Dinomyidae > Dinomys > Dinomys branickii. The sequence continues at coordinate 257,688 of PVLD010000189.1, forward strand.
TTTTACTCTTTAACCCAAATTACTTAAGGCATGTATTGATATTTATGTGTTTAAGTGGTCGTATCTGTGCTGAAAAGATCAATATTATGACGTCGAGAATGTGTTGTGTACAGTGGCAAAGACTGGGCTGAGTAAGAAAAGTAGCAGAAGTGTTCTTCCTTGCCGGGCCACTCCTCCCCGCGGGAGCGAGGTCTTTGTTCCATCCTGGCCAAAGCACACTTCCATTATCACATGTTTATCTCCTTGTAGAAACCCGAAACCAGAATGCACTGAGGGTAGAGTGTGACAGTATGGAGTTCACCCTCAGATGTGTTGTTAAGGTTGGGAAAGGCCAAGGAGCCCTGGAAACGTGGAAGGTGCTGTTGGCAGAGGTGATGGCGGTGGTGGTAGAGGTGTTGGTGGTCTTCATGGCGTGTCCTATTGTTTCCATGTCTGTGGAGGAAGCCACAGGAGAGTAAGGTGAAGATGTTCAGCCATGCTGCACTAGACCTTTTTCTGCAGAGGACTAGACAGTAAAGGTTTAGGCTTTGCAAGCCAATGGTCTCCAGCACAACTATTTGCCTCTCAGGTTGTAAAGCAAAAGCACCCACAAAAGCAGTCAGCAAATCAAATTGGCCGTGGGTAATGGCTTGCTGTCTTTTGCACAAATCGGATGCCTGGTACATCTGAAAATAGGTTAGGAGTAGGAAGACTCACTTTACAGTAGTTACCCATCTGCTAGCGGAATCCTGCCAGCACACAGAGGAACAGGAATAGGGCAGTGGACAGGCCGGTTAGCGGGTACCGAAGCTGGAAGTCTCGCTCCTTATTCCAGCACTTACTAGCAGGAAGTTTCATTGCATAGAGCTAGACAATGGCTTTCCACCTTTGGAGAATAAAAACTGAACCACTGACTTCTTAGTAATTGCCAGTTCTTTTGGACTTGTTTCATGCACTTCTTAATGTTCTGCTGTTCTAAATAAGAATGTAACTTTATATGAAAAATTACGTTCATCTGCTTTAATTTCTAAAAATGAAACGGTGGCCTTCGGGCTGTCTGGTTCAGAAAGCTATAACCAAGACAGCACTGCTTCTTCCTTCCCGTAGACCTCTCTATTCCTAGGAGCTAGGCACAAGACAAGACGAGCTGCCACTTAAAGGGCTGAGCTCACCAGTTAACCCTAAAACCTAACATCTCAGAAACTCATCTGTATCAACCAAGAGTATCCGAGCTCAACTACTTGCAAATTACAAATGCAAATAATAGCTAGATGCAAATTGTGCCTAAGCTTCCATTCACTCATTGATTTAACAGACACTTAATGAGAGTCTGGGATGAGCCCAGTCTGTTTTAGGCCACAGTGACAGCTTCCGCTATAGTTTCTTGTAAATGATTTGTTCATGTATTCATAGATATTCCACATAACATCTACTTCCACCCACCCTTTCAAATAAAAAAAGCCCCTTGAGAACAAATCTGTATTTTCCCATTCCGTCATTTTCCACAGTTCACAACTCAATGCTCTAAATGCAGGCAGTAAAGATCTAGCGTGTGACTTTGATTTACTGGCTGGTAGGAATCCTTTATGATCCAGCCTTCTGTCTTAAGCCCCATCCAGAATTCTTCCCTTCACGTCCCCATAGCTCCCACAGGTTGCGAAGAACACTTTCCTCTCTGCCTTTAAGAGCTGGTATAGAATTAGTCACCACTGGGACCCAGACTTCACCCTAAAGAGAAGCACTTCTCCATGCTCCCGTGAAGTAACCCTGAGCTCATGTTCTGAATTCCATCCTACTTTTTAAAGAGACTCCGTATTGCATCTGATTCATAAAACTGCAAAGTAAAATGCAAATGCATAAAATTGTCATTCCAGGTCATAAAAATCTTTCCCCAAACTTTTATAATCCATTCCAGCCCAGATGACAAGCTCATTAACAGAAATAATGAAGGAAAAAGGGAAATTAAAACCTTCATAATTAAAAATAATGTTTTTCTATTAAGTTACCTGTTTAATAACCTTAGGGTTCTTTTCTTTTGTGAGCTGCTTGTAACTTTTTAAAACCTACTTTGGAGAGCAAAATGTTAACATCTTGGAATAATCATCTCTTGACAGTTTTAGAGGGGGTTTTTTTGGTTTCTGGTTTTTGTTTGTGTTTTGTTTGGGGGGGCATTTTTTTTGCCGTTTTCAGTTGTGACAGATGTTCCAGAACTACATGCAAGTGGCTGTTCTCGAGAGCTAGCTATTCTCTTGCCTCTCTATCGTGGCCTGTGAGTTAAAGTTCATGAAAGTCTTCCTCATTCAATTTCAGGGGTCAGGCAAGAGCCAGGGATCCTGCACTGAACCTCTGCCCAAAGCTCCTGTAGATTTCTGTCCTCCTCAATGACAGCTTGGTAGTTTCTCTAAATTGTGACCAAAAAATAATACTAATCATACTGGAAATTTCTACAAAGTGTTCCTAACCCTCAAAAGCTGTTTATTCTTCTCGGTGCGCTGTCCAGTCAGAGATGGATTCCAGCCTTGGTGTGGCTTCATTCTCTGGAGGCCAGGAGCTGGTCCTTCAGGATGCTTCCTAGCCCTGAGCTCTCAGAAGCGGCACTGGGCAGAGGCAGTGGGGACAGCCCTGGCTACGGAGCCTCATGTTGGGCTTTAAATTCTGTGTGCGCCACTCTGCAGCTCTGTGCTTCTGGGCCTTGCTTTCTGAACTCTGTGAATCTTCACATAGAAAGTGGGGGTGAGGGAAAGGGGAACAGGACCCAGTAAGATGGCGTTATGGAAAGCCACCTCCATATGCAAAGTAAACTTGGTTGCTGGCCTCCGTTCTCAGTCCTGCTGTGAAATCAGTAAGAGAGAAAGGCAAGCCAAGACCATCCGGCTTCTCTCCCAACCAGAGACGCGTACAGGGTAGACAAAGAGCCCCCCTGCCTCTGCCCAACAGGAGCTGTGTCCTTTAGGACAAGTTTCCATGGAAACCTCACCACAGCGTCATCATCACAAAGTGGCACTGATAGTGTCACCCTTGTTGAGGTCATGGGACTAGGAAGAAGGTGCACCTAGGGCAGCGGTGGCAAACCTAGGGCACACGTGCCGCAGCAGCTGTTTGTTATCGTTAAAAGCTCTAAAAGGTTCACTGTTGCTGCCCTAGGGACAGGGCATCCCTGTCTCACTGCCTGTCTCGCTGCCTCCCGTGGACAATAGAGGGGCCGCCCAGTTTGGGTGCTGAATTTGGTTCTTTCCAGAGTTTTCTATCTGGACCCTGCTCTTTATTTCTTGAACCTAAAGAGAATCATAGAGCTGACTTCTTCCCTAGGCTGCTCTTCAACCCTGATGGCTCTGGCTGCTCAGAGGTCCTTAGCCTTTGCACTTCCTGGTATTGTTTGGGTAAAGACTCTCCTAGAAGCCTTTGTGCTGGGAGGCGGGGCTTGTGGAAGGTGATGGGCCACAGGGGCACTATACACATCTGCGATTGGTCCACTGAGTTCAGTGCTGCGAGGAGACGGACCCTTGTTAGAGGAGGTCACTGGGGCAACCTGTAAGCATGTCTCACTCTCCCTGGTCCTCCATCACTGTTTCCTGGCCACCATGACGTGAGCAGTTTTTCTCCGCCAGTCCCTCCCACAGTGCCATTTCTGCCTAGAAGCCAGGCGACCAGGGACTGTAGCTGTGAGCCCAAAGGAACCTCTCCTCCTGTAAGGTGTGGATGTTGGGTATTTTGTCCCAGTGATGGGAAAGGGACCGAGACAAGCCCCTCTGGTGATAGGTACAATGGGATAAATGCTCCCAATATCTTCTCCAGTTGAGGTCTTTCCATCCTGGCAGCAACAGGTTCAATTAAGTCCATTTTAAAGGCAGAAATAAGCCATGGCTTTAGCCCTTGCTGGAGGGCCAGTCTTGGCCTTAGCCTGCTGCTGTAAGTGAGATTTTGTGATGAAGGGTTAGTTGTATGTGTGTCTAGAAGCCTCCTACGGTCTGACGCGACTTGGTGGCACTGTCCTCTTTTGCTGGCCCCTTCTCTGAGGTCACTGGGCAGCTCAGAGTCCTCCTGAGAGCCTGCAGCCCTAGCTTGGTGCTGCAACCTTCATGCCTTCCAGAGTTCCTCAGTAGAGTTCATGCATTTCTGCCAGCCTGAAAATGGAACCATCATGCATCATGCATGGACCACCAGTGGCTCAGAGCTGCCCAGTAGTGAAACATGAAAATTACAGCCCCACTGAGAACATAAAGCCGGGCATCAGTACACATTCTGGAGTGGAGAATGTGGAGTGTCCTTATCAGCCAGCCCCAGATAAAATAGCTGGGAAGACAGAGTCTTACTGATAACCCCATGATAGAATAATTGTCTCTTAATGGTGCCCACATCCTAATCCCTGCCACCCTGTGATCATGTTAACGTTAACTTACACAGCAAGAGAAAATTAAGGCTGCAGATGGAATTAAAGTTTCCAATAAAGAACTTAGGATGGAAAAATAGCTGGACCATGGCGTGGGGGTGGGCAGTATGATCATAAAGTCCTCCTGAGTGGACGCGGGGAGGCAGGAGAGTTGGAATCAGAGAGATCTGAAGATGCCTCACTGCTGGCTTTGGTGATAGGAAAGGGACACGGCCAAGGGGTGCAGAGAAGGTGGTGGTTCTAGAAGCTGGAGAAACCAAGGAAACAGATTCTCCCCAACAGCCTCCCTATGGGAACACAGCATGGCAAACGTCTTAGCCCAGCAAACCCCATTTCCAAACAGGACAGCAAGAGAATACATTTCCGTTGTTTTTAGCCACTAAATTTATAATGATTTGTTTTACTATCCATAGGGAAATACCCACCTTGATCATGATGAGCCCATTCCACTCTGCATTATAGGTATGGCCTTCTTCCTGCCGCCTGGCTGGAGATCAGGCCTGCCACGGTGCTAGCTCATGTCACAGGTAGCATGGCTGGGCAGGAGGGAGCATGGATGTCAGTCTGGACAGAGCTGAAAACCCAGGGCCACCACTTCCTGGCTGAGTGCACTTGCTCAAACTACTTCATCTCTCTGAGCTTCATGATCCTCATCTATAAGGACTGTGAGAGCGTAAAGCTGTGTGCACCGGCCGTTGTCAACACACGGTTTCCTTCACAGATGACAAGATGTGCCTCTCTCCTCCTGTCACCTCCTGTCCCCTCCTCTCCTCTCCTCTCCTCCCTGGAAAGGGTGGCTCTGTTTTTAAAGTGTGAGAGATGGACAGCCTCACCTTGGGACCCCTCATGGCAGCTTTGCTGGGAGGGAGAGGGGGATGCCAGGTGCATACAGTGACGTTGGCTCAGCACATCCAGTGGGCAGTCAAATGACAAAGATTAAAATTCCCAGTGAGCAAGCTGTCCCGGTGACAGCCTCGAGTCACCAGATGGCAGTGTGGCCAGGCTGGAATGTTTCACCTCTCTGTCAGTGGTAACCAAATTCCAGCTGGGACATTTCCCAAAAGTAACAAGTAATTGCATGGTGTGTTCTTGATTCATATGACCAGAGCCTCTGTTGGGCTGGCTTCCCATGTAATTACTGTAAGAGTAACAAAACGCCAGCACATTAATATGTGCAAATGCGTATTCCAGAACATTCGGGCACAAACTGATAAAGGAGACATGAGATTCTGAGGTCATTGTGCTAGAATTCACCTTGCAGGCCACCCCTCCAGGACTCACCTCTTCCTCTTCTACAATCCTGGATGCCAAGGTGATTTAGCTGTATTTGATGGCAGGACAGGTATCGTTCTGTTGTAGATTTCATTTGCCTTCAGTAGGTGGTGAGATTTAGTGAGCAGAAATTCAGGACTCACCCCTCGTGAGCACAGTTCAGTCATCAGAGCCTAACTGGCCAAAACCCTCCATCTCCTCCTCTGTGCTTGGAGGGAAAGGGTGGGGAGGCCAGGAGATCCCTGAGTTCAAGGGTAGCTCTGGCATCCAAGGACACTTTACAGGAAGAGGGACACCCAGGAGCTGTGGGTGAGGTCTGCTGGCTCTCTGTTCAGCAGCTAGAAATCCTGCTATGTCCCTGTTCTTGTGTTCCAGAGAAGGCAGTTAGGAAATGCTGCCCTAGGTCAAGGTTAATCTTTAAATTTCCTTTTTAAGTCATTAAAAAAAAAAAACCTTTATTTGCAAATCACTATCCTGGTACAGCTCCAGAATGTCATGAAACCTTCAAGAGAGCAAAGACCGATCACTTAAGGCAGGGCTAATAACAAGACTGAAGTCAGACTTGCTTCTGGAGAGAGACACCGACGGTTCAGGTTTCTCGCCGCGGTTCTGCATGTTTGGCAGAGGGTCTGTTGAAGGACCAGATAAACGCTGATGTTAACTTGTGAATGAAGGGAGAATGGAAATAAACCCAGCATGTAGGGAGAGGGGAAAGCCAGGAATGTCCTTAGAGGTGGCCATTTCTCAACGCTGGCAGAGGCTGGGGAGGTCACAGAACTCCCTCAGCAAAAAGCAGGGTGGCACCCAGCGGCTTCTGGGAGAGGCGGGTGCAGGATCAGAGAGCCACATCTCAGGACCTGTGACCTGTCTCCTTAGGTCCCCAGCCCGCACAGACCCCGAACTGGCGGGAGAGGTAATGGAGTAAGCCAGTGTCCAGGCGGGACCCTGAGTGGAGGGAGCAGGAAGGTCCCCTTTCAGATGAAGGTCAAGGCTGTGGACAAAGCCAGATGTGAAAGGCTCGAGGTCTGACGCTCCCTTTGGAAAAGCCGCCAGCAGTGGAGCAGCTGGCTTTATGCCCCTCCGAGTGTCACCATCAGTTCATCTAGCTTGGATGTCTAGCTTTCCCGTCTTCCCGTTTTTTTTTCTTTATGATCTATTTTACCCTAAAATACAGATTTGGATCTGGTTAGCTCTTCATCAGTTGCCTCCAAACCCTGCTGTCTCTGATGACTTTTAATAAAGGTCTGGCAGCCTCTTAGTATGATTTTGGGTCATCACATTAGCTTTTAGCGTGGTGAGGCTTTCCAAGAATTCAACATTTTTCTTCCATTTGTTCGGCAAGTTGCCTAGCAACTTTTTTCCCCTTCTCTCTATAGTTTAATTGAAATTTTTATGGAAGTAATTGTGGATTCACTTTGCACTTGAAATAATACTGTATTATTTCAGTGTTTAATGGAGTGAAAAAAGTCTGCTCCTGAACACAGAACTACTAAAAAGTAAAAAAAGGGGAGGCTGAGGCAGGAGGATGATAAGTTCAAGGTGAGACTGGGCAATTGAGTGACTTAGTGAGACCATCTCTCAAAAATTACAAAAGGATTGGAGATGTAGCTCAGTGCAAAGGGCCTGGGTTAAATCCCCAGTATGGAGAGAGGGAGAGGGAGAGGGGGAGGGGGAGGGGGAAGAGGGGGGGGAGGAGAAGGGAGGGAGGAGGAGATAAGAAAGAAAAGAGAGAGAAAAGGGGTCGGGAGAGACAGAAGGAAGGAATCTAAGGATTAGTGTGTCCCCCAAAAAGCTGACTATCAGGACACCCCGCCATGGCTCTGTGTGTCTTTCTCAGAGGCCAAAGCACAGCTCCAAGGCAGTCCACTAAGTCTGTAGCCCGTCACAGTGCTGGAGATGGCAGCAGCCCACAGAGCACGCTGGGCAGGGGCAGCCGGGATAACCCTGAGGGCAGCAGGCTGAGGGGCAGAGATGCTCCTTCAAGCACCAGCAGGAGCGTGGACTGGGACGGAGCCTCTTCCCCTAGCTGGAGCTTTTCCTTCTCCGCCTCTTGGGCTCTTCCACGTTCTTTCTCCGGCCGAAGCAGGCTTCTAGTTTCCACATTCTGACGGGGAAGAACTAGAATGCGCTGGGCTCCTGGAAGCCCCTTCACATGCCCTGTTCCGCTCCCCACCCCTTCCCTGTCCCTCCTAACTGTCCTAGAAAACACTTCCTTGCATTTCTTTATAATTATATTGCCCTGGACTTTACAGTTTCCCCCCATCCATTTCCTTTCCTTTGTAAATATTTGGGAGGGGGTTTCTGGGAGGGAATTCTGCATTAGTGTATGTTTGTGCTCATAATAAATACATTCGTCCTGGGGAGTCAGTGCACACAGACATCGCTTCCTGATCCTTATCCCTTCGCCTTCTCCTCACCATCCCTGACCCCTTCCCGTCTCCCCAAAGTTGTACCTCCCTGTGTCTGGACATCTATCTTTCATCTTTCTCTTTAAATGATTTACACTCCAGGTTTGGCAGATTCGAAGACCGTTGCCATAGCTTCTCTGCCTAGATGCATTTCACTCTGCATGACGGCCTCAAGGCGCACCCATTCTCCTGCCGGTGACACCCATTAACCCCTCTTTGTGGCTCAGTAGTACTCCGTTGTGTATATGTTTTCCTTATCCACTCATCTGTTGGTGGCTTGTGGGTTTTCAGTTAGGTCTTCTGAGCCTCTCCCACTGTGCGGGCGCTCTCACCCGTCCTGTGTAACGTGTGTGTTGGAGGGCATGGGACTGGGCTGTGACACCGTGCACAGCAGTGACTCTCGCCAACTGCAGAGCCATGTCCCCGCATGCTCTGTGTGTTTTGTACACTGGCAGCTGGATCCGTGGTACAGCTTGGCCTCAGGGAGGCACAGGGCCTGATGTTGGTACCGTTTCTCTCAGAGAGTAAGCTCAGTAAAGAGACTGGCAGGCTGTAACTTTCATTCCCACAGAGCCCTTTCCTTCCAGAGAGAAGCTGCCTGGATGAGGAGTGTCCTTGCCCCCCACGAGGGCTGATCCCCTCCCTAGAAGCCGTCCCGGGCCCCGAGTGACGGCAGACATAGTGAGGACAGCAACAGGAACAAGGCAGCCATGGCCAGGCCTCGCCAGACAGCTGTTATTTGCTTCCTGCTTCCCAGAGAAGAATATGGAGCCAGCTTCCAACCCGGCTCTGCTGCCCCTTGGCAGCTGCGGGACCTGGGAGGAGTTGCTCAGCCTGTCTGAGCTGCAGCTTCCACGTCTGTACGGTCGGGGGTGCGGTTCCTACTAGAGGCTCAGGGAACAATGCTCAGGGTAATATATGCGTGTTGAGCAGACGTCAGATGTAAATAATGAAAGTACCTCCCTGTACGGGAGTATAAGGGGTGTGAAAATTAAATGAGTTACTACCGGTAAAGCATTTAGGATATGCCGGGGCCTTCGTCACTCCTCAGTAAATGTTAGCTGGTTTCACTCACTCTGTTCATTAGCTCATTCATTCATTTATTCATTTATTGGAGTTTTTTTGGTGACAAAGTCTCGCTATGCAGTTCAGGCTGGCCTTTGGCCTGGATCTCACTGTGTAGCCCAGACTGGCCTCGAACTAGCAGCGATCCTCCTGCCTCAGCCTCCCATCACTGCCTCCCCAGCGGAGAATCAAACCCCAGTCTCCCATGTTGTGGGGGGGAATCCTCACCACTGCACTCACAAGGATCACTGTTCCATTCCATTTTAAAAGTTTGCATCCTTTTTATTTATTAGTTTCACCATGTTTTCATTAATTGAATAAAGTTCTATAGTGTTATAGTCAAGGTTTATAAGGGAATAAATTTAATACAGGGCACATAATATATAGGATTATTTTATACTATTCACACAAAGAGTCAAATGGAAAAGAGTAAAGGACATCTGTCAATGCACCAGAGACCCAAAGAATCCAGCTCAGGGCCTGGATCCCTTGGCAATGTCCTGCATGAGTCCAGCTGGAGACCTAGAGCCCATGACAACATCTCATGCAAGTCCATATGAAGGATCTGCACTGGGAAGGTGCAAAGGCCAGTGGTGGCAGCTAGGAAGTCTGTGGCAGCGGGATGAAGGATCTGTGCCAGCGGGCTGAGGGACCTGCGCTGGAGCCGGGAAGCGATGCTCAAGGTAAGGACCAGAGCTCCCCCGAAGAGAACCGCGGCCACCCTCAGCGACAGCGAGAACCCGAGCTCCTCCGGTGATGAGAACAGCCGAGTTCATGTCAGGAAAGGCAGCGGGACAGGCCCCCCCAGGACGATCAGCAGCCCCCATCTTCCCCCCGGTTCTCCCTTTTATGTTATCGGCAACAGTCCTCAGGTGGGCCCTCCACCCCCAGCACCGTGCTGATTCTGTCCCTCTGGGTGTTACAAGTTGCACGTTAGTTAATGCACCACACGCCGCTGTTTTCCTTTAGTCGAACTAAAGCGAGGACTTCCCAGTACCTGAAGATAATGACAGGGAACGCCCGGGGCCCATCTCCCAATATCTCCCCCACAGTCACCACAGAGCGTCCAGAAAGGCAGAAAGGGGATGACACAAAAATCACACTCAGCGTAACTTGGGGCACAGAATGCCCACTTTATGAAGTAAATGTAACCACAAAAACACAGAGAGGCCAGCAAACGAAAGCCCGAGCCTTCCGCCGCAGGCTCCCCTCCCCCTGGAGGGCCTTGTGACCGAGATAAGTAGGGATCATCCAAGCGGAGGGGAGGAATGAACATGGCCTGAAGCCTAAATCCACGTCTGCGCAGAAATAACCCACGAAAGCTCTAAACGGTGTGTGGTGCATGCGAGCGCGGGCTGCAGGCAAGGGACGGGAGCCTTCCAAACACACGGCTCCTGGGGGCGACCTGGACCAGGGCAGTGAGGGAGATGCGTCCTTTGGCAGCTGAGTAAGGAAGACAGGGACTAAAAGGGACCACCAGGGAAGGCGCTGCTAAATCTTTATGCGGGACAGGGAGGCCTGCCGGAGAGAACCCTGGGAGGAATAGCAAATCCAAGCACTTAAAAAGAGACAGACCAGAGAGTGATGTGGCAGGCTGTCCCATCAGCGAGAGCTGACAGTGTGGAAGGGCAGGGTGGAGGACAGCAGTGACCGAGGTCTCAGACAGGTACCCGAACTCCAGAGCTGAGAGCCGGCGGCGGGGAGCAGGGGAAGTGCAAGTGTGCCGGGACACAGAGCAGTTAGTGAAATTCAGGGTCCATCCAGGGTCCAGGGTCGGCAAGCAGGACCAGCAGCCGGGAAGGCAGGGCCGGCGCCCCCTGCCGGGCTGTGCTGTGCTATACATAGGGACCCAGGTGGAGGAAAAGAGGGACGTGTGGCGGTAAGAGGTGCTTTTGAAGAGGAAAGGTTGCCGCACACCTTTAATCCCAGCACTCAGGAGGCTGAGGCAGGAGGATCGTTGAAAATTCAGGACCAGCCTGGGCTACAAAGTGAGCTCAAGGCCAGCCTGAACTGCAGAGCGAGACCCTGTCTCAAAAAGAGAGAAAGAGAAAAAAGAGGAGGAAAGCTGGAGAATCAGATCCCCAAAGTCTAAAAGGCACCATGTAAGCTGAGAGAAGAAAAGAGGGAGCGATCTTGGTAACGTGCATGTGGTGTTTTTTAAAGTGCCACGTTTGCAAGACCTGCATTTGAATTGAGATCGGTGCTAGGACGAGATCGGTGCTAGGACGGAATCTGACAGAGGGCGAGGAACTCTGCCTGGAAGGTGTGGGGGGAGCGATGGAGAAACCCTCCAAAATTTGGCCTCGGAGTCAGATTGTGAAGGGTAAATGAAGCTGCCCAGGTGAAAATGAGGTGAGGAGAACAAACTCTGCAAGTGTATGAAAGTGTAAATGGGTGTAGAATGTTCTAGGAGGGTTTCTAGTCAGTGTCTGGACCTTGGGAACAGAGGGCGACCTTGGAAGGTGGAGAAAGGTGAGACTGGAAAGATTAGGGGAGATGGAGTAGGAACCCAAGAACAGTGAGGGGGAAGGCAAAGCTGGCCAAGCAGGTTCTGTGTGTCCACTTGAGCCCTCTCTGGGGCCACAGGGGTGTGTCCTGCTCAGCCATGCAGAACTCAAGAAGGCACTTAGGAGACGTTCCCTAAAGCCAAGGGTGACGAAGTGTTTTCTCTGAGAATAGCGAAGCCAGCTATTTAGACATTTTTCCCAATTGCAAATGCGTACACCCTATGTCTCCTGATCTGTTCTTTTTCTCCAGCTTTCACAGCGAGGCTTCTGCGAATGTTTTATTTTTGTGTCTAGCAATGCTATCAGCCTTTCCTGTCTGTTATCTTCTGTCTTCTTGAAAATAACACAAATATCCACACGCAAGTCGGGAACGAAATTGGAGTCGTACCTTCCACCACCCCCAGAAATCTCTAAGTGGATTAAAGACTGAAATGTGAGACTTAAAACCACAAAACTCCTAGAAGAAAACATAGGGGGGGAAATTTGGACGTTGACCTTGGCCCTGAGTTATTGCACATGGCACCAAAAAACAGGCAACGAAACCAAAACTAGGCGAGCGGGATTACATCAAGCTAAAAAGTTTGTACTCGGCAACGGGAACAATCAGCAATGGGAGAAAGTATTTGTAAATCAGACATCTGATGAAGGTAAATATCCAGAATGTTTAAGGAACTCATATTACTCAACTGCCCAAGGAAATTCCTATCAAAAAATCAGCTGGGATCTGAATAGATGTTTTCCAAAAGAAGGCACACAGATGGCTTGGCTAAGCCGTTCAGTCAGCATCGCTGTCATCAGGAAAAGGGCAATCAGAATCATCGGGAAAGTCCCACCTCACACCTGATGGGATGGCCATTACCAAGAAATCAGAAGATGGGTGTTCTGAATATAAAAATAAGAACATTGTTGTAGTCAAGGTTTGCGAGGGAAACACTACAATGCAGAACACGTAGCTTATAGGATTACTTTGTAACAGTCACCCAAAGAGTCAGTTCAAAAGAGTACAGGAAATCTGTCCACACGCTAAAGACTCAAAGAGTCCAGCTGAGGGCCTCGATCCCACGACAGTGTCCTGCATGAGTCCAGTTGAAGACCTAGAGCCCACAGCAGTGTCCTCCACGAGTCCAACTGGAAGCCTAAAGCCTATGACAACGTCTCACGCAAGCCTTTCATAGATCTGCACTGGGAAGGCCCAAAGGTCAGTGGTGGAATCTAGAAGGTCTGTGCCAGTGGGGTGAAGGATCTGTGCCAGCGGGCTGAGGGATCTGCACTGGAGCCAGGAAACGATGCTCAAAGTAAGAACCAGAGCTCTCCCAAAAAGTACCACAGCCATCCTCAGTGACAGTGAGGTTCCGAGCTCCTCCAACAAAGAGAACAGCCGAGTCTATATCAAGAGAGCCAGCACTACAAGCTTCTCCAGGAGACTGAACAGGGCACCATCTTCCTCTCCAGAGCCAGGATGCAATGCTCAAGGACAAGAGCTCCCCCAAAGCAAACTGTAGCCATTTTCAGCAACAAGGTCCAAGGTCCTCCAACAGTGAGAACAGCCGAGTTCACCAGGAAAGCCAGCCTGACCAACTCCCCCAGGAGAACCAACAACTCCTTAACAGCACCACTTCCTCTCCTGTTCTCTTCTTTATGTTGTTGCCAACAGTCCTCAGGGGGGCCTCCCATACCCAGCACTGCACTAGTTCAGTTCAGCTGGGTGTTACAAGTTGACCACCAGTTGTCAGTCCTCCACAGACATCTTTATACACAGTCAGTGGGATTGTGAAATGATACAAGCAGTGTGGAACACAGTACGGATCCTCTTTGGAAGCTGAAGAATAGAACCACCCTACGACTCAGCACTCCTGCTTCTAGGTTTATTGCAGTGTTATTCAAGGAAAAAATCATCTTAATAGATGCCAGCAAATCACTTGGTATGTACCTCTAGTCTCTTTGAAATGCTTAATAAGCTAGGAACAGGAGTGAAATTCCTGAGTTCGATGAGAACAGCTACTAGAATTCAGTAATGTTCATCATACATGACAGTGAAGCAACAGGGGCAATCTTACTTGAGGGAAAAGACAGGCACACCTAATGTCACAGTGAGGTACTAGTCCATGACATTAGACCAGAAAAATAAATGGTAAATATAGTGGGACATGAACAATACTCTTCTTATTTACCTATTACATAATTTTTTAACAAACAACAAAAAGTATGAACAACTTATTAAAAAATCAGACCTAATCATATGTTCATGACAGATTCCAGATCAAGGTGAACATTCAGAAGTCAGCAAGGCATGGTGGTGCACACCTATAGTCCCAGCACTCAGGAGGCTGAAGCAGGAGGATCACCACAAGTTCAAGGCCAGCCTGGGCTACATAGTGAGACCTTACCTCAAAAAATACAATCACAACAAAAACAGAAACCATATGGAACGTGTAGGTTTGAAAAAGATGCCATTCACTACAGAAACAAAGATGTTAAACATTTAGGAATAAAGTTAATGAGAGCCATATGAAGGAAATTACAAAACTTTACTAGAAGATACAAAGGAAATTTAAATAAATTGAAATTTTATCATATTTCTAAGACTATTGCATATGAAAGAGCCACTGACTTCCCCCAAAGTAATCCAAAAGTCACTTTTTAAAAAGTCACAGCAGCTGGGCATGGTGGCACACACCTGTAACCCCAACACTCAGGAGGCTGAGGTAGGATGATCACTGCAAGTTTGAGGCCAGACTGGACTACAAAGTGAGTTCAAGAGCAGCCTGAACTGCATGGTGAGACCATGTCTCAAAAAGAAATTAAAAAATAGAAATTCATGGACATTCCAATGAAAGTTTAATGAAAATCACTTGATTCTGAAGTTCATCTGCTAAACAGAATCCAATTGTGTAATAAATAGTATCAAAAATCAACAAATGAGATTAGATCAAATTAGAAAGCTTCTGCATGGGCAAAGGAAACAACGGAGTGAAGAGACAACCTAAAGAATGGGGAAATTTGCCAGCCATTCCTCAGACAGTACTAATATCTAGAATATACAAAGAGCTCAAAAAACTTAAACCCCTCCCCCCAAATAAAAGACCCAACCAAAAAATGAGCAAGTGAAATAAACAGACACTTCTCAGAAAAAAGAAGTACAAATGGTCAGTACATGAAAAGATGTTCAGTGTCTCCGGCCAGTAGAGAAATACAAACTAAAACAGCACATTCCACATTACCCCAGACAGAATGGCCATCACCAAGAAATCAAACAGTAACAAATGCTGGCAAAGCCACAGGGGAAAGGAGCCCTGCTACATTGTTGGTGGGAATGTGAACTAGTACTGCGGAATCAGTACTATGGAAATGAGTATGTAGAGTGCTCAAAAATCTAAATCTAGAAATTCCTTTCAACCCAGTGTTCCCCTTCTAGGTATCTTCCCCAAAGAGCTAAAGACCTCACAGTACAGTGATACCAATACCCATGTTTATAGCAGCACAATTCATAAGAGCTAAATCTTGGACATGGCCTATATGCCCATCAACAGATGACTGGATAAAGAAAATGTGGTATTTGTATACAATGGAGTACTACTCTGCCCTGACAAAGGATAAATGAATTGTTTGTAGGAAATTGGATGCACCTCGAGACCATGATGTTAAGTGGAATAAATCAGACACACAAGCTTCAGTATTGCCTGGTTTCTCTTCTATGAGAACCCAAAATACAAATCAAGAACAAAATAAAAGGTAGGTAATAGGAAGTAAGGACATAGCTCTTTTGCACATGGGAAAGGACCAAGAGACAGAGAGAAGCAGAGGGGGAAGTAGAAGACAGAACAATTAAGATGCCTTGTGCGCGCGCCCCAACTCCACACAAAGAATGCGATCAGTATATACAGCCAACATGGGCCAATAAAGTATAAAAATTGAAAACAAAATAAAGTTCATCTGGAAGAGCAAGGCTTCATTAATAGCCAAGGGCTTTTTTTATAAATACGGGGCTGAGAATATGTCCAATGAGACATCAAAATTTTGTATGCCCCAAATGATTAAAACAACCCAGGACAGATGCAGGAACAACACAGAGACAGCAAAGAAATGAAATGGTCTCTAAATAGACCCCTCTGTGTATAAAAATGTAGTATGTGATGAAAAGCTCGTGTTAAATAATTGAGAAAAGTTTACACAGTGCAGTAATGAGCATTAGAGTCACCGGGTAACATTATGGAAGAAAGTTGGGCCTCTGTTCACAATATTCACCAAGATGATAATTATAAATGTACCAGAAGAAAAATACTCTAAGAATTTACTTTTTTATTTATTTAATTTTTTTTTTTTTTTGAGATAGGGTCTCACTATGCAGTACTTATGTAGCGCAGGCTAGCCTCAAATTCATAGCTACCCTCCTGCCTCAGTCTTCTGAGTGCTACAGTCACAGGGGTGCACCACCATGCCCAGTTAGGAATTTACTTTTGTAAATGAGAGACTTTCTGAGATGACCTTAAACACTTTCAACCTCCGTGAACATTAAAAAGATTTATAATTCTTGGGCTGGGCATGTAGTTCAGTGGTAGGTTGTTTGCCTGGAGAGCAAAAGGCCTTGGGTTCAAGTTCCACTACTGGGGGAAAAACTTATAAATGTGATTTAATAAAAATGGCAGGCTCCGTATGTCAAAAGACTGTTAAATAATACTAAAATTTATGAAAATTTAACAAATGTAGGGACTTAATGTCTCTAATATTTTTTTAAAACTCCTGCAATATACTAAGAAAAAAACAACCAGTGTATAAAAGAAAAAGGCAAGGGATATATGCAGTAATTTCTGGGGGGGAGGGGAATGCCAGTGATTTGAAAATATATGGAAACATAGTTAATGCCGCTGGTAATCAGGGCAGTGCATGCTGTTACAGTGCAGTACACACTTTGCCTAGCAAACTGGAGAAATGTGAAATGTTAGTAAAATCCAGCAGAGGAGAGAGTGGGGCGAGTTTGCAGCCTTAAGTTCTGCAGAGGGTATCACCCACCAAAGGATGCAAGCCTGGACTTGGAGAAGTCATCAGCGGTCACAGAAACCTGTGCAAGAATGTTCAGCACAGCCACTGTCACAAGCTCATCAAAATAAATGTAACCGAACTAACCGACAGTAGGAAAATGATGAAATGTTACCGTTTCCATCCTGTGAAATACTCATTAGCCATTAAAAATAATGGAGTATACCTGGGCGTGGTGGCACACACCTGTAATCCCAGCACTTGGGAGGCTGAGGCAAGAGGAAGTCTGAGACCAGCCTGGGCTCCGTAGTGAATTCGAGGGCAGCCTGAACTACATAGCGAGACCCTATCTCAAATAAATAAGGGAGTCGCTCTACATGTATCTAAGGACATCATGGCATGAAGAACTTTGAAGTGATGATGGGCTAAAAAATGATCATGAACTCCTACTTTTGTAAATAAAAATGCGTCCGACGGGGTGATGTCTAACCGTAGCTCTGTCTGGACCCGCGCATGCTCAGAGAGCCGCAGCGGGGGCCCTCACTAATTGGTGGAGGAGAGGAAGCTGCAGGCTGAGACCAGGAGGATCAGGACCCGTGGTGTTTTTTAATGATCGTGAATTACTTCTGTGATTCTAAAAAATTTAAAAGGAGACTGCGGAGGTACCGCTGCTGCGCAGCCGGCTGCGCCCTACGCTGTCCCCACGGGTCCCAGGACCTCCTCTTCTGCAGGATCCTCCTGGAGGACAACGCCACCTCCGGCGCCTCCCCCTGAAGTGGGACCCCAGCCTGGAGCTCTGTGGCGGGATAAGGCAGAGGGAGGAAGTTCCCCCCGAGCCCCCAGAGCCAGTCGTTGCATTTAAACTTTTAGTTCATTTGATTCATTCCATCATTTTGAATTTACTGTTTTAATTAAGTCGAATCTTTTAAATGAATTTTTCATTTGAAGGGACCTTGGAGATCTTTTTGAGTTGGGTCCTAATATGTTAATTATGAGGAACGAAAGGCCCAAGACAGATGGTTATTAATAAGCTGAATCAGATTTTAAGATCCTGGATGTTGGGGCTCAGCCTTATTAAGTTTCTCACTTTCTGTCAGAGCCAACTCCTGCCCCTACTGTACAGGGCACTATTTGACAATGTTATTGGGACCACCCTGCCTGGCCACTGCCACAAGGGTGAACTGGACTTTCTGTTATTTCGTTAAATCAAGTTCCTCTGGCCACAGGGCCTTTGCACAGGCTGTTCCCACTTCACACATTGTGCTTTCCTGCATCTCCCCACACACAGGTACTTCTCAGGGAGAAGACCCACCCCTGTGTCTAAATTAGATCCCCTCCTCCATCATTCTTTCAACAACCTATTTCCTTCAAAGAAGGCAGAGTTTCATGGTTACTAAGTGACAGGTCTTCAGATAGCCCTTTACCACATGCAGCTGCCTCCTTCCAGGGGGCAAAAGCTTCCAGGCCAAGTGCAGGGTGGGCACGGTCCTGCCTGTCTATGGCTGAATGAGGGAGGCAGGAGATTATGCTGGGGGTGAAGGAGAAGACAGAGGAAAACAGGTTCCAGCCAAAGGTCTAGGAGGATCCCTGTGCTGGTGAGCAGGAGGAAGCAGGGCTGGGGGGGTAAAGGATGTGACTGATTTGGGACTCGTCAGACTGGAGGCATTTAGGAAATACACAGGGCAGTGTTCTGGCTGTGCTGGGACTCAGGAAGGCGAGCAGGACTAATGCAATGCACAGAACCATCTCTTCAAAGTGGACGGGGAATGGCCCGGGGGGTGGCCTGGGAAGCAAACTGAAGCCGACCAGAAACCGTAACCGTGTTCTTACAGTGCGGAGCACAAGCACCGTCCAAAGACCACAGCCACAGCTTCCTTTGGGGAGGACGACCAGAGTGAGTCAGAGCGGTGGGCAGGTGCCAGGGTGCCAGCCCTGGAGGTGAGGCCTGAGAGAGACACTGGGAAGCAGTCTGTGTCCTAGCAGGAATGGTTGACCAGATCCCTGAGAAACAGGCTGGATCCCTGGGTGCAGCCAGTAAAACATTTTTCATGCGCTGTGCAGGTGCGAGGCAGCCTGGATCTGGAACAACAGCAAGAAGAAAAGCACAGGGCTGAGGCTGGAACCATGGGAGAAACCCAAGGCTAAGGGTCAAATAGGCATCAAAGAGGGGACAGGGAGAAAGCACCCTCACGGTGCCCAGAGGCCCCAGTGGGCTGATCAGCCCAGAGGATGGGGCTGGAGGAAGATGACCAACAGAGATAGTGTTTGCTTCTCAGGTGGATCAGAGCAATAGCACCAAAGTCTCTGGAGCCACATAGCAAGTGCACGATTTCTCTGCCTGCCCCGGACTTCAGCCTCCAAGTATTTTAATTAAACCAACATGTAAATAGTAGAGATATCAAAAGAACAAGGACATTATTAATTTGGGGATCAAGGCTACAAGCCACTTTACTCTTTTAAATCATTTCCTCATTCGCCCTTCTCAGTGACAAACATTCCCACATCTCCATGATAATGTTCCTGGATTGAAAACCCTGCAGTTTTGTTTTTGACAGGGTCAGAGACTTATTTCTTATCTCCTGGGCCCTTTTGAAACAAGCAGTTATCAGATCAACATGTAGCCCGCTGGCTTAGCCCGTTGGATAGGTAATTTCCACCCTGCATCATAGGCTTCGAAGAATTCAAGCCAAAATTCCAAGCTGACTTTAAGCAATAAATACTGTAATTAACTCCTAACCAAGCAAGCTAACATTTTGCTTGGAGAAAGCATCATTTTCCCAAACAAATGCCTTTCAAATAAAAAACAATTTCATGCCCTCTTTTTTTCCACTGCTTGGGAATAAGCGGTGTGTTTCGCAAGATATATTCTTGGAACCGTTGAAATCCAGTTTGCTCTGGGTTTCAGGTCTGCCATGGAAGCTGCCCTGCCTTGGGACAGTATAATGCTTCTAGCAGTCAACAAGTTCTCTTCCATCTGAACCGGTCAGAGTTGTGTCCTCCTGAACCTGGTTACATGTGACTTTTTTCCTGCCCAGCTCTGGACACAGTACAGAAACAGAACCCAGGGCCATAGTACTTGGGACAGATATCCATAACCAAGCATCATGCATGGCCTGCCAGCACAGGGCGGAGCAGCTGGGAGAGTTCCAGCCCAGCCAGGGAGGGAAGCGATTTATCATCACAGTGATAATAAAAAGTGCAGCTTCTGGACAGTTTATTGCCTGTGCTCGGTCTGGGCCACTCCCGCTGTCCCCTCCCCACCCCATGTTCTACCTTGTTTGCAGTCAAGTCAGTGACGGAAGGGAAGAAAGACCTGGTATAGGGTCAGCAGCGGAAGTTAGCAGTGAGGGACCTCAGTATCGCAAATGTACAGCCAGAAAACCAAAGTCTGGGGTCAGAAAGTAGAGCAAGGACCTGAAAGGTTATGTAGTAGAGGTTTTGTGAAGTCTTAGGAAAGAGGCAAGCCAAGAACCGAAGAAAAATGAGGCATCCTATGGCTATGCTGGAAGGAATCCAGATCGTGAGTTTTTGCCACTCTGCCCTGGTGTTTGAGGTTGTTGCTTGGTCAGTTGGTTCAGCCATGGACGTAGTAGCCTCTTTCCAAGGAGGCTTTTAAGCCACAACATAATGTCTGTTAGCATCTAGAATGAGGAGCATGTAACACTGCCCTGAACCCCGGCCCGTTCTCTCAGCACCATGGCAGAGACCCCTGTCCTGTAGTTCTCATGCTGCACACAACTGTACAGACAGCCTGGGTGGGCCTGGAGCCTCGCCAAGGAAAACAGCAGCATGAACGGAGGTTTGCGTTCTGTGAGGTCCTGTCCCTGGCCTAGCATGGGGGCCATCAGGCCTGGTGGAAGGATTGCTAAAGGTGGAGGTGGGAGCTTCGAATGCCTCCCCAGCCTTGCTGCTTACTGACTGCAGGGTTTGGGGTCATGCCTATTCTTTATTTTAAAACCAGAATGTTCACCTGGAAACCAGGACCGGCGTGAAGACAGCTAGGGAGGAAATAACTGAAATAAGATCGGATTTGAATTGGAAAGGGAAGACTCAGGGAGAAAAATAAGGTGAAGCTATCTTCTTTGGATGCTTTAACATTTCTTCAGTGGAGGATGGATTTGGCTTGTTATTCACGAGCTATAATGCATGCTGGATGGACATTCCAAAGGTACAGAGCTCAGCTCAGTCTAAGACCATGGTTCCCAGTCTTTGCTGCAAATTACAGTTACCTGAGAAGCTTCTAAATCTCTCATTGCTCAGGCAGCTCCCTGAACCAACTAAATCAGGATGTCTGTGGGTGAAGCCCAGACATCAGTAATTTTCTTTAAACTCATCAGGTAATCACCATGGACAGGTAAATCTGAGAAACAGTGAGTGGTCTCTGGATGTGCTGACATCCAAGCTAAGCAGAGGATGGATGGGATGAGCTACCGGAGATGTGGGAATTCACTGCCACTGGAGCTACTCAGTTCCAGGCTGCACGTCACTTAGTGGTGATGAATTCAGGCCTTCCGTGGGTGGTTAGACCAAAGGAGACCAGTCTAAACTCCTTCCTCCCCAGGGGTGTGGAGACGATGCTCAGAAGTGGAGGTTTTCAGTTTCTTAAATTCCAAGGAAAGAGCCGTTCAAGCAAAATACTTAAAAACAAAGAAATAGGAAGGTTCCTCCCTCCCATCCCATTCCGCCCTCTTCTTTCTGGTGACCCATGAGGATTCCTCATGGAAATCTGGAAACCTCATGAAAATCTCTTGAACTCCAAGGAACACAGTTTTTAAAACCAGCAAGGAAGGGAAATAGCTTCCCACAGAGATGAATTTTGTCCTCCACCATAGTAGTTGGAATCTTGATTGTTTTCATGAATGGAAGTAGAAAATCATCAGTGGAGAAAAGCCAAGAAAAATGACCAGGGACCTAAGCTGTTCACGAGATGGGAACACGGACAGCATCAGCTGGTGTGTGTGGTTGACCCAGTGCCTTCGAAGCTAGACCCGGGTTGATCCCTGCGAATTGTGCTGGTGCCGCCTGTGGATGTAAGAGCCTCTTGCCTGGCTCACTGTGCTAATACTGTTTGCTGAAAGTTCTCCGCACTTCCACTCACAGATGGAGTGTTCACCTGCACTGAGCTCTTTCTGTGTGAACCATGGTGTGCAGAGGTGGTCTTCAACATAAATGTTCTCACTGCTCGTATTCTTTTACAAATTTATGATACTCCCTGTGCCATGCAGACCTTATTTTCTGTACTGAAGCTGTGGCATCACAACACAGGGAGCAAAAGGCAGCTTAGTATTGGAGGAAGAAATAGGAAATAAAGAGATACAGGACTGAGTATTGGTTCTGCTCTTATGCCAGCAAGTCATCTAACTTACCAGTTTGCTCCCCTTGAA
Source organism: Dinomys branickii (assembly GCA_004027595.1). Lineage (NCBI taxonomy): Eukaryota > Metazoa > Chordata > Mammalia > Rodentia > Dinomyidae > Dinomys > Dinomys branickii. The sequence continues at coordinate 279,670 of PVLD010000189.1, forward strand.
ATTCTTTATGCCGTCTTACCCACTTTACAGGATTATTGTGAGGTTAAAAGACAAAAGACAAAGGGATGTCCTCAAATTCTGCAGAACAGGCATGATTATTGAAAGCAGTGATGTAACACTCTTTGTAGAAGCGATGAATAAAGCAAGTGTAACTTAAACTGAAGAAGTAAAGGGCCCTACAAATTTTGGAACTGTTTGCTTTAAGTGTTAGTCTCAGATTTTTTAAGAGATTTCTCTACAGCCATTTTAGTTTCACAGCAAAATCGAGCGAAAGGAACAGAGATTTCCCATGTACTCCACTTCCTCACCAGTAGCTCGTCCACACCCACTGTTGTTTTTAAGAATTCCACATTTACTTGAAATAGTAAATAACAAATCTAAGCAGACTGTGACAAAGTAAGTTTTTATATTATAATCCCCAGACGCCTTAGTTACTTTCTCAGTGCTGAGACAAACACCTGATATGAGTTAAAGGAGAGGTTTATTTTGGCTCATGGTGTAGAGAGATTTCAGTCGACAGTCAACTGCCACTGAGGAGAGCAGCATAAAGAAGGGCATCATAGAAGAGACAAAGTTAATGGTGTGGCAGACAGGAAGAAGTGTGATTTTCTTCCTCTTCTTCTTTCCCTTTTTATTCTCTCTGGGCTACAAGCCTATCGGTTGGTGCCACACACACCCAGCTTGGGTCTTCCCTCTTCAGTAAGTCCATCATCCACACCTAGAGCTGTGCTAAACCAATCAGTGGACTGATCCAGTGCCACACAGCCATAATTGAGTATCATACACCCATGTACCAGTTACTTCCCAAAGTCCCACAACTGGAGAATGTATGGTACATTCAACCAACAGAATACTACTCAACAGGGAAAAGATCAACCCTGATACATGCCACATTGATGCATCTCACATGCCTTATGCTAAGTGAAGGAACAGAGATGCAACCCCCATGCTTCTGTTTGGTATGACATCCCAGAAAAGACCAATGAAACAGATACAGAGAACAGATGAGTGGTTGCCAGAGGATGAAAGGTAGGAGATGGATTAACTACAAAGTGGGGTGACCCAAGGGAAATGAGAGACTAATACACTGTAAGACATCAAGCTCATATCTTTAAAAGTTAATTGTTGGGTCAGTACCATGATCGTCATTAACATCATGATTAATAATGAGGCAACCCAGATTTCTCAAAGCAAGCCAACTCAGGAAGTTTAGTTTAAAAGGTGAAATAACTATAGTAAATAACTAAGAGCATCTCAACCCAAGATGCTAGCCATGCAATCTCTAGAACCCAAATGGGGTCCCACTGCCAACCATCCAGTCCTTCCTGTTCTGGGACCCTGTGGTAGCTACACTCTTTCCCTCATGAACTGGCTTGTATCTTCTTATTGTTCCATTGAGATGCTTGTGTCCTCCACAGAGCTCCAGTGGTTGCGGTATTGAGGTCCCCGTTCCCACACGGCCCCTTGCCTCCCCTATGTTTCTTCCCCATGCAGAAGCTGTTACCCTTGGGCCCTTGGGGTTCTGAAAAGGAGGTAGAGTCTGACTCACAGAATCTTGCAGAGTCTTAAATTTTATGAGTGTCATGCTTGAGTTTCTCCCATTTAGCTCGGAAGTATTATTTTGTTAGATTGGTGCATGGCTCTGTTGTAAGAGTTCACAAGCTTCTCCCATCACCATGACAACCAGGGCATCATCAGAGAACAGTCAGTCTACAACTGTGACCTTCGCCACCAGCTTGGAGATCAGAGTAGAATTTGGATTCTAACATTCTTGTCCTAACCCCATTTCTAACTGCTGCCAAACTATAAAATGATCGTTTGAACCATCTTAAATAAAACATGGGGAATGTCTCAGGATATTCTATCAGAGGGAAAGCATCAATCAATGTTTTAGTGGAACTAAACAGTTAAAGAGTTCATAGATGAATTGGATGTGAAACCTAAAAAGATTTATGCTTGACAGTATTTCATAATCTGTGCACGCTGCCCTATCCAGTTCCCTACACGCCTGCTACACTATTTCCTTGTTCCATTGTGAAATAGAAGGGTGGGCCATAGGGAAGAGCCAAGCACCTGTGGGATCAAGTCATGGCTCTAACGTTTATGTGCTACATGGCTGTGGTCAAAGTACTTACCTTTTCTGGACCCTACTCCTCTTACCTGCAAAGCTCTGACCCATGGGATGGTGCAGATGAAATAAGGTAGTTTGCATAGCACTAGTGTGAGATCCATGAGGGCAAAGATATTTGGGGGTGCTGGGCACCTGTCTCGTTATCTCCCCACTCTGAGGACGGTGCGTAGCATAGAAAAGGCACCCAGTAACTCTGTGAATGACCATGGGGTAGGTTTCAGGATGGGTAAAGACCTAAAATGGGCAAGCTTTAGAGATGCCTACTGCATATAACATAATAAAATAACATTGTGTTATGCATATAACATAATAAGAGCAGGATTAATAAGATTAATCCCAGCAGCTGCGATGCTTAGCTTTTGCCTTGGGCTGTGGAGAGATGGAAACAGAGATGATACGGAGATAGATACCTCGTGTTTGTGCCCCATTCGCCGTGTGTAAGTAAGTCGTAGGCTGTCTGAAATAAGAACGTGCGTATGGGAACACAGGGGACATGTGCACGCATGCGCACGAGTGATCAGAGAGCGTGGGTTGGGCATCCGTCTCTTTCTGTACGTGTAACACACACTCAGGTTTCATTTATAGCAGGACAAAACGAACTAGGACAGGAGGTCAGAAGCGGAGCCTGAGAATTTCCATTTCTAACAAGTTCTTTGATGCTGCCCATGCTGCTGGTTGTGGGGACCACACTTTGAGGTTCGTAGCTCTGCAGCTACGCCACTGTAGCTGTACCCTCCCACCTCTCACTGCTCGGCACGCCAAGGGCAGTAGCAACAGTCCCGAGGTGGGGTCGCACCCATGCTGAGCTCCACGTGGCATCCCTTCACCCCTTTTGGAAATGGAAGGAAAGTGGAGAAGAAAACAGTGAATATCCTCGGCGCCTTCACTGAGTGATCACTTCCAGAGGAGAGGAAGAGACTTTGTCCCGGGAAAGTGAAAAGTTCGTGAAGCCACCAGCATGGAGAAATGTAGGGAGGTTGGCTCAGCGTCGGTGAATATCGGGTCTGCTGATGGGGTCATGATGAGAGCTTACGACTCTGCTTTGTTTACTTGTTGAGTTGTTTAGCTAAGGAAAACTTTTTAAACTAAAATGAGATTATAGAGGAAGCTAGCAGAAGATGTCATTTATTGTTTTTATTTTGTTTTATTGGTACCAGGAATCGAACTCAGGACCTTGTGCTTGCCAGGCAGGCACTGTGCTGCTAAGCTATATCCCTGGCCTGCAAGATGTATAGAAGTGTTATTCTAAATCCCCAAGCTGACTAGAGATAAATCCCCTTCCCTACTGCTCCTTAGACTCTTGCACTCAGCCACTGCTGGCTTCAGGAATAAGGAGTTAGCCCAAGGCAGTTGGATCCCGAGTCCACATTGCCTTGAAATCTTGGATATTATCTTCTGAATGTGGTTTTGCATTTTAGTTGGTATTCACCTGGTTCTATCTAAAAATAGTGTGTTTTAAAAGATTATTGTCACAAACATGTCTCCTACCTGTTTAACCAGTAGATGTCCAAGCTGCTAATGTTAGAGGGAGGTGCATCATAGCCCAACCACCAAAACAACTAAAAAGAAATTTCTTTCTTCATGCTTATTCCCAAAGGACATTCAGATTGATATTCAGTTATTGTTGGAGTTTTCATACTCAAAAAAATACCCAGTTTAAGGTTTGTTTGTGTCTTTATGACAAACCCTTTTACTAAATTAACATCTAAGGACACCCCATGTATTGCAGGGTGACTGCTTCTGCTGTTACCAATTCACTAGTTCAGCATGAATTGGTGCTACCATTATGGTTCTCTCACAACAGTGCCGTGTTGGTTATGACTCTGGAAGGCCTGCTTGGAAGTCCCCTCATGATCTTCATTCAAGCTTTTGCTTCACATTTCCTATTCTTATTCACCAAATTTTGTAATTAAAAAAATTAACCAAAACCTCAACATTGAGTGCCCTTTGGGTTATACAGTTCCCTGAACAGCAGTGGAAGTAAGTATAGTTGTGTGTTTATGTATGTTTTCAAAATCAGAGCCTGTACTTAGAGCAGAGTATCAAGGTCTATGGGGGAAGAGGGTTTAAAATCAAAGAAAAGCTGGGCATGGTGGCGCATGCCTGCCTGTAATCTCAGCACTTGGGAGGCTGAGGCAGGAGGATTGTTGTGAGTTTGAGACCAGCCTGGGCTGCAAAATGAGCTTGAGGCCAGCCTGAACTGCATAGTGAGACCCTGTCTCAAAAGGACAAAAATAAAATGAAATAAAATAAAAAGTTGGTTCATAGTGCAATAAAATTTATCTTTTTTATTTTAAAAGTAGAAGAATGAAAACAACAAACACACAAACTAGCACAAGAACAGAACAATCAAAACTGAATTACAGACAAAGTGACAGGGAATTAACAATGGTTGTTGTATTACACATTGATAACTTCAAAGTGTACGCTCAGAAAAACACATATAGACATACAAGATTGATCAAACAGCTAATCATTAACTATTACTTACCATAAAGTGACATAAGTCAATAGTGCAACCACGTTAGCCATCCTGCATATATGTACATACATAATTATCCCTTTCTTCCTTTTCTCCTTCTCATCCCATTTGCTCTTTACTTTTGAGCAGTTTCCTTTCATACCTCCTAATTTATATTCCCATTTTCAGGTTCTTATACTAGTGATACAATACATTGCTTGCACATGCACATCTGATTTATTTCACTTATGAGTATGGTCTCTACTTGTGACCGTTTGCCTATGAAAGCCTCAAATTTGTCTTTCTTTATAGCTGAGTAATATTCCATTATATAAAAATGCCATAGTTTTTTTATCCAGTCCTCAGGGGATGGACATTAGGGTTGCTTCCATGATTTAGCTATTACAAATTGCACTGCTATAAACATGGGTGCACATATATCATGGTGATATAATATTTTCAGATCTTCTGGGAAAATACCCAGAAGGGGAATAGCTGGGTTGTATGGGACCTCTAGACCTAGTTTGCTGAGGAATCTCCAAACCGTTCTCCACAGTTGTTTCACCAGTCTGCATTCCCACCAGCAGGGGAGAAGAGTTCCTATTTCTCCACAGCCTTGCCAGCATTTGTTATTGGTAGATTTCTTAATGCTGGCCAATCTTACTGGGATGAGATGAAATCTCAATGTTGTTTTAATTTGCATTTCTCAAATGACTAAAGATGTAGAACATTTTCTCATATATTTATTTGCCATTTCTATTTCTTTCTCTGAGAAGTGTGTATTCATCTCAGATGCCCATTTCTGAATTGGGTCTTTGAATATGGAGAGGTTCATGTTTTTTAATTCTTTGTATGTTCTAGATAGGAGACTTTTGTCCAAGGGACAGCCAGCTAGGATTTTTTTCCCAATTTGTGGGTTTTCTTTTTACTCTACTGGTGATTTCTTTAGATGAGTGCAGTAAAATTTAAAACACTAGTTGTCCCGTGATGGTAAAAATCACCTCTTCCTGTTTATTCCCCAACGTCATCCCAAACTAGCCGCAGGCTTGGTCCTCACAATTTGGAATTAGGCCCTGGGATTTTTCTTCTAATTGGAGTAGATCTATTTAATTTTAAAACTCTGGCTTCAAATATTGGTGTTTTACCGAGTTGCAAGCCAATTTAAATACCCATCAGCCCACAACCACCGAGTACAAATGCTGAAGCTCACAACATAAATTAAGTCATGGGGATCTGAGTTCATTTCCCAGGGCTGCCATAACTCAATACCACAGACTGCAAGGGGGCTTAACACAGCAGAAACTCGCACGTTCACAGCCCTGGAGCCCAGCATTCTGAAACCAAGCTGTCAGCAGAACTGGCTGCTTTGTGGGAGCCTGGGAGGAGCCTCAGTCCCATGCCTGCCTTGGAGCTGCCCGTGTTTGCTGGCACTCCCTGGCATTCCTTGGCTTGTGGCTACTTAACTCCGTTCCAGCGGCTGGCTACTTAACTCCATTCCCTGCCTGTGTCATCCCTTCCAGCATCACCACCACAGGACTCGCCTTCTCCATCCCTCCAAGGTCACGTTCCTTTCCGCCCCCACGTTGTCCCCGTCGTTGTCCTTCCCCAACGCCCTTCCCCTGTCTTCCGGCTGGTGAACCCACTCCTTATGCTGTAGATCCCTGGTCAAACACTGCCCATCGGAGATCTCCGCACCCCATGGCAATGTCACCAGCCTCTCTCTTTGTGTCGCTCTCTGGGAGTGCCCACCATCAGGGACTGATCCCCAATACGTCTTTGCTCCATTTTTTTTTTTGGTTTTTTTTACTTAAACCGTAGATGAGATCAGTCCCCTGCAACTTCTTTGAGGCTTTAAAACACACCAATGCTCTTGAAAGTTGGTAAGGATTCAAAGGAAATTTGGAGTCAAAGTAAATTAAATATTCTTAAATATATTAAAGAATCAGAAGTAGCAACCCTTAGCTATGAGTTAGCAATAAAACAGGAACAAAGCCTTGGCAGTTTCCTTTATTTAAACCTCTTAAACCTGTGATTATAGAGCACCAAAAAGAAAACCAAGCTTTCTCTCATATTTTCTGATATCTACTCCAAATCCATTGTGTCACCTCATAGAAAATTACACAGGTCGCAGTCTATCCAAACTCAGAACGCCAAAGTGAATCTGAACTAAAAAATCTCTGTATGGTATGTGCATGTATTTGTTTAAAAGGAACCATCACCTGGGTATTATATGCAACTGGACCTGGTCTGCCTAAGAAAATACGTTTGCTTTTTATTGTCAAGTCATCATTGTCGTCACTGTTATTAATAGAATTTTTATGCATCACTACACGTGTTTACCATTTTGGTCCAAATGAAAGTGGGACATTTCTGAGATTCGAATTCTTAAGTAGAAATATCCAGATGTGAGCAAGTAGCCTATGGATACCTTCTCAGAACCATGTTTCAAATTTACAAAATAAAACATGGAAGAACACAAGGCAAACCAGTTATGTTGAATTGTGGTTATAAAAATATTTTTGAAAAACAATTTTGCTGGATTATAACGTGTGTTTTTTCAGATTAAAACAGGAGATCCCCTGGAGGGGCTAATAATTACTAAAATTTCAAAGTCATGATGAGTTTTAAATGCTATTTCAAAATAGCCAAATCAACTGCAATGTTGTACAGATGCGTATGTGATTTCTGCTCGTGACAAAGTCCCGTACTGCATACAGCTATAGCTTGTTGCCAGTATTCATAACAGAAGAAGATGTTGGCTTTGTGTTGGAGATTGGTGAAAATAAAGATGAATTCACAGACTTCTCCAAGTTCCTCGTCTGTAATGAATGGCTGTGTTCCATTTTCAGGATGTGCACATTAGCTGAGGTATTCTGGGGCTCACGTGGGGGTCACCAATGTGCAGGTTTCCATGGAAGCCCAGCGAAGGAGCCAGGCTTCACTGGCATCACAGTGTGACCAGTGATGTCTGACCACTCCGACTCCGGACTTGATTTGCCGCCTCCCCAGTAGAACTGTTAAAACACTAAGAAGTTTGGGGTCCTGTAGCTAGGAAGAACTTAACCTCCATTTTGCAAGACAAGAAACAGACATCTAGGTCATAGTGGTCTGTTTGTTGTGACTTTCCAGTGAAGAAAGAAAGAAAACAGAATAAAACGCCTTTATTGAGAGCACGGAGAAGACCACAGTAGGAAGCAGGGATGTGAAGCTTCTGAAGGGCTAGCCTGAGGACAAAGGCAAAATAGGGCCAAGCTGAAGGGGAGTTTTAGGGGGCGGACCGCCTGACATGGCAGACCGGGACTGGGCGGGAGTTTGGGAAAACGAAACAAGATATTACAAAAAGGGGAGTAGGAAGTCATTTCACTCAGAGGAAGAAGGGTGGGTCTTAGCACATGGCCAGCGCCATATTGGCTCGACACCATAGCACATGGCCTCCGGTGGGCAGCGCCATAGTGACTTGGCAGGGAACGTAGTGAGGCGAGAAACCCATCAGTGAGGAAACCACATTCTTTGTTTGATTATGGGAGTAAATGGTTTGATCATCACGAGTGGGATCAAGGATATGAGAATCAGGGCTTGCATCTACAAGGTCTGATCAAAATGTATGGTGGATGTTGATTGATTGAGAATTAGGTACTCAATCTAACACCATGCAGAGAAGGAGAGAGATATAAACCGGAAGAGATAAAAGTTTAATGTGGGCACGGAGGGAGTCAGCACCAGAACAGCTGCGCTGGCTCTCTGCAGACAAAGGACAGGGTTGGAGCTTATATGCACTCTGAGGGGAGGGGCCCCAGGGCAGCTGACTAGGCCACTCGGGGTGTCCTACTAAGGAGGGATTGGACTACCTTTGGTGCATACGGGCTTTGTCAAGGGCATCTGGGTAAGAGAGACCACAGGGGTTTCTGGGAAAGGGGAGCTAGGCACCATTATGGCTCAGCATTGAGCCATCGCCATAAGGGCTGAGTGGGTTTCAGGCGGGGCCGATCAGATGTTTGCTTTTTAAGAAAAGTTATTACAGTAAAGGACACATCACCATTAACCCCCTCAAAATACTCCTCCTCACTTCAAATACATACACTTACCCTATCATTCTTGCCAATTTCTGAAGCAGTTCTGGGACTCCTGTTTGGTGGGTGTCTTTATGAGGTGTGATAAAAAATACAGTGAATGCTACTGTCCAAGCCATTCAGCAAAAACACAAGCTCGTAAAAGCATTACAGTGCATCTTCATCCACCTTATTCACCAAATCTACCACCATGTGACTTCTGACTCTTCACAGAAGTCAAAATGACCGTGGAAAGTAAACGTTTTGAATCAATTCAGGCCTTGAGCCATCACAGCACAATGAAAGACACTCACAGACGAGGACTTCTGAAATGGATTCCGCAAAGTGGTGAGAAGGATGGGCCACTGCACAAGTGTTCAAGGTGGAAGACGTATTCACAGAAGTATTGAAGTGTTAACTGGGGGATTACCGGCCATGTGTCTTTTACTGTAGTGCAGTTTTTGAAATTTAAATTCACTATGTTTTTATCACACCTCATATAAGCTATTTCCACATGAATCTTGGAGACAAGCACTGTTGGTACAAATAGTTTAGTCCAGCTAGTTACTGAAAACTGGAATAAGCCTGATCTCCTATTGACGAAGCTCGAAGGTTGCCTTCCAAACAGACTGTGCCAAAACTTGGTCTTCGTTGGACACAGACCGTAGCAAGAACTGCACACCACCTGCACCTTCGGCAAAATGGTCCTGGGTGCGCTCACCATCTCTGGAACTGTTGCAAACACATCGGTTGTAGAAGCAGCTATTTTCTAAATGTAAGGCTAGATGGGGCTAGGTATGGAACTGTTTCAGAGGCCACCCATGGGCATACAAAATTAGGACCATTTTGCTAAAAATCTGATTTTTAAAACACAATCTGTGGTAGATTCACCCAAACCCGTAGAGAAGGTGTGAGAGTAACAGCAGTCAGGTAAAATAAAGGTTCAAAGTCCCCATTTTTTACTTCCAAGGGCAGCTCTCACAGTTTTCTCCTGCACAGTATTTCAAGTGGCTCTTTAATGGGCTTTCTGGTTTCCAGGTAATAACTGCTTCTACAGCATGGCCCTGCCCAGCAATAGAATCCTAGGAGAAGCTACCTCAACTGTGAGCTTTTGATGCTGTGAGTGGGATTTTAGGGAGAAGCTGTGAAAAAGGGGAAATGGCTATTCCCTGCAGGACTGTTTTGGCTTGTACCATGTCCTTTATGCAATTAAAACTATTTAAGCTTTAATGAAGATAACCCATCTGTATGGTAAGACAAATTTTAAATGGTAGTAAGAAGATAAAGTAAGAAATAAATCTCCCTTTTCATCTCCCACCCCAACCTAAGTCCCAGTTCCTTTCCCTGAACTTTAACTTTCATGGCTGTGCTTTGCTAAACAGCTTTATATGCAAATATAACAGCTTTATATGCAAATATGGCAGCTTTAAATGCAAATGAGACCATACCAAACACACACTTCCACCTTCCTGTTTCCTTTCAAAATGTAGCCTGGAGTACTCTCCACACCCACATACACAGATCCATCTCAATGTCTTCCATGGTGTGAGAGTCCAGTGTTGCAGGTTACTTAAGCAACCCTTTACTGACCTACATTTGGGCTGGTTTTGGTTTTTCTCTATTTTAAAAAATCTGCCAGGGACTGGGGGTGTAGCTCAGTGGTAGAGCATGAACTAGGTTTACCCAAGGCCCAGGGTTCGATCCCTAGCTTGAAAAAAAGAAAAAAGATATCTTCATTACAAACACTTTTAAATGCTTATAGAAGTATATTGCTTAAGTAGTTTTCTGGAAGTTAGATTCTTAGGTCCAAGCATGTAGGCATTCAAAGTTTTACCAGTGTCATCAAATTGCCCTCCAATGTGGCTAGATTGGTTTACATTCTCACCAGCCATGTTGCGGACTCTTGCTTGCTTACACACCTGGCAACACCAAAGGCATTACATTTTTTAAAATGTTTGTTGGTCTGGTGGGTCAAAAATATCTCATGGTGGTTTTGATTTGCATCTCGTAGATTGTAAGTAAGGCTGAGCATAGTTTAGTTTGCTTGTGGAATACAAGTACTTGGTTTTCTGCAAAGTTCCTATTTATCATTCTTTGCCTGCCTTTGTTTTGAGCTCTTTGCCTTTGCTGCCAAGTACACTTAGATTCAGCAGATGTGTACTGAGTTCTTGCCATGTGGGGAGCACCTAGCGGGGCCAGAGAGCTCTAACAGTGAATACGCACGACTGTCTTTGCCCTTGTGCAGCTTACAGTGAACTAGGAGTCAAACATGAATCAAATAATTAGCCAGATGGGCGTATGAACAGACTGAGGTAAAAGCCCAGGAGGAAGCCCATGTGTCTTATAGAGCACATGAGGGAAGAGGCAGACTGGACCAGGCAGGAAACGACTCGCCTAGAGAAGCCACTTTCCCGCATGAATGGGATGCAGAGTTGAGGAGGGTATTTCGGAAGAAGGGATGTATTCCGTGAGCTAATGCCCATGAAGATAGCAGAGAGGCACTGGCCCAGATAAGACTGGGCCACGTCACCTGGATCCATCAAATGTTGGGCGACTCATGTTTTTATCCCTGAGCAGCCAAAACCCACAGGAGGAGTTTAAGCCATGGCGGTGATCTAATTTGCCTTGTGAGAAACTTGCTCTGTGTGAATTGAAAAGAGAGAGGGTGTAGTGGATTGATAACTGGTGGTGAACTTATAACCCCCAGCCAAACTGAGTAAGTGTGGTGCTGGGTGCGGGAGGCCCACCTGGGGATTGTTGCCGGCAGCATAAGAGGCAGAACTGGAGAAGGAGAAGGTATGGGCTGTTGGGAGTGAGAAAGGCTGTTGGAGCTGGTGGGAGCTGGTGGAGGAGCTCGTCACACTGGCTTTCTTGATGAACTTGGCTGTTTTCATCCTCCAAGGAGCTCAGGACCTTGTTGGCACTGAGAATGGCTTTGGTTCACTTTGGGGGAGCCCTGGTCCTCACTCTGAGCATAGCTTCCTGGCTCCAGAGGGAAAGATGGTGCACCACTGGTCTCCTGGAGAAGCTTGCTGCGTTGGCTTTCCTGATGGGAACTCGGCCATCTTTATCATCGGAGCAGCTCGGGACCTCACTGTTGCTGAGGATGGCTGTGGTACCTTTTGGGGGAGCTCTGGTTCTTCTGAGCGTCATTTCCTGGCTCCAGTGCAGATCCCTCAGCCTGCTAGCACAGATCCTTCATCCTGCTGGCACAGACTTTCTAGCTTCTACCACTGACCTTTGGGCCTTCCCAGCACAGATCCATGAAACAGGTCTACATGAGACGTTGTTGTGGGTTCTGGGCCTCCAGTTGGATTCATGGGAGGCATTGTTATGAGCTCTAGGTATTCAGCTGAACTCATGTAGGACACTGTTGTGGGATCCAGGCCCTCAGTTGGATTCCTCGGTCTTAGCGTGTGGACAGATTTCCTGCACTCTTCTGTATATCGTTCTTTGGGTGACTATTATAAATAATCATATAAAATATGTGTCCTGTACTATATATTGTTTCTCCTTGCAAAAATATCCCCAAAACCAACACAGAAGGAGCCCAGTGAGAAGGCCCTTGAACTAGTCCAGATGAGATCTGATGGTAGCTTGATCCTAGCAAAATAACAGATGGGTTCAATAAATACAGAGGAGCTGAAGTAAAATTTGATGAAGGGTCAGATACAAGGGGAAAAAGAAGGGTGTGGACATCTAGGACAGTTCCCAGGTTTCTGATTAGATGGAGGGGGGCACCCTTTACTGAGATAGGAAATGCTACAAGAAGACCAGGGTGGGCTCAGTGTCAAAGGAGACTTACAAATGAGGCCATCAAACAGGCAATTAGATATCAAAGTCTGGAGCCAGAGGCAAGTCTGGGCTGGGAACTAAATCCAGCAGTCATTAGCATATACTAATTGACGTCAGGGCAGATGAAATTGCTCATGAAAGGATAGAGAGTCCACAGCAGGTCTACACTTAATCCTTAAGGAAGTGTAGCATTTAATGGCCACCAGAGGAGGATAAAACTGAAAGAAAAATGGATGAGCAGGCTGAGAGCTGGAGGGAAACAGGCTGAGTGTAGGGGACCCAGAAGCAAGTAGGACCCCAGTGCCACTAATCCGTCCAGTAAGAGGAGGCCTGGGAAATGGCCATTGGATTTAGCAACCTGGGGGTCTTAGTGACATTAGTTTGATTTAGGAGGGGTTGTTTGGCTTTCATCATCCCGGAGAGTGGAGGTTGAACCCAGCATCTTCACACTGAGCTACATCTTCAGGGCTGTTTGGTATTTTTTTATTTCAAAAAGTGTCTTGCTAAGCCACTAAGTTACCTAGGTTAAACCTGAACTTGCCGTCCTCGCACTTCAGTCTCCCAGCATCCCCTGCTTTGTTGGAATTTGTTTAAGGGAATGATGGGGCATGAGTCAGATTGGAGATAGCTGAGAAATTAATGGGAAATAAGGAAACACTGGCTGGACCACTCTCAAGAAATACAGTTCTTAATTTTTTTTTAAAGTAAACCCAACACCAAGCCTATTCTTCCCAACTGGATTCTTTTTTTTTTTTTTTTTGCTGTTCAGTAAGCTGAATCAACTTTATAACTCCAGACTTATAGGTCCCAGCTTCAGTCTCTCAGTAGCCATGGCAACAAGGCAGGCAGGGTAGAATGCATAGGAGATATCCCTTTGGAGACTCTCCTGCCTCTTCATGAAGCTCCTGACTCAGCAGGCCAGGTCTCCAGGAAGACTCATCCAAAAAATGCTGCCACAAATAGGTTAAAAAAAAAATAGAATATTTCCATAGCACCTGCTGAAAACTTTAAGGAGAAATGGGTCTGGGATTTGCAAAGTAAAACATGGTAGGACCCGAACTGATCATTGTTGAAGCTGGGTAATGATACATGGGGGTTTAGTATGTGATCATCCTCCTTCTGTGTACAGATAAATTCTTCCATAATAAACAATTGAGGTTAAATATATGTATTCGGTGAGGTGAAGGTACAAAGGGCTGGTGGCCATCACAGATCCTCTGTGATCCACAGGTCCATAATGTCCAACAGGGCATTGAAGATAGGACCTTCTCTAAGCCCAAGCCGCCATTGGCTTGTGGGTTCCAAGCACAAGTGTCACTATAGAAGTTCTACCTTCAGATTCCCCCTGCCTTCTCCCGCTAACCCAAACGCCTGGCTCGGTGTTCTCCTTTCTCGTCTCCCTTCCGGTCACAGACTCCAAAGCACAGATCTGTGTCTTACAATCCTTGTAATCTTGAACCCGTTCCCTCTCAACCAATCTCTGGAAATGAAGATAGGAACATCCACTTAGCAGTGTCGCTGCAATTGCATTTGAGAGGGGTGCGAGGGTGGGGGTATCTAATGCAGCTCACATCCTCCAGCATCCACAAAAGCCTGGAAGGATCAGAAATAGGTGAAGCTAGCCAGGTGTAAAGGAAAACCATGTGACTGACCCTCTTGGTCTATCTTTAGCTTTACCGCCTTGAGTAGACAAGTGAGAGGAATTATAAGAAAAATTCTATTCCATGAGGAAAAACTGTGAGCGTGATAGTAAGTGGTACAAGCCATCTGTACCCAGAAGGGGGCTCAGCCTCAGTGCGGCGGAGCAGCAGGGGTGGTAGGGATGGAGGGGAGCGGGGGCTCGCAGCTCCCCCTGGAAGAGGCGGTTCTGCTCGGCTCCAGCTGGTGATACCACAAAGGAGTGAGGAGCCAACATTAACATGTCGTCCTGGTTTACAGGAGAAGCTAGAAGTCTACGTTTTTTACATGAAATTTCCCAATTCTTAATTTAGGCTCAATTATTTTTAAAAAAAAAACACTACAAAAACCAAGTCTGTCTGTGGCCAAAATCAGCCACTGGGCTGCCCCACTGCCTCGGGGCCAGCTCTCCCCGGCGATGTGTGTAACAGCAATTCCTTTCCCCTCTCCCTCTTTGTAACCTTTCCCCACCTTCTTTCTTTCCCCTTCGCTTTCTACATCCTTCTCTCCTGACCGTTCGCATCCTTCATTTCTACTCTTGAGTCCAAGTGGCAGAGAGGAACGGGGTGGGGAAAGCGATTCAGCCCAGGGAGACGGGCTCTGGGTGCCTCACCCAGGGCCCCCTTCCTTGACTGGCACGTGGTGGGCTACCAGGAGACCCTGGATGGGCGAATGAATAACCCCCCACCTGGAGAGTCGATTCTGTTTCTGGTGCGCTCTGGACTTAGCTGAGGAACGGTCTCACTTTTCTCAACAGCCCTGCGAAGTCGTTCTGGCCGCTCCATCATCAATGGGAACTGGGCGATTGACCGTCCGGGAAAATACGAGGGTGGAGGGACCATGTTCACCTACAAGCGTCCCAATGAGATTTCGAGCACTGCTGGAGAATCCTTTCTGGCCGAAGGTCCCACTAATGAGATCTTGGATGTCTATGTGAGTTTGGATGTTTCTGGAATATTCTTTGGATTTTGTGTTCCAAGGAACACACTTAGAACAAATAAGGAACAAATTACTGCCTGGGTTCCATAAAGTCGCTTGTGCAGAGCTGTTTGAGGTAGCCCTTAAACGCCTGGCAGTCACCTCTGCCATTTACCTCTGACTATACCTCGCTCATAGAAACCTTAAACTCTGCCAGATGCTTGTTACCCTCAGACTTTACTGACCCAGTAAAACCAATGTTATTTGTTAAACCAAATGAGAGGCAAACATATCCTCTATTTTCATGAGCACTGGGGCTCCTCATAGCACTTTGCAACTGGTGCTGCTTTGGCATGTTTTTTCTTCATGGCCAAAGAAAGCAAACGCCTTGTGCAAGGCAAGACCACTTCAAACTCTCACACAGCAAATGATCAAAGAGCACCCAGATCGCTCCAAAAAACCAGTAAAGCTCAGAGTGACATCGGGGTTTACCAGAAGTTGGAAACTAAAACGTTAAGTTGCCCATGGGTTAAAAACGGTCCCTATTTTTAAAAGAAATGATTAGAATCCAGTCTCCTGAAAAGATCAGGAAATAAAGAGTGACAAGAAATGCAAGCTTAAAATAACATTTGGGTAGAGAGAGTGAGCTCACCCATAAATATACATTCTCTCAGTGTCCCCAAAGCCGGGTTGGTCTACATGATATTTGTTGTGTCAGAGATTCAGAAATATTCATTGCATTATGGTTACTTCTCCAACCCTTTAGTTCTGGGTGCATTCCTCCTGGGTGTAGTGGACTAGAAATTACAAAGGAAGCCTTGTTATAGTTAATTTGGGGTGTTTTTTTAGGCTGTCCACTCGGTTGGTTAACTCCGGGTAAATTTTGAATGGTATCAGAGGCAAAGACTTGGGTTGTTGAAGGGCTGCTGTGGGTGGTCCAGGAAAGGTGGCCAACAATAATTTCACAAATGGCACAGGGCTCACAGTGGCAGAATGAAAGGGAAACAGTAAGAGACTGTGTGGGAAGGGAAGCGAAGGGGTCGGGGCGGACAGTGGGGTCCCCGAGGTAGCACAGCTGGGTCCCTTGGGGGCTATATGCTCAGTCATGTCCCCACTGTGCCCAGGAGTCCGTGCTGGTTCCTGAGGTCAGAAGCCGGGGCCTCTTCTGGGTCCCTGACTCTGGGTGACTGATGGCACACAGACCCACTGCAGTCGGGAGGGCTGAGAGATGATGACACAAGCAGAAGAATCAGCACAGGTTCTGAGACACTTGTAGGTCAACAGAGCTAAGAAACCAGCTGTGGGTCTCATCTCCTCCTTCTCCAGACGAAGAGATCAAGATCTGTGGGATCCCAGGCAGTGCTGTGGGTCCCACAACTGGTCAGCAACAGAGCTGTTTCATAAAGAGATCCAGAGAAGTAGCACACAAGGCAGTGTCTCCTCGCTCAGCTCCTGTTTCCGGGTCACACTCACGTCCCGTGGCCCCCTGTAGCCCACCTGCCTCCCCTGTGACAGCCATGGCCATGAAGGACTAGGTACCGCACAGCCCACAGGGAGGCCTTTAGGAAATAAATGCTCATTTCCAATTGTTTCTCTCCCGACTATTCAGCTGCCGACTTACACAGCCCTGCACAGCTATTTTCTGGCTCTCCTGATTTGAAAGAATATGGCCCAGGGATATGTACTTCCCAGCCTGGCCTCTTCATGGACCTGGGGCTTTCTGTGGATGAAAGGGGGCAGAACTGTAAGATCCAACAAGGGAGAGGGCGAGGGCCAACCTTGAGCCAGCCTCTCCAGCCAACTGTAGGACTTCAAAAGACCCTAACGTCCCAGGCCCACTCTGGGAAGCATGTCACAGCCTCCTTTGCCTGACTCCTTGTCTCACCACCTAGTGATCAAACCGATTCTCCTGCAGCACAGGTACATTCATCTAGTTGGGTCATTGAGCCAAACCTACACCGCTGTCACTGCCAGCTTCCCACTTGGAACTTGTAAAAGCCTGACTCAGGGCCTGATTTTCTGCTGACTCACTCAAGGATTAAACTCTTCATTCCTCTAAAAGCATATTGATAAGCTGGGCATAGTGGTGCATACCTGTAGCCCCAGCTGTTCCAGAGGCTGAGGCAGGAGGATCACAAGTTTGAGGCCATCCAGAACAATTTAGCAAGACCCCATCTCAAAAACAATAAATAAAAGTGTAAAAAAGCAGGTGGTGAGAAGCTATCTGGAAATTGAGCCATTTAATTGGTCACAGGTTTGCCAAGAGTCCCAGGTTGCCACTTGCGCCATTGAAACCTAGGCCAGCAGGAAAGGGGCCGTGTGTGTGTGCTGAGTGCAGTGACGCTGACTTTTGTGTCTCCAGATGATACATCAGCAGCCCAACCCTGGCGTGCGCTACGAGTACGTCATCATGGGCACCAACGCCATCAGCCCGCAGGCGCCGCCACAGAGGAGACCAGGTAGGAATCCTGTCTTGCCCCAAAACACGGCAGTCACTTCCTCTTAATACCTCTCCTTCCTGTGTGTCCACCCTCCGTCTCTCAAGCAGTGCAAATACCACTTAAAGTCAGGGAGTTTCGGTCAGAACGATGCTGTGCGTTCTCCCAAGCCTCGCTGCCGAGACTATTTCAGGCACTAGATTTACAAGTGGAGTGAACGTCCTCATCCACCTTTCCAATCCTTTCTTGAAGTGTCTTCTGTTCATTTCCTGTTGCCGCTGTAACCAAGTACCTGCCTCCTAGTGGCTCAGAACAAGATACATGCACTGTCTGATCGTCCTGCAGGTCCTGAGTCTGAAGTGTTTCACATGACCAAAATCAAGGTGTCGGCAGGCCCAGGCTCACCACTCTAGGGGAGAACCTGCTTCCTTTCCTTTTCAGTGTCAGGAGGCCTCAGGCTTCTTGATTCCTGGCCCCTTCCAGCACCTTCCCATCTCTCTCCTGCTCTGACTCTGGTGTCTTCCATCACCACACCTCCCGCGCTGCTTCTCATCTGCCTGGCGCTGCCCTTCCCAAGGACCCTTAAGATTACATTTGGCCCCTCCAGACAGAAAAAGTCCATCTCAAAATCCTTCTCGTAATCACATCTGCACCGCTCCTTCTGCCACCTAAAGTCACAGATTCCAGAAATTAATTAGAACCTTTCCCTAATTTTCTCTCCATCCTCCACTTCTCAGTTAGAAACCTTTGGACTGATCAGGAAAGGGTGACCAAAGCACGGGGAGCAGTCCCCCTGGGGTGCTCCCCGGGATGCTGCTGGCGGCTCGGGCACTGAGCTGGATCTCACCACAGCGCTCAGAACGAAAGGCTACTGCATTGTTGGCCTCATTGAGGAGTAAGGAAACAGAAGCGTAAGGAGGTTAAGTTCCTTGCTTACAGCTCAGACTGATTCATTGACCTCTAAATGGGCTTGTGTGCCTAAGCCCTCAGCTTGTTGTGCTGCCTGGAGGGCTCGTGGCTCGATGCCTGTCCCAGAAGAGAGGGGACAAATGCCAGAGCTGGCTAATCCATCCTTAGCAGGCTGCGGGTCGGGTAACTGTCACAAAATGGGGAGGAGTGCCCTGGCTGCCTGGAGACAGCAGGTGGTGGGTCCCCAGCACATGCGAGGGGGTATTGTCCATACCCCAAGGCAGCACAGCACCCGGACAGGGAATCAGTATGCCCTTTCCAGGCATGCGCAGTCTGTGAAACCAAATTTCTCATGAAAAATACTAGGATTGCTGGGACCTGTGGCTGATTTTTAGGGATGGTTGGCCACACTGAAGTCAAGTGCAGTGGTGATGTTTGCAAACAGACCAACGGTCTGGCCAGTGGGGAGCAGGAGGGTTCTGGGGTGAGCTGCGTGGGACAGCACAGGTCAGCTGTAAAGAGGGCAGGAGAAGGGTGTTAGGAGCCATCTGGACACCCAGCAGAGTATTTGAGGGTGAGAGCAAAAGCATTCAAGCCCCCAAAAGACACAGAAGGACCTAAAATGCCTGCCACTAAGCGAGGAAAGGCCGTCTGAAATGGCTGCATCCTGACTGATTCCAACTCTATGATGTTCTAGAAAAGTCGGGATTATAGAGACAAGAGAGAAATCAGTGGTTGCCTGGAGCGGCAGGAGAGACTGGCGGGCCGAGCACAGGACGTGGGACAGCGCCATAGTGAGGGTGCGCGTTGGCTCACGGGTGTCCAGACCCGTCAGCATTTGTCTCCAAGTGTGGACCTCATGCGGATCATGGGCTCAGGCCACACTGATACAGTGATAGGGTCCATCTGTGGGACGGCTGTGTGTGTGCAGGAGCAGAGGCCACAGGGAGCCTCTGTACCGTCTGCTCAGTTTTGCTGTGAACCAAAAATTGTTCTAAAAAAATTTTTTAAAAAAAGCAACAGCCTCCTGCCCCATCCCGTTTCCCAGCGGGAATCTCTCTCCACAATTTAATTCGGTGGGATTCTGCCTAAGCCCTCTCTCTCCATGTACAAATATGTCTGCAGACGATTTGACTCTTTGTGTATGATCTCAGATATACAAGGAATCTCGAATACCATAATTTTTCCTTAAGTCAGTTTAATCCAACTTCAACTTCGATCTTTTGAAACTGTTAAAAAAAAAAATTGTTTCATTCGGTGTGGGAGCTGCACACACACGCACGCACACACGCACGCACGCACGCACGCACCAGGTAAGAGGAAAGATCCCAGAGTCTCAGAGGGCCATCCACCACACGCTCTGGAGTTCTCTCCATACTAGTTCCACTGAGGCACTGCAGGAGGGTCCTTGGGGACCTTGCGGCCAGCACTGTGCCTCTTCTGGCCTGTGCTGGGTGCTCAGGGTGCTGTGGAGAGTGGCAGCCAGGGCCCTAGTACTACCCCAGACATGGCCTCCTGCTGCCTGGCACATGTGAGCTGCTCAGAAACCCAAGTCTCCTCCTTCTCCTGAGTTGAAAACAATACCCTCCCTGCTGTCCCTTCCACCTCCCTCCTCTGCCCCCTCCTTCTCCTTCCTTTGCTTCCTCTCCCTCCTCCTACACCTCCTCCTTTTCAGGGCCCCTGGACTTCCGCTTTCCCCTCCCCAAGAGTCGAGGCTTGCGCCTTGGTAAGAGAGAGCTGCTGACCTCAAGCAGCTTTCGTTCACTCCCCTGTAAAAGCACCAGTGCCAGAAAACCCAAAGGCGTGGCGACTCTGCCAGACTGGGGGACCAGGAAGGGGGCAGAGTCGCAAAGCAGACACAGACTCATATCTCAGAAGGCAGCCCGCCACATCTGTGCGTGGGTGTGCGCAGGGTGAAGCCCACGCTTCGTGTTCTCGCTGATTGGGCGTCATGCTGGAGCCTTGTGACCCTGTTACCACATATATTTTTGTGTTTGTTTTTTTTTAAAAACAGAGTGTAGCAACATAGAGTTTAACCGCTACCACCAGAGAACATGAAGGTCCTCTAGACCGGTCCACTCTTTCAAATCATACTTTAGTAACAGTACTTGTGCGCCCAGCTTTATGTAAAGCAATGGCAGTGCCGGGCCGGGGATATAGCTCAGCGAGCGGCTCAGGGCCTGCCTGGCGAGTGCAGGGTCCTGAGTTCCATTCCAGGTACCAAAAAAGAGAAAAGAAAAAACAAAAACACTCCAGTCTTACTAGGCTGAGTTACTGGTGTTCGTGTTCTTGTCTCCGTAGGTATTTCTTTCATCATGAGTGGACTATTTTTGGGTGTCTGTGTTTCTTTTTTATGGGCATCCGGCCCTGTGGCCATACCTCTTCTCCTGTTGTGATGTCCATCTTTTTTGTACTAATTTTTGATAGTTTTGGGTATTAGGGAAGTTGGTGTCTGCTCCTCTTCAATATCATGTGCTCAGTGCTAATGAGTAGAAATGATCTCACACTCCATGATCTCTAACATTGAAACCATGTCCTCTTTCAACTCCGTGTCCACCCTGGTCTTGCTGTGTGTGTGTCACCGGCCGGCCCCAAGGGGAGCCCCTCAATGGCCAGCTGGAAGCAGAAGGCAGGAGCCAAGAAGGCAGAGAGGAGGAGAGGGCCGAGGAGGACCTGCGTGGGGAAGCCCGGGAGATCTTCACCTCCCAAGCCGCTCAGACCTTCCCCGTCAGGCATCCGGACAGATTCACCTCCCACCGGCCGGACAACTCAGTACCACCAGCGCCACAGCCCCCGAGGCGGAGCCGGGATCACAACTGGAAACAGTTGGGGATCACAGAGTGCTCAACAACCTGTGGGAAAGGTGAGCCTGTGTAGGGGATATGGGCCCCTGCAGAGCCCAGGCCTGGAAGGGAGGGCCCCAGGGACACGGCAATCCCTCGCCTCCAGGAACTGCATGTGAGATGGGCTGTGGGTGTGACATGTCATGTTAGAGGTCCTGAATGCCCCTCAGAGGTCCCCAGGTGCTCCCCCAAGCTCTGGGGTCCAGGGTTTCTCTAGGGCCGAGTTACACAGGCATAGAGGCCAGCTACCACACATCTCAGCTACCCAGAGGTCAAGGCCAAGGTCTGGGTATCCAAAAGCAACATTCATGGTGAATCACGTCACTGTCATAAATCGTGTTATGACACCCGCATGACAGGGCCCAAATTCTGAGAAACACTCCTCTCAGGTAGCATACCCCTATCGTGCACACTTAATCTCCTAGCAGCTGGCCAAGGGCCATGCCTGAGGACAGGCCTGGCTCCAAACTCAGGATTTGCACCCCCACCCCCGGGCCTGCTGAGCTAAGCCTGCAGAGGACATAAATGTTTGTTGATAATCACGGAATACACTCAAGATCTGAAAGTTTATACACAAGTCTAGGTTGTGGAGGACTTACAGAAATACCATCTGAAACTCATTCTCAAATTGAAGGATTTCAGCATAGAATTCTCAAATTTAAGGATTTCAGAAGGGACTAACGCCCTCCCACACTGTCCCGATAAAGTCTTAACCATGGACTCATCAACTGTCCTTAACCCAGTGAGCTAGGACCACCAGGAACCAAGCTGTAGCCTAACAAAGCCAGCTGTATGAACTCCGTGGATTTGAGCGGCCCACACCCGAGAATCATCCGAAGTCTGAACTGTGACGTGGACCCAGGGCCCTGCTTCCTTGGAAATTCCCAATTTAGGATAAATATGAGATGTGGCATCCAGACCCCTCTTAAGTGACACGGAGCCCCTAGGTTGGAAATGGACACCGCCCCTGTTTTAAGGTGGCTTAGATCTCCTGGCAAGGACACAGCTACAAAATGTGTAGTTAAAGTGCCCCTCGTGTGTGTGGTAATAGTCTTTCATTGATAGTACTTTTATCTTGGCCCCTGGGTCAGCTGTCCTCAGAGGGAAGTTAGTATGGAAACAGAAGGGCTGGATCCCCCAGAACTTTGTCACAAACCAGGAAATGGTACAGTCCATGCAGAATATTGGTTTGGCGATTTTTTCTTTCCTTTTCTTCAAGAGACTTGGATCTGAGGGTGTGACATTCAGAAGCATTGATATAATTAGCACACGGAAAAATCTCTCACAGCTGCTGCTAAAACGTTCACCTTTTTCATAGAAGCATTGGGCTGGGGCTTTTGAGAAAAAGATCTAGGTCTTTGGTTCTTTTGAGAACTGGAGGATCCTTCTGCCCAATTCCATAATGACTTGGTGACTGGAGTATTAATTTGTAGAGGTTTCAATGAGCCAGTTTCATTGTGCTCATAGCTGATACATGTGCTCAGAATGTGGACCAGAGATTCACTGAACTGACTTCCTTTGTGAGCTCTGTGAGGGGAAAAAAAATAAAGGCCTTAGACTGCATCTTGACAGAGCCAGAGAGTGACAGATCATTCTGCACTGAGTCCAGAATCATTTTAATAAGATTCCACCCACGACACTGTAGAAATACAGGGTGTGTTATGCAATCCACACAGGAAGGAAGATTGAAATGCATTCTTTTGAACTCTTCTGCTCTTTAAGTGGTGGGGCGATGTCCACGCAGGAACCAGAGACACTCAGAACTAGGCAAGAAAGGGGCCATGGCAGGCAGGATGACAAGTGTCACCCTGTGGATTTCTGTAGGGCTGGCCCGTCCAGGCAACTTAGGGCACTGCCCTGTGGACGTAGTGAGGTAAGGGCATCACCAGCCCGTCCTTCAGACGGCACCCTGCCCTGTGTTCCCTGGTCAGACGCTGCCTGCTCCCCTAGGTGCTAATTCCTCGGGCCCCACCCTGCTCTCTAGCACTTATGATGGAGCAATCCCCTGTCTGGAGCAACCCCATACCCGAAGCATCCCAGTAACTTTGGCCCCCAATCCAACCCAGGCTGTGTGATCCACACAGAAGTAAAAGCTCTCCCTCCCAACCCCAAGTTTGAGCTCCACATGGGCATCTCCCTGAGGTCAATCTCTACCCCCCACTCTAGCCCCCAAAAAGAAAACATCTCCCTCCTATACTGTCCTCTGGGGTGTGGTCAGCAAACAGCTCCTCATGCTCCAAGACCTAACTCAGAAACCACCTCCTCCGTGCAGCCTTCCTGACTCTGCAGGACACAAGCAGGCACTTTGTCCTTGGGACCAGTTTGGGACATGGTGCAGCCTCTGCACCTGGAGTCAAAGGGGTGGCACATTAGGCACCCTCAGTGGGTCTCGGATAAGTGAACACGTCATCACCACAATTCAGGGGGGGTATAGGAACCGTAAGACAAGATGTGGGGGTTACATCTTATTATATTCTACATATTCAAGCCAATTCCTGCCTTTACCCATGTTCTACTGGTAGCAGAAAGATGGAGGTTTTAACTGGACATGCTGGCACACCCCTATAACCCCAGCACTCGAGAGGCTGAGGCAGGAGGATCACAGCCAGTTCGAGGCCACCCTGGGCTACATAGAGAGACCTTGTCTCAAAAAAAAAAAAAACTTGGAAGAAAATGCAGGTTTTGTATTTAAAACTGTAGCACCTTCGTCTCTAGGTTTCCATATGATGGCATTTAATCTTCCAAGGTAGCATTTCACCTTTATGCCACAGGGACGCACACAGTGTGTGGCTGTCTGTCTGTCTGTCTATCTCTCATTCTAACCCAGTGCTTAAGCTCTCCCCCTTCCCTCCCTCCCTCCGCTACCAGAATGTGAGGGGTGGCACTTAGCGTCCACTTAAACATTTACCCTCTACCTCTCCACACTTGGCATCTGCCACGCAGTGCCTGTGATGTGACATTTCCGTTCTCTTCTTTACCCCACTAAGGGGCCCTGGTTTTCAAGCCAAGGAGCTGCCTCAGAAGGGAAGTGGGGAGATACTGCCCCACCCCTGCCCTCTCTGAGTCCTGGCTTGCTTCCTCTCCCCACTGACAAGTGGCAGCAGCACGAGAGTGTCCCTCCCTCCTCTGGCCCGCCCAGAGAGGTGACCCCCAGCACGCAGGCAGAACAGGCAGCGTGAGAGGACGTGTGGACGCCCGAGCCTGCCGCTCACCTCACTGCAGTGACCAGGTCTGAGCAAGAAGCGCCACGCCTGCCCGCTCCGTGCAGCCCTTTCCTGCACAACCGGGGTACATGCCCAGTGACTGCCTCTGCCCCTCTGTTAGGGTTGATGCATTGTGTCAACTTGGGGAGTCTGGAGGTTTGGCTGAGTGACTCAGCAGGAAGCCAGGGTGCTTACTTTGTACACATCCTGAGCCTGTGGCAGAGGAGGGCTGGAGACTGTGTGAGAGCTACAAGGCCCCTGGGAGGGGGCAGGCTGTTTACAAGGTAAGGGATAGAAAGAGGCTGCTTGCTGCCATTCCTCCCTTTTTGCTGGTTGCTTCTGCTGTGCTCTGCTGCCCTGAACAGTTTGCCCTCTGCCATGTGCCACTCTGCCTCAGAACCACCAAATATGGACTGAAACCCCCACAAACTGTAAGCTAAAAAACCTTTGCTTCCTTAATTTTGGGTGTTGGGTATTTTGTCTCAGCAACAAGAAAAAAGTAACCAAGACACCCTCGCAAACCCCCTCCTGGACACTGCCCAGGCTCTGGGCGGGGCCACTTGCACCACGTGTGTCCGACCCCCGCCCCCAGCATCTGCCAGTGCTGTCAGTGCGTCCTCCCGATCACAGCCCTGTCCTCTCAGGGGCGTCCCTGGGGGCCCACACTCAGTAGCGCCACCACTCTGACCTCTGTCAAAACCCTGGCTTGGTTCCCTTCCTCACTCCTGCTGTTCCTGCTCTACATTTATTTAATTTTCAGGGGTCCTTCTTTTGTCTAATTAACCTCCCCCTGCTCCCTGAACTCCCCAGCTCACCTCATTTTTTTACCTACTAGTTAAGCATGGGTACAGCACCCATCTCTAATGTAACACACTTCTCTTCTAACCCGCATGTCCACAAATGAGGCAGAAAACCAACCCCAGATTTATTTATTTATTTGTGTTTTTGGTCTTTTTGAGACAGGGTTTCTCTATGCAGTTCACACTGGCCCTGAGTTCAGTTTGTAGCTCAGGCTGGTCTCAAACTCACAAGGATCCTCCTGCCTCAGCCTCCCGAGTGCTGGGATTACAGGCGTGCACCACCATGCTGGTAACCAACCCTAGATTTGTCCTGCTGCCCAAAGCCCAGCCAGTGCCAACCCTGTGCGCCCCATCCCTGACTGCACTGGATCGAGATCCTAGGCACCAGGAGGTGTCCAGGTGCCATCTGAGGGACAGTCCCCTTTCTGCAGATTTTTAAACTGACCTAGGGAAAGAAACCGTTGCAGTCCCTGGCGTCCAGAGCTGTAGATCTGGTGTTTTCTCACCATCAGAGAAACTAAGGGCATCTGATTTCATTTCCTTGGTTCATGTTCATGGAGCTGGACCACAGACGGAGAGAGGGTGGGAGGCATGCAGTGGCCACCTGCCCCCCGGTCCCAGCAAAACCCATCCTTCCAGGCACTGAATGACCCTGTGGCGTCCCGTCTCCCCTTAACTAAAAGCAGCGAGTGGCTGGGCAGGACCTTCGTTTTCCAGTCCACAGACCATAAGCGGAAAAGTCAAAGCCGCGCGATCTGGAGGGAAAGGAACAGGCAACATAAGATCTGGACTTAATCCCCTCATAGCTGAGTCCCAGGCGGGTGCACCGCCTGTGGTGAACTGAGGCGCGGTCATTTCCGTAACTTAGCACAGTGCGCCTCATGTTTGCTGAGTGCAATTAAAATCTCTAATGGAAGGAGATACATAGCTGGACAAAATTTAATCTCACAAAAGTTTTCAATTCTCATTAATTTTACGGTCAGGACTGCTTTCTTCTAGCTAACAATTAGGCTTAATTGGAATGTTATTTTAAATAATGGTCTCAAGTTATAGCTGCCGTGTAAATTTTTACTGCCAGAGTAATTTAAACAAATGATGGCTTCAGAAGCGTGCCTTACGAACTGTCGAGCTCCTTGCAGCAGCTGCCCTCTAACTCAGGAATGTGGTGCAAGGCTGGATCTGTGCAGAGCTTGTTTGGCCGGTAACCTAGTAAGACACTTAGGTTAAAAGTCACCCTTCATGTCAGAGTCTTGGAATAAATGACAGTGTTCTTCCCAGCGGGAACTGTGTACTGGCCACCCTGGGGCTGGGCAGATGTGGACAGCTGTGTGTGAAGGTGATTGGTTGGGAGAGCCCGACGCTACCTCTTCTCGCTTCCTGAACGTTCCTTAGTAGTGCCCCAGTCCTACCAGCAGATGGCAGCAGAGACAGAAAGGCAAACTACCGAGCTAGAAATTTCGCTTCACAAAATTCTGGCTTTTTATACACAATCATTTTATCTTTATTAAACTGACAGAACTAGGTAATACATTTAAGTCAAAAACCTGAGGCAGTTAGGTTTTTTTTTTTCTTTTTAGCAAAGTACTAAACCTAAGTATTACATCTCTGATAAATACTCATTCAGCAACCATGTACTGGAGGCCGGCCTCTCTGCTAGCCCCCGGGCGTACCGGTGGACAGAGCTGGAGCGCGCGGGGGGGGGGGGGGGGGCACAGTCTTCCTGGCTGCTCCCGGGCCTCCCTTCCCAACCCACGTACCTGTGCATCTGCACCGTAGCAGCTTGCTCTCTCGAAGGCAGAGTGACCTCAGGCCCTCGGGCCGTGTCTTTCAGGCTCACAGTACCCGATTTTCCGCTGTGTGCACAGAAGCACCCACGAGGAGGTTCCCGAGAGCTACTGCGACCCCAGCATGAAACCGACCCCCGAGGAGGAGCCCTGCAACCTCTTCCCCTGCCCGGCCTTGTAAGAGCGGTGGCTGCATCTAGGCTGCGGGGTGGCTAGCCTGAGCCCTTAGGAGCAGATAGGGCCGCGTTTGCCATCAGCCACTGTCAGAGGCAGAAGATGTGGACCCCGGTATAGGATGCAGCCTCCACAGCACCAGCGCGTGGGGAGCGAGGTCCAGGCAGGGTTTTGCCTGGGAGCATGCGGGGGGGTGGATCGGAGGAGGAAGGGGAGTTGGCAAGGGGTGCTGAGCACAGAGCCCGTGTGGGATAGGTCACTGGAGGGGACGGGGAGTGTTAGGAATTGCCTGTGGCTGTTGTTGCGTGATACCCAGGGCACCTTCAGAAGAACAGGAGGAAAGGCCCAAACAGGCCAAAACATAATTATTTCCCATCTGAAAACCAAATGAACACATGCCGCTGCCTCATTTAAGTAATTAGTAAGAAGCCTGGCTTGGTGCAGCACGCCTGTAATCTTAGCACTTGGGAAGCTGAGGCAGGAGGATCTCCACAAGTTCAAAGCTGGCCCTGGCAACATAGCCAGAGCCTATCTCAAAACAAAACAAGTAATTAGTGAAAGTAGCTGGTGGAAGAGGTGGTGTGGGCGTATGTGTGGAAACAATGAAATGTAAAGAACGCTGAATTCCCAGATGGGTTCGTGTTCCACAGGGGATAAACCAGCCTTGGCAGCGCTGGGACTCTCAGGTTTGCTTACTAGGTGGAAGTCGTGTGACCTTCTCCATTTCCCATACCTGTGTGCGGAAGGTGCCCCATTGCTGGTAGGCCGCGTGTGAAACAGTCACCTCTCCTGAATCCTGGGACCGCTAGGCAGGCGCCAGCGGTGCTCTGTGAGGATCCCCCCGACCGTGGGCTCTGGCACCCTGTGAGTGGGCTCAGCGTCCACCCCCGTTAACCCAAGCCTCCGTCTCCCTCTCACCCCTCCTGAGCCAGCTGGGACATCGGCGAGTGGTCAGAGTGCAGCAAGACCTGCGGGCTGGGTATGCAGCACCGGCAGGTCCTATGCCGCCAGGTGTACGCGAACCGCAGCCTCACGGTGCAGCCCTACCGCTGCCAGCACCTGGAGAAGCCCGAGACCACCAGCACCTGCCAGCTCAAGATCTGCAGTGAGTGGCAGATCCGCACCGACTGGACCTCGGTATGGGCCCTCCGTCCCTTCTCCCCTCCCCGCTTCCTCCCTTCCCTCTCCCCTCCCCTCCTCTCCCCCTCTCCTCTCCCCCGCTTGTCCTCCTACCCTCCCCTTCTCTCCTGCCCCTCTCCCAGCCCCCTGCACCAGGGCCGGAGATGAGGAGCCCTCAGCCCCCATGCGGAGCCATCCCAGGGGCGCCCACCAGCTGTGTTTACAGGGCCCAGTTACACCAACAGCTGGCAGGGCTCAGGCCGGGGCAGCTCACCCCAGCCCGCCTCACGCTGAGCCCATGGATCCTGTGTCAACTGACCTTGCTGGTTCCATGTGCCATGGGGAATTAGAGCCAGGTGTGGTGACATGTACCTCTCATTCCAGCCCTCAGGAAGCTGGAGCAGGAAGATCACCATGAATTCAAGGCCAGCCTGGGCTACAGGAGTTCAAGGCCAGCCTGAACTACATAGCGAGACCCTGTCTCAAAACAAACACAAAGTACAAACAACAGAGACTACTCCTTCCCACTTTTGTCTGTTTGATAGGCCCAGAGGAGTGAAGTAGGCAGGGTTCCCTGGGGCTGCTCCTGGGAGTCCCTGCATTGCAGGGGACCTGTGCAGCAAGTGGCCTCGCCCGCTCCAGGGGCAGATGACACGGAAGGAGGCCCCCGGCGCTGACGTGGGCTTGCTGTTTCAGTGCTCAGTGCCCTGCGGCGTGGGGCAGCGAACCCGAGACGTGAAATGTGTGAGCAACCTGGGGGACGTGGTGGCAGACGAGGAATGCAACATGAAGCTCCGGCCCAGCGACATCGAGAACTGCGACATGGGGCCCTGCGCCAAGAGCTGGTTCCTGACCGAGTGGAGCGAGAGGGTGGGTGCCCGGCGCACGTGTTGCGGGATCCCAGCAGGCGCTGGCTGGGGGCCCCAGGGCTGACGGGCGCAGGACTCGGAGAAAAGGCCCGAGGTTCGTTGTTCCAGGCTGTGTCCTCTCTCGGGGACTGAGCACTAGAGGCTGATGTGAAAAGAGCTCGCTGGGTCTCCTGAGCGTCTTTATTAAGCAGCGACACAGGAACGGTGGGGAGCGACAGCCTCACACCTTCCTGTGTGCTGGGCCTGCGGCCGTATACCGGGCTTCGGCCCATGACGGGCGCCTTCTCAGCTCTTGGATAACTAAAGACCCTCAACTCCTGTGCGCCCCCCAGCGGCCTGGCCTCCCTAAACCGTGGGTTCAAGACCAGCCTGGAGTGCATTGCGAGACCCTGTCTCAAAAAATCAAGAAAGTTATTGGGTGTGGTGGTGCACGCCTGTAATTCCACAGGCTGAGGTAGCAAGACTTGGTCTCAAAAACACAAAAAAGCAAGCAAAAGGGCGGTCCTAAGGGGCGACCGCTGGAGTGGAGCGAGCCGAGTGCGAAGTTGGGGAGGAGGGGCAGGGAGAGGTGTCACACCTGCAGGGACCCCTGGGCCATAGTCTGTGCTCTAACGTGCCCTCCTCCACGTCCCGCAGTGCTCGGCCGAGTGCGGGGCCGGCGTGCGGACGCGCTCCGTGGTGTGCATGACCAATCACGTCAGCAGCCTGCCACTGGAGGGCTGCGGGACCAACCGGCCGGCCGAGGCTACCCCGTGCGACAACGGGCCCTGCGCGGGCAAGGTGGAGTGGTTCTCCGGGAGCTGGAGCCAGGTGAGTGGCCACGGGCGGGGTCTGTCCCTGGCGACAGGCGGCAGCTCAGCAGAGGGGTGAGGAGGTGGGACTTAAAGAAAGATGTTCCAGCTTTGAACCCAGCTGTGCCACTGCTCCCTGTGAGCCTGGAGAAGACGCTACCAGTGCAGTGGGTGCAGCATGCAGTCAGCGGTACCCAGTCAGGACCTACTAGGTGCTCGTTTAAGCACTCAGGCGACACCCAGCATCCCTGTCCTCGGGAGCATCTGGCTGGCACAGTTTCCTTGTCTATAAGATGCTGGGCTGAGGGCTGCACAGGAAGTCGTGAAACACAGCCTCCAAGGTGGCTAAGCGCCTGACACACATGAAGCACAGCAAGGTTTAGCAGCTGTTGCTGCTGTCACCAGGAACACAGCCAGTTTTGCTTACACTTCGGTGTCAGAAGCTGAAGCGGTGGAAGTCGCAGTTGCACATTACAAAGAACAGGCGAGGGGCCGAGGCTAGAGCTCAGTGGCACAAGCGCCTGCCTGGCAAGTGCAAGGTCCTGAGTTCGATTCCCACTGATGAGTTCAGTTTTTCCCTGCCTGTTCCAGTACCACACGTGAGTCCTTTCGGGAAATAGGACCAGTTATTCTCCGCTGCCTCCTTGCGATGACTGCCGCGTTCCAGTTCTGGGCCCACTTAGCATCTGGCCCATGGTGCTGCCCAGCTCTACAGGGACACTGTGGCCGATGCCCCTCAGGTGCACATTTGTGAGGCCTCTGGCACCATACAGAATTGTATTTCTTTTAAGTAACTTTAAAAGCAGACCTTTAAAAAGTCAGCTGCCTTGACCTTCCACATTGATACAAGTCCTGTGGAAAGCAATCTGGCAGTCAAAGTCAAGAACCATAAAAATATTCATTTGCCTGGTGAAGGAAACAATCATAAAAGAAAAATAGATTTTTCAGCTGGGCATGGTAGCCCGTGCCTAGAATCCCAGCACTGGAGAGGCTGAGGCAGGAAGAGTGCCAGAAGTTCAAGGCCAACCTGGGCTGCAGGGTGAGTTCGAGGCTAGCCTGAACCCCATAGCAAGACTCTGTCTGAAAAACAAAACAAAAACAGTATTAAGAGGAAACCAAACGTGAACAGAGATACATTACGAAGCCGTATATACCATCCGGGAGCAGACAGTTATCTGCGTCCTATTTTTATGGGTTCATGGAATGTGCCCCCTCCACTGTGGCATCATCCCCTGCCTGGCCTCTGTGGGTGCCGCCTTTGTGAGCTGCAGCTGCTTTCCAGGGAAAAGCAGAACACACCATGGGCAAAGTGCCTGCCCGCTTCCCTGCTGGGCAGGGAGGGTCAGCACGGAGGACACTGTCCCATGCCAGCGGTGCTCTTCTCCATCTGTGTGTCTGAAGGATTTGAATCGAGCCTCTGCCGGGCGTGGTGGCGCACGCCTATAATCCCAGCACTGGGGACGCTGAGGCAGGAGGATCGCTGTGAATTCCAGGTCAGCCTTGGCTACAAAGTGAGCTCAAGGCCAGCCTGAACTGCATAGAGAGACCCTGCCTCAAAAGGAAAAAAAAAAAAATGAGCCCCTTCGTCCGCAGGCCTACAGCTCTGGGAGGCTAACCTCCCAGCCGGAGCCCTAACTCTCCACCCCACCCCCAGGAGACCAGTAGGTAAAACCAAGCATCAGCTCCTCATCGTTGTTGTGACACCGCTGAGAAGTGTCGCGGTCCCCTGGACGGAAACAGCCACAGCAACTGGCTGCTGGTTGCTGTAGAGAGTTTGAGGGGAGCTGTCCGTGCCAGCACAGAAGGCAGCATGATGCGGGGGACCAAGGTCCTTAGGATCTGACAGAGCAGGGCACTGAGGCTCCACACTGGGGACAGAGCTGCTAGGAGAACCAGAAGCCACACGCAGTTTCTCCTGCAGAAACGCGTTCGGGTCCCTGGGCTTCTCCCTCCCCGTGCCGGTGGCAGAACAGATACCGTCCCCCGCCGGACAGTCGTTCTCATCACCTCCCCATCCGCTGAGTGACAGTGTCTTTCTCTGCTTCTTTCTCCAGTGCTCCATAGAGTGCGGGAATGGGACACAGCAGCGGGAGGTGATTTGCATTAGGAAGAACATGGACACCTTTGCCGTGCTGGACCCCTATGAGTGCGCCTTCCTGGAGCGGCCGCCCAGCCAGCAGTCCTGCCACCTCAAGCCTTGTGGGGCCAAATGGTTTAGCACGGAATGGAGCATGGTGAGCGGCGGGGCTCTTGATGGGGCCGCTTTAAAGCGACTTCTCTACTCACCTTTCTTCGCTGCCTCGGGGCTGGATCCCCATAGTGACCTACTCTTTCGGCAGTTGGAGCAACCTGCTCAGCCCGGGGAACCTCAAGGCTTGGATGGCCGTGGCTTCTAAACTGGAGAAGTCACAGGCGGTGACGCCCAAGCTTCCCTAAGAATCTAGTCTGAAAAGACCAATTGTAGGCCCATCCTGGCCAGAAAAACGTATTTTTTTGGTTTGGGTTTTTTTGTTGTTTTGTTTTTTGTGGGTTTTGTTTGTTTGCTTGTTTTTGTCTTCTTGAGACAGGGTCTCACTATGTAGTTCAGGCGGGCCTTGAACTCCCTTTGTAGTCCAGATTTGACCTCAAACTAGCAGTGATCCTCCTGTCTCACCCTCCTGAGTGCTGAGATTACAAGCATTCACCCCCACACCCAGCCAAAAAACTTGTATTTTTAACAAACAGGACACAGGTGTCCTTGGCCTGCATTTTGAGAAACACTGCTGCAGAGGGATGAAGGTAAAAAGGATTTGACTTGCCAGCAAATTTAGAGATTAACTCATCTTAAAAATATCTCCTAGTTTCTACTGCCAAAAAAGCCTAGAAACAGTGACAAATCCAGTAGCAAAGTGCACCCCTATATCCAGAATGTGGCTTTGAGAATCCATTTGCCACAACAAAGAACTGAGAATTCTAGGAAGAATGGCGGATTCCAGATCTGGGAAGTCCTTCCACACGTTGCGGTAAGGAAGTTCTGAAAGACAGCAGAGCTCACGTCCACAGGACTGAAAAGGCAACTCCCAGAGTCTCCTGTTGGCCAGTGGTGGCACAGCTTGAGCAGCAGTAAAAATGCTAACTACAGCGGACTTAACTGAAACACATGGTTTAACCACACCCATTTGTGATAATTTTTAAAAACTAATAGGCCCCGTATATGTAGTATAGTACAGTATAGTATAGTACAGTTAAGAGAACCAACTCATTCTAACAAGTGGAAAGTAAAGGAAAAGAAGCAAGCATTTACTCAGCCTTTTTCTTCGGTTGTACCACTGGGTAACCAAAGAGTAAACGTGAGAGTGGGAGAAGTAGGATTCCTGAAGAAACAGTAGGATTAGAAAAATCACCAATGTCCACAGAATGGAGACAAGTGCACAGTTCTGTGAATCAAACCTGCCCCTGCGAAGACCTCTTCTAGGTCTGACTTCCAGTTAACAGAAACACAGTGATACCTTGGTTCACAAACTTAACTTGTTCCACAGTTCTGGGGGAGAGAGATGGCTGCAGTCATGTCCGTTGTCCAGTGAGGACCTCACGAATGGAAGCAAAATTCTGCCAGATGCTTCTGTCTGTGAATAAAATTGTTCATAAATTGTTCATAAACAAAGGTGTTCATGAACTGAGGTGTTACTGTACAGAGAATAGAAGCTGTCTCGGTTACTTTTTCTTGTTGCTGAGACAAAATACCCGACACCCAAAATGAAGGAAGGAAAGGTTTATTTAGCTTATAGTTTGTGGAGGTTTCAGTCCATACTTGGCTGGTTCTGGGGCACAGTGGCACATGGCAGAGGGCTACAGTTCATGGCGGCGGTACACAGCAAAGCGACAAGCGCAAGAACGGAGGAATGGCAGCCGGCAGCCTCTTTCTCTCCCTTACATATACAAACTATCCGCCCTAGGGCGGGTATAGCTCTCACATCCATAATCCCAGCCTTGGATCGTGGATCAGTCATAAACTCTAAAAGTCACCCCATAACGGCATGAGGATTTGGGGGGACGTGCAGACACAAACCATCACAGAGGCACACATTAAAACACACCTTGGGGTGCTGTCAGCAAAATACAGACTCTTAAACTCTGCAGAACCCATGGCTCAGTTTCTTTGATCAAATAAAAATGACGGTCATTATGATTGTAACTATTACACCATAGCTAACGGAAGAGGTAGTAGAGGAGAGGAAATTTATGGATTAAACCAGGCAAAAAAGACAATCAGTTGCCAATGAGCAGGCCTGATATGGATCCTGATTTTTCTTTTTTTTTTTTTTTTGGCGGTACTGGGGATCGAACTCAGGACCCTGTGCTTGCTAGGCAGGCGCTTATTCCACTGAGCTATATCCCCAGCCCCTGGATCCTGATTTTTATACCAAAAGAATCATTTTGAAAACCTATGAGTTTGGTGAGAAAAGTGGAAACAGGAACCCTATGTGTCTGAAGATAATAGGGAACCGTTGTTAGTTTTTAGGTGTAACTACGATACTGTGATTTTTAAGGGTCTTTTTCTTGTGGAGGTGCAAAGTAAAAGGTCTCTAGACCAGCTTCAAAACAGAATGAGAGTGGAACACGTCGGGGTGGACGGGCTCAGCTGGCACAAGCTGCTGGTTGCTGATGCCGCCAACAGTTGCCTGGGAGTTTGACTGGCTACTCCATCTCCTTTCTGAAGATGCTGGCTATTTCTCAGCATCCTCCCTGTTGGCACGCAGAGCTGATGGGCTGCTGGGTAACCTGACCTCCCCTTTTATTGCCACACAGTGCTCCAAGAGCTGCCAGGGTGGCTTCCGGGTCCGGGAAGTGCGGTGTCTGGCAGATGACATGACCCTAAGTAACCTCTGTGACCCTCAGTTGAAACCGGAAGAGAGGGAATCCTGCAACCCTCAGGACTGCATCCCTGAAATTGGTGAGTAGAGATTCCTGACTTGGGGGAAAGGTCTGGCTTTTCAAAAGCTCTGTCAAGTTCTCCGCTGTAGAAATGCCAATTCCATCCAGGGCTCCCTGTGACCTTGTGCACAGTCGCAGTGTTCAGAAGGTCAAAGCAGCTGTGAAATTCATAGTGTCGTAGTTTGCGATGACTGTTCACTGCACGGCTGGGTATCCAAGCTGCCTACCAAAAGACAAGCTTCAGGACAAATTGATTAAAATAAAAATGAACATAAAGATTTGGTGCTGTCACCAATCGAAGTGGTAAAACATGGGGCTGGAGATGTAGCTCAGTGGCAGAGCTCTTACCTTCTGTGCTTAAGGCCCTGGATTCATTCCCCAACTCCATGAAAAAAGAAAAGTAGTAAAATTTCACCTTAATTGTCCGTGAGGGAACACTGAGATGTTGGCATGCACCGGGGTGGTTGAGGAGAGAAGAAGGGAGGGGTAGGAATGCGTAGAGACAATGATAGTAGCTGTCCTTGGTGCATAGCACAGACCCAGGGTCCAAGGACACAGGGACTTGACTCAAGAAGGGGGCACTGACAGCAGACGGCTGGGCTCCAAGGTGGATGGAGTCCTGCAGGAACAGCAGCGCTGATTCAGAGGTCCACCTGCCACCCTCCAATGAGACCCAGTTCCCCAGAGGACGGCGCAGGTGAGCACTGGAAGTTGAAATGAAGGTGCCATACACATGACCTGGGCAAAGATGTCACAGTAGACTGTCAAGCAGTGGGTTTCTCCTGAGCGCACTGACCCAATGCCCTTTCCATACCAGGAAAGTTGTGCTACTTGCATAATGGATGCTCTGACATCGAATCTTCCTGTGTGCCAGTAATAGCTTATGAGTAAAAGTTATGGGGGTGATTGTTCCCAGAAGACCCCCAAAATGTGCATTCCTTAGTACATTAGTTGGTTTTCCATCACTGTGACTAAATACTGGGAAGAACAACTTAGAGGAGAAAAGGTTTACAGTGGTACCTCAAATCGTGATTGCTTTGGTTTGGAGTAATTTGGTTCACAAACTGAAGCATTTGGCAAAATTTTGTTTTTATTTGTGAACTCTGCATCAGGTGACAAACACAACCACAGCCATCTTTCCTGCAAACATGAATGTGGCCATCTTTTCCAGAATCATAGAATGAATTAAGTTTGTGAACTGAGATACCACTCTACTTGGGCTCAGAATTTCAGAAGTTTTAGTTTAGTTGCTGTGGGTCTGGGGTGCAGTGGAATATCACAATGAGATATCATGGTAAGACATCACAGTGGAATATCATGGTGAAACATCATGGCAGAACATCATGGCGGAACATCATGGTGGAACATCATGGCAGAACATCGTGGTGGACCATCATGGTGGAATGTTATGGCAGAATGCTATCATGGAACATCATGGTGGAACATTATAACAGAGGAAAACTGCTCACTATATGGCAGTCAGGAAGGAATGAGAGGAAAGAGCCAGAAAAAGATCTATTTCCCAACTTCATATCCTTGCCATCCATTTCCTTCAACTAGGCCTCAGCTCCTGTTTCTGTCCCTTCCTAATAATGTCATGAAATCATGCTGGATTAATCTGTGGACAAAATTAGAGCCCTGGTGATCCTGTGACTACTCTAGACTCCACCTATGCACATTGCTGCAGCACATGAGATCACCTCATATTTACACCATAATGGACAGGAAGAAAATTAACAAACAGTATCTAAGACTGGCAACAGAAAAATAAAATATAAAAATGAGAAAACTGTGCTGTGGAACATAAAAGGAAACATAAGCAGATAGAATAACTAACACTTGCTGAAAATAAAGACTCAATATTTTGAAGATAATAAAAGAATTGCCTGAGTAGAGCTTGCATTATGTATTGGTCAACTCTTTGTTGCTATAGCAAAATACCTGAGGCAAGCTAACTTTATAAATAAAAGAGGTTTTCTTAGCTCATAGGCATCCGACTTTGGGGATTACATGCCTAGATGATGTCACAGGACAAACTATGTTCAAGCTACGGCTGTTTCTCCAGTATGTGTGCATATGATGAAGCTATGGAAATGAAAACTATACATTACTGACAGAGACAGGGCCAGGCATGCCAGTGTTACTACACAATTCTGAAACAGACCGCTTTACACAAGAGAAATCAAATGTGATAAAGGACGAATGTTAACTGAGGAGAGACTTCCACTGTATTGAAACAATCAAAGATCTATTTTTTAAAAAACCTTAGCTCTTATACTACATATAGATAGCACACATGCCTAATGGATTAAAGAGCCTAACATAAAACACAGTGTAAAAAACCAAGGAAAATGTATACATTTCTCTGAATTGGTTAAAAACCAATTCAATGAAATCATGAATAAGTGATTTATCATAAATCATAATTAAGTGAGACTCCAAACCATAAATTAAAAAGTTTCCCTGGTAAGTCATCATAACCCAAGTTGAAAGGAAGAGAAGGAGAGAGAGGAAGCGAACAGGAAAAATTTGTTAGAAAACATTTGAAGCCAGACATAGTGGCACATGCCTATAATCCCAGCACTCAGGAGGCTGAGGCAGGAGGATTGCCATGAGTTTGAGGCCAGCCTGGGCTACATAGTGAGCTCAAGTTCAGCCTAAACTGCATAGTGAGACCCTGTCTCAAAAAAAACAAAACAAAAAACAAAATGAAAAAAAGAAAACATTTGAAACACAGCTAAGGAGGATAGTATGTATTATAATAAGCCTAAAAGATAGCATCAACAAGGAGGATTAGGAATAACACTGATATAACCATCTTGTGTCCCTTAGTATTATCAGTGCCACACAGGTGAAATTGTATGTAAATTTGGGTCACAAGTTGTCATATTATTTTTAAAGTCCTATCATGAATGCAACATTGAAAAGAAACATAGCTACAGTCTGCTTGTCTCGGCCCATGGACATAAATAATTCAAGAAGGTCAAAACTGCCACATCTGTGGATGGACTTGATTATGTAAGTTTCCAAGCTCAGAATGATTCATGTGTTCTAAAGTTCTCCCACTCGGCTAGCACACATTTGTCAAAGTTTCTTACTCACGTGGTGTGATTTTTTTTTAACCACCCCAATTAGCTTGTCTATGGTATCTTTGTTTAGCTTCATATGAAGTCCAATTAAGGAAAAAAAGAAACTACCGATCAACAGGAGGGAATATGTAAATAAAACTTTGATATTCTTTGATATGCCTTAAAACTGTACTGTCAGAGATAAAGCAACTAAAAATATCCAGGGCATGAACCCAGGTTATAAACCACAGAGCACATACTGCCCAGGGGCTTGCTGGCCAGCTTTGCAGTAAAGAAAGTAGGTGTATATTTTGGTTTTAATGCTGAAGAAGAAAATAGTACGTGAGTATAGGGGTTTTGTAAAGTATGTAAACATTATTATGGTTTTTCACTTTATCCCAAAAAGCCATTACTAAATCATCTAACAATTGAAAACATTTTAGAATCAAATAAATGCCATTCAGATAGACAAAGCATTAAGTCCCTAATGTATACAGAGCTCACTCCTATTCATGTTTTTAGAAAGGCAAGTGAGGCCAGGCATAGCGGCACACACACGTAATCCCAGCGCTCAGGAGGCTGAGGCAGGAGGATCAGTATGAGTCTGCCGCCGGCCTGGGTTACAAAGTGAGCTCAAGGCCAGCTGAGCTACACATAATGAGACCTTGTCTCAAAAAGACAAAAAAAGGCAAGTGAATAAAATGAAAAATAAAAGCAAGTGATCCATTTTTGGAAAGGATGAGCAACTTAAGGAAACTTATCATAAGAAGCTGAAAAAATATTTAAGCAGCTAGTATCAGAAAGGCAATTTTTTTTTTTGGTCTTTTTGAGACAGGGTCTCAGTATGTAGCTCAGGTTAGTCTTGAACTCACTTTGTGGCCCAGGCTGGCCTCAAACTTGCAATGATCCTCCTGCCTCAGCCTCCTGAGTGCTGGGATGACAGGTGTGCGCCACCACGCCCAGCCTATCAGAAATGCAGTTTAAGCAAGCACAGGAGCACCTATTTGTTTATAAAATCAGCACGTTCTTTAAAAGTGAGCTAATCATCACTGGCAGAGTTGTGGAGGAAGGGTCAAGCTCTTTGGTCTTTTTGGGGAGATCCAGATCTCATTATGTTCAACTTCTAGGAATTTATACTAAAGAGGTGCTCTTGAAAATGTACAAAATACACATATGCATAAAGAACAGGGCTCAGTAAATACTGTTGGATTAATAAACAAGGGCTGGGGGTGTGGCTCAGTGGTCGGCTGCACACACAGCATGCAAGAGGCCCTGGGTTCGATCCTCAGCCCCAATAAGTAAATTTTATAATTTCTTATAACTCACCGAAATCAACAGCAAAGACACTTCTATCAATAAAAGGAAATGACTCATTATGCCATAGCTCCTAGGACAGGATACACGGATGCCCAAAAAAAGACTGGTGAGTGTTACGGTATGCATATATTTGTGAGTAATATTAAAAGCTGAGAAGTATCCTGTTAAGGTTTTCCTCAAATTGATCTGTCAACTCCAGCACTGTTCATCAAAATCCAGACAGGGCTTTTCGTACAAAAGTCACACAAACTGGGTCTTAAATTTATATAGAAAAGCAAGAGCCAGCAGGGCATGGTGGTACAGACCTGTAATCCCAGCACTCGGGAGGCTGAGTCAGGAGGATCACCATGAGTCTGAGGCCAGCCTGAGCTACATAGTGAATTCAAGTCCAGCCTGAACTAGATAGTGAAAGCTTGTCTTAAAAAAAAAAAAAAAGAATGAATGAAAAAACTGTAAGCTGTTGGCACCCACGCACCTCACATAGGTGATAAACAGCAAAGCCAGAAGAAAAAGCTGCACCCGCTTCCCTTACTCTGCGCTGGTCCAGGCCTGTTTTGAGCTCAAGCAGTCTCTTTTGCTGTCTTCCCTGCAGATGAAAACTGCCAGGACAAGTACTACAACTGCAACGTGGTGGTGCAGGCGCGCCTCTGCGTCTACAACTACTACAAAACGGCCTGCTGCGCGTCTTGTACCCGGGTGGCCGCCAGGCACACGGGCTTCCTGGGGAGCAGATAACGCACACCCCCGGTCCTAGGGCGCTGCCGGCCATCCTCGTTACCACCCTCGCCTCTGGCCACATGTTCCTCCGGTGCCAGGAGCTCGGTGCCCGGGTGCTAGATAAGCCACAGCAGGCCCCTTACGCACTGCCATGGACTCAGGGCCCTGGGGGCCCGGCACCTGCAAACAGCGCCCGCGCAGCCCTGTGCTGTCCAAGTCAGCGGATGTCCCTGCCGGGTGCTGCCTCACCCCTGGTGCTCCTGGCCTCTCCAAAGTGAGCACCCCCTGGAGGTCAGAAGAGGCAGTGCCCCCGTCCAGACTTCCTAAGCCTCGCTGACACACGCGTCCCTCTCTGACCTCAGCCCGCTGTGCCTGTTTTCGCTCAAAGCCACCAGGCCATCTTCCCGCCTTAGGACACTTAATGTCACGTCTGGGGCGCTGTGTCGTGCTGCAGCCGGGGTGCTCCCTGACACTAGCTCCCTACTGGCTCAGAGTGTCCCAGATGGGAGGGGCAGAAGAGTAATTCTCCCACTTTTTTTGTTGACAAGGAAACCGAGGCCCAACTCAGGACCTGCCGTGTGGCAGAGCT
Source organism: Dinomys branickii (assembly GCA_004027595.1). Lineage (NCBI taxonomy): Eukaryota > Metazoa > Chordata > Mammalia > Rodentia > Dinomyidae > Dinomys > Dinomys branickii. Next base: position 320,236 of record PVLD010000189.1, read on the forward strand.
GAGTGCCTGCCTGGTCGCCTGCCCACAGCCCTCAGCTGTCCCAGTCACCACCTGGGTGCTGAAGGAGGCAGTTTCCTTTCCAAATTTCCCAGAAGGAAACACAGCCAGGATTCGGCCTCTTCCCTCCGCAGTGTGAAGGTCAGGCCCTCTGTCCCATGCCAGGTTTTCTCCCCTCCCCACAGAGATGGCTCCAGCCCCCCCAAATCCATCACCCACAGAACTGTACTGGGGACAGGACAGCTACAGTGGAAGCCAGGGGGCTGCCTGATATTCTGGTTCCACCCCGATTGATGCGTCCCTCTCGCTGTGCTCGGCCATCTCTCTGGCTCCGTGCCCATGGCCGGTGCGAGGTCTAGCCTGTGGGCCCCGCAAATGCTCCAGGTTGTATTAGAAAGAGTTTCGCTTTGGTCTTTCTGGGGTGCTTTATGGCCTTTTCTCTGTGCCCTCCCACCCTCCTCTCACCCACATGGCTCACAGCCCTCCCCTTCCCTGGACTTGACCACGATCCTCGTTCCTGCAGCTGGCCTGGGAGAAACCTCGAACCCTGCATCTGGTCTCCCAGCTCATTTCACCCAGCAAGGGAACTGTGGAGGCCTCCGGCCTGGAGTGGGGTGCATTGCACCTTGAAAAGTGAACCAACAAGAAAACAATTCAAAAAAGTACTTTTTCCTTTCATCCATCAAGAAGAATGTCAGCCTAAACAACTATGGACTTGTAAATGTCTATTTCCCTTTCAAAGCAAGCCTTATGCTTACCTGAGCATTTTGACCAGAAACTCTGCCAAGGTGAGGAGGATTTGAAGAGCCCTGGGCCCTGTCGGGCTCACCTGCTTGTCCTCCCCCAGCCTCAGGCCTGCAGGTGATCTGGGTGGTGCTCTAGGGGGTGTCCGGCCAGCTCCTGAACCTGGGGAGCCCAGGTGCATTTTCTGCCGGGTTCCAGCCTCTGCCTGCATTCTGGGCCCAACTGCCGCAGCACAGGGCACAAGGAGACCAGAGACGCCCAGGAAATGCAGGTTTCTGTCCTGTGTCTGCGGCCCAGTCTGGCTTCTTGGTTTTCCGCGTGCTGTACCTTTAGGACCTGGTGAACAAGCAGACCTTGCAAGCTTCTTGGAGAGATTTTCTCCACACGTGGGGGCCACCAGGGCCAGTAGGTCCAGAGAGGACGCTGGTTTAGCATGGGCAAAGGAAAAGTTCTAGTAATCAAAGTCACCCACGAGGGGTACAGGCCACCGCACTGAGGGAGCACTGTCTCTGAAGAGACCTGGCCGACCTGGGGGAGAGGAACACCCCAGTCCTTCCACCTCCGGAATTCTTGCACCTGGATCAGTGATGGCTTTGTCTCTTTGGCATCCAACAGTGTCCTGTGCCCCCCCCATGTTACCTAACCACGTCTCTGAGAGGAAGGGTCCTCCCAGGACGTGGCCATCCTGCCAAGTGTGGGGTTGGGCCAGCCCGTGCCTTCACAGAGAGGAGGGGGCCCCGGCTAGGGGCCTTTTTCTTCCCAGCAAACAATCGAGCTATTCTTGGGGTTCACACATATTTGGGACCAGGTGACTAGAGAGAAAGCCGATCCGCCCGAGTTGCTTAGTTCTTGGTTCAACCTCTACCCACGTGTTCCTGCAGTAGGAACGCGACCCACCGGGGCTTGGGTGCTTGCGGAGATCCCTTTCCTGAGCGGGGCCTAAGGGAAGCCCATCTCCGGGCGCGCTCCATCCAGACAGTGCTGTCTCCTTTCCTAGCACCCATTCCCGCCCGCCCCCACCGTCCTCTCATCACCCACCAGCTCCTTCCGAGGCGCCAATATGGAATGGAAATTTATATTTTAATACTCCGCCCCCCATAGTGTACTGTCTTTTTCCCTGCTCTGCATTTTAAAATTAGATAAGTTTAAAAAGCTATTATGGGTTTGCGCTCTGAGAACTCAGCAAAACCTCAGACAGAAGTCGTGCCTCTCCCAACCTAGGCAAGGGAATATCCTGTCTTTGAAAGAGACGGGAAATTCCCGAGACGGCAAAGCACCGTTCAAGTCTACCGCTAGAGGGAGCCAGTTCCCTTCAGTGAAGGTTTCCCGTCTGCCCAGCTGACTGGAATACCTAGGACAGGAGCTCTCAAAACTGGCCCTGTCTGTCCCTCTGCCTTCCTGCTCCGTCTCAGGGCTCTTTAGGGTGTTTTTCTTGATTTCCCTGAGTATCTGTCAGTCTCTCATTCCCAGGGTAGCTTTATGAAAGGACAGAAAATGGGAGACACTGGTTTGACTTGTTTTTAGCAGGCATGCATGCTATTTGACACCAAGAGATATCTACAGATTACTGTACTAAACCGGAGCTTCCACTTTTTTTTCCCCATTAGAATCACTCGGGTAGAGTTGGAATAACAATTTTCAAAAGAGGAAGAAAGCATACATAGAGAAGTGATAAGAGAGACAACCAGAAATTAAACCAGATTGAATAATCTCTATCAGCCCAGTAGGTGGAGACCAACATCCGGGTCCTCGCCATTTTTAACATGGTTTCGATGGGGAAATAGATGCTTTACCAGAAAAGAAACTGTGGTTGACATGGAGAGCTGATGGTTTAGCTAATGGGTGCTGGATCTAAACAGGTCCCAAGACCCAGATCTTAACGCACCAGGAGACAACGTAAAGACCTACCTTTGGATTTTCAAAAAACTATACAAGTAAAAGGCAAGGAAATGTGTTCCAGCTGACAAAACTCAACACAGTGGGATGGAGCCACCAAAAATGGAAACTGAGGATGTCTAGGTGATATGAGAACATACAGGCACCGCATTTCTCCCGGGACCACACTTTGGGAGGCTGTTGACCATGTGCAAGGTCCAGGTGGGTGGCTAGAAACAGCCAGAGGGCCTCGTGAGGGTGTGGGGCCTAGGGACTGGTTCTAGCACCATGAGAGCTATCCTAGGCCGGGGAGGGAGAAGCTACAGGAAGCCGGATGTTTGCTGTTACAGGAGAACCAAGCATCAGTGTCAGAGGGCAGGTGGTGACTGGCCCATCCTTGGAGGTGTCACCAAGGCTGTGTGTCGGGATGTAGGAGAGGGTCTCAGACATCGGGCTGGGCATCATGATATTCAGGGTAGTTTCCAAATCCAGGCCGTGGTGATTATGTTAACAGAACAGCTCTGTGTGGGCTTTAAGTGTGACCGGCATATACCCTACCCCATTCCTAGCATTTGCCCCCATATCTGCCATTTCAGACCCATCAGTGCTTCCATCCCCTAAGCAGAACGTGGCCTCGTATCTCAGAGAACCACTGGCACCTTGGCCAGAGCTGCCCCGTCTGGTCCTATGTCACAGGGAACAGATGCGATGGGGCCGGGGAAGTGGTGCATCCGTTGGCCAGGAGCCCTTTACCTCCCACCTGTCTCTCTCAGCTCCTTGCTTTCATCCACCTCTGCTGGGACAAGGGGATTCTCTCTGCCATGAACCAGCCCCAGTTCCTGCTTTTACCCAGAGTCTCCTTGTGCCATGCACAGTGACCACAAGACGGTGGCACCTTTCGGTCAACATTCTCTGCATCTTCCAGACCGTGAGCCCCTGCTCGGTGCCAGGAAACCCCTTCTGGTACCTAAAGGACCCTGCACCTGCCTCAACCCCCTGTTCCCCCTGTAGTTTGACAGAAGGATATACTTTGTGATAACTTATTATGTTGTTCTTTGTAAATACAAGATGTTTATAGGAAATATGTATTCTGATCTCTATCTGCAAAATAAGTCACTACACGAAAATAGTTCTATGATTTAGAGTATGTTAATTTTAAAGGACCGAATAGGTATTTATTTGCATATACCACCCACACTTGTATAAAATCATCTGACCATACTAACCAGCTTCCTGAGATATTGCTACCCAACGCTGCCTTATTCTAAGTCCATTTTTACCATTGTTTAGTACTCAAGATGAGTCAAACTCCTTGGGGTTTAAGATCAAATATAAATTACTTTCTTTTCGACTGGTCAGGGCTTTCACCCAGGCATCGCTCCTGGATGTGACTGCCGTCTTTCCATCTTCACCATTGTATTTCCTCATACCATCTGCCTGCTCCTTGTCCCCGCACGTCTGGAGGACGCAGGGCCTGTCCCACATGCTTCTTGTCCTCCTGGTGTCATCTGCTTCTAGGCTCACCTGCAGATTGGGTGGGGAGAGGCTTGAAGGCCTATGGCGCCAATGGCCCCTGCTGAGGACCAGAGCCAGGCTGACAAGATTGTCCTGTGACCGTGTAACTGGGAGCAAGAGGCAAGGAGCCCACTGCATGCTCCATCCACCCCAGCTCCCGGGTGGTGTGAAACTTACGTAGGGACTGGAGAGTAGACGGTGGGTTATACGAGGAAATGTGGCCTGTTTTCAGGAAAATGACAACTATTTTTGTGTATGACTAATTTATTTTTATTGTAAAAATATAATAAAGTGGTTAAAAGATCTGCGGTGTTAACATGTTTTCTCTGACCTTGTACATGTTCTATGTGCATTGTTTGCAGCAGCCCCGCCAAAAAGGGTTCATCTGTCTCGAGCGCAGCTGGCTTGTCACATGTGGCTTTGGGGCTGTCTGTGTGGCTGGGCCACTTAGGACCCTGGACACACCCTCAGGAAAAAGAACTTCAGCCGGTGGTGCACACCTGTCATCCCAGCACTCGGGAGGCTGAGGCAGGGGGAATCACTCTGAGTGCAAGGTCCACCTGAACTATACAGCAAGACCTTGTCCCCCAATCTGGGGAAAAAAAAGTCTTTGTAAAGTCAAGATTCCAGAACTTAACCTCTCGCTTTACTCTTTCATTCACAGGGGGTGGAGATGGTTCCAGGCCTTTCTGCTCGGGTATTACATGCAATTTAATTTTGCTGACCGGATAACTTGTGCATCACTGAGGCATTCATTTGGCTATGCGTAAAAGCAAACCTGACTGGTTAGGTTCAGGAATTTGTTTCTCTTTTATAACAGATCTGGAGGGAGGCAGTTGTTGGCTTTGGTTCAGGAACTCAAGGGTTTAAAGACCTACGTCTCTGGCATTCTCTTGACCTCTCCCTTCGCGGTTGCGACACAGCCTTGGCTGCTGCAGCTGTGCCATCCCTCTTCAGGGAAGAACATAGGAAGGGCAGTGTCCAGCTGTGTCTTCCTCTGCTCACCAAGAAAGCAAACACATTCCCAGAATCCTCTCCGATGTCCGGCCATCTTCCTCTTAGATCATATTGGCCAAAAATGGTTCTGCGGCTATTCTTACATGTAAAGGAATAAAAGGAATTAAACTATGTTAAGTACAGGTAACCCATCCCTAAAATGAATGCATACATTTATGTATTGCTAACATGTTTTTTGGGTTTTTTTTTTGGTCTTTTTGAGACAGGGTCTCACTAAGTAGTTCAGGCTGGCCTTGAGCTCACTTTGTAGCCCAAGCTGGTCTCAAACTCGCAATGATCCTCCTGCCTCAGCCTCCTGAGTGCTGGGATTACAGGCGTGCACCATCACGCCCGGCCCTGTATTGCTAATATGTACTAATAAAAAATTTTTAAAAGACAGAGCTCACTTATTCGGGTGGTGCCCGCATGAGAGAGCAGCAGGTGGTCTGAATGCAGAACATTCCAGCTATGGGCTCCCGGGTTCAGGGCATCAACTTCTTATCACCGCTGAGTCAGTCTCCCAGGTGCTCTGTGCGCCCATTAGCATCCACAGGTTCCTCCTGCCCAGGCTCCTCCCACTTCCTGCTCCCAGCGGTTCCTTTCTAGTCAGAAGGCACCTGCCTGCCAGCTGGCCCTATTACTTTTCTCCTTTCTTTTCTGACTCAAGTGACACGGTGAAGCCACCTGACCAGGAACAACTGCAGGACAGGCATGGCTCCTGTCACCCGCAGGTCCTCCACGTTTAACCTGACAGTGGTGTCCAGTTTTAGCTTGTACATGACTTCCTGGCTTGGTGCTCCCCCAATCCTTCAGGCAGTTGCCCATAGAACACAGAAAAGCAAATTCTGGTCAAAGACTCTCTCGGGCCAGTCTGCGAAATCATCTCCACGGTTCTCATGGGAACACAGGATACCCTTTCTTAGGAACACTGTATTGCACTGCCAAGGCAACATTCCATGACTCAGTGTGGCCAGTCCTTTCCATTCAGCACTCATCTTTGTGTGGTTATGGTTTGGTAGGGGTGCTACCACCCCGGTCTATGCATCAGGACAAAAACATAGCAGGTGTTCTGATGGGACAGGCTTATGGCCGCTGTTCCAGGCGCTCCCCTTTGGTGCTTGGGCAGAGAGAAGAAAACTGTGCACTAAGCCCTGGATGGTTCTGACAGAATCTGTCTCTAAATGCAAATCCTATGCTGATGATGCACCGAGGTACTAATAAAGTCTGCAGTTTCCAGTTCTTTCAGCAAAACTGCTAACAAAACATCTTCGGGAAATGAAATGTGCTATGAAACAGGCCTACTGCTCGCAGACAGGTGTGACCAGTGCGCCTGTCCAGGTGGTGGGAGGGGCGGAGGTCCTGCCGTGTGTGCTTGGCGGGGTAATAAGCACCAGCTGGGAGGGGACACGATAGGAACAGGGGGGTGGACAGAGGCCACCAGCGAGGGATGAGCAGTCTTGGGGCCAAGCTTCTGCTGGCTCCTGTCCCTCCAGGGGAAGCCGTGCAGGTCGCGCACTCTGAGGAAGAGCCCTGGGGAAACAGCGCCTGGATCAGGGTTCTTGGCCATGTCACTCCCTTTAAAACACCTCCTTCACCAACCTCAGTACCTCTTCCTTCTCCCCCTGTCCACCCAGAGTCGCCCAGTTGATCTTAACCTCTTGGCCAGAAAGGAGGGTGTCAGTAGCTAGCAAGAGCCCCAGGCCTGGGGGCTGCTCTGAGCCATCGTCAGAGCCAAGGGGCCCAGGAGAACCTTACACTCAGTCGCTCAAAAACAATGAGGCCGTGTCTGTGTGTCCAGCCTCTCGGTGACACAGACAGAATTTCTGTTCCTGAAGCTCCTGTTTGTGGCCGAGGGCACTGGAGGGTGCTGCTAATCAGTAATAATGACCAGATGGGGGGGGCCACGCACACCCAGGTCTCCAGGCGGACACTCCTCAGGGCGTGGAGGTGTGAGCAGTGGGGAGGGGCGTCGCAGGCTGCCTGGACCGGGTGTAGATGGAGAGGGGAAGGAAGCACCCACTCCACACCCACATGGCATCTGCAGTCTTTACAGAGGGGTCCCAGCCCCAAATCCGCCCCTCAAGGCTACCTGCCCCACTCCCAATCTACTTGCCACGGAAGGTGTCTCTAGGGAGGGTGTCAGAAAAGGCTTGGACCAGAGAGTGCATCCAGAGGGCATCCCAAGATCAGCCAACAGCCTTCCTTTCTCACATTTCATGTGGTCAGCTTGTACAGTGTACATATTTTAGCAGTGTCTCTTTTTTTTGTCTTTTTGAGACAGGGTCTTATTATGCAGTTCAGGCTGACCTTGAGCTCACTTTGTAGCGCAGGCTGGTCTCCAATTTGCAAAGATCCTCCTATCTCAGCCTCCCAAATGCCAGGATTACAGGGGTGCATCATCACATCAGGCGGCATGTACATATTTTACACTAACATTTTACATGAAATTTCAGTCACAAAATTAGAGCTAATAGGGCAGGAAAAGCTGGGTATGGAGGTGCACGCCTGTAATCCCAGCACTCAGGAGGCTGAGGCAGGAGGACCACCAAAAGTTGGAGGCTGCCCTGGGCTACATAGTCCCATATGAGACCCTCAGAAAAACTAACAAACAAAAAATAGGCCAGGGAAACCCATGTGACCATCGCCTACATCAGTCATCCACTGCAGTTGTCAATCCAGCCACACCTGACGTTTTTTTCTTTTTGAGACAGGGTATCCCTACTTTTCTCAGGCTGGTCTCTAATTCCTGAGATCAAGTGACCTTGCCTTAGCCCCAGAATAGCTAGGATGACAGGGACATGTCACTGCCATTTATTTATTTAATTTAAAAACAAAATAAACTTTCCCCTGGGTCGTACCCACCTGTAATCCCAGCTTTCTGGGAGACTGTGGCAGAGATAAATAAGTGATAGACCATCATTCCTGCTAAAGAAACATAAGATCTGTAAAATTAAAAAAAAAAAAAAACACTTTATAACTGAGTGCGGTGGTGCATGCCTATAATCCCAGTACTCAAGAGGCTGAGGCAGGAGGATCATTGTGAGTTCAAGACCAGCCTGGGCTACAAAGTGAGCTCAAGGCCAGCCTGAACTGCATAGTGAGATCCTGTCTCGAAAAGACAAAAAAAAACCCACTTTATAGTAAATAGTATATTGCATTATATATGTTGTATATTAATATTTATTTAAATATATGTTATATATAAAAATACATTTAGTATCAGAATGCCTCTGAGAACTAGTTCTGGTGTTTGTTTAGTGTTTATGGTACTTTGTTCCTTATTTTTTTTTTTTTTTGTCTTTTTGAGACAGGGTCTCACTATGCAGTTTAGACTGGTCTTGAGCTCACTTTGTAGCTCAGGCTGTCCTCAAACTCACATAGATCCTCCTGCCTCAGCCTCCTGAGTGCTAGGATTACAGGTGTGCACCACCATGCCTGGCTGTTCCTTGTTATTTCATCTTAAGATTTTTCTTACATAAAAAAAACCCCTTTCAGTGGCAGATAAAGCCATCTTGGAAACACACCATCGAGTGTTTAAAAACTGTACGTAGCTTGTTTCAGTGCCTGGTGACTGACAGCAGCATCTTGACCATCACGATGCCAACCAAGCTGGTGTAAGAAACTGAAAAAGCACAAGGTTTAAAGGACAGCGTAACACTCTGGGAGGGCGAGGCAGGAGGGCTACGCATTCAGGGTCAGTCTGGGCAACTTAGTGAGACGGTGTCTTAAAATAAAAAGGGTGTGGATGTGGCTCAGGGGAAAGGCCCTGAATTCAATCCTCAGTGTAAAACTCAGAGGAGGCGCAGGGGTCAGCAGTAAGAAGGCCGCGTGTTTGAAGTACTAGGCTGACTTGGGTGACATTTGCGTCCGGAACAGGGCCACTCCCCGTCCTGTACCTCGGCTCTTAGGGCAGCCGTGAGCTCATGCATGCTCTGAGACGTTTTCTAAAGAACATGCCCTCCCCTCCATGGAAGGGCACTGGATATTGCAGCCACATTAATAAGTGTAGCTCATGAAGCATGTCAGCAAACACAGCTGATGCGGTATCAAAGTCACACGGGAGAATACGCACCAGGTCACGCTTGAACACGGACTCATAGGAACGGTTCCACTTAGGACGGTTCTATAAACCCTTGCAGCTGTCACGATGTTGTCTGGGACCTCAAAAATAAACCTCGACAGACACAGGCAAGGTGGTGTCCTTGTGCCTTGAACTTCAGATTCTCCTGCCTCAGCCTCCCAGGTAGCCAGCATTATAGCCCACCCCAGCTAAGGACAAACTGTCTTGTTTCTCTCCCCAGCTTAGGACAGACTGGGCCCTTGCAGGTCTGCCCAGGCCTTTCGTCGCTTGCCAAGGGCGGGGAAAGCTCTGTAACAAGTTCCGATTATTTCTCAGTGTTATCTTGGGGGAGAACAGAGGGGCTTTGTTGAGGACACTCCCCGCTTGCTGGCATCTGCGTCTCTGGGTTTGCCTTCCATTCTCTGCTCTAGAAAAAGCAGCCATTGATTCATCTAAGGGAGAAAGGCATGCTGTGATCGCTGGCCAGAAATCCTCCTGGGGTTCTTGAAACCAGGCTAAGGGCACTGCTTCTCAGGCAGTACTCTGAAGGGGGAACTGGGCAGCAAGCACGTTCCCAAGGCAGGGAACTCGGCAGGAACTCAGATTGCGGCAGGAGCGGCCTCAGGCTCCAACCCCAGGCGGCACTCCATTTGGGCTCCGAGCCCGTGCACCTGCAACTGCTCTGCTTCCCGGGGTGGGGTGGGAACGCCCGGGCTGGCAGCACCCTGAAGATATCCCTGAAGCAGATGGGTTTCCAAGACGCCTGCTGGATCAAGCCTTGCCCCAAACCCGGGGCATGCAGCTGCTGGTTAACCCCTGCCTGAGAGCAGCCAGGCTGCCCTCCTCCCCCTGGCCTGCCGCCTCCTGGTGATGAGACCCCGAGGAGGTCAGCTCTGCGCCTTTAGCTCGCACACCACCCACCTGCTCCACCCCGCCCCCACCCCAGCCAGGGAGTCCCGGGAAGCTGCCGACCCGTCCCCTCGGGGAATAATGGTATTAGTGGTAAGATGGCCTCTGGTGGCTTCGTCAGCAGATCCGAGGCTTCGAGCTGGGTAATCCTTTGGCGTCTGCCCCAGCAGCTGGCCGTCACAGACTGGGGACCCCCTCCCCAACAGCCTCGAGGCTTTGCTGGGCCTTTGTCCTCACTCTTTCCTCCAGCTTAGGGCCTGACCTGCCTGAGAAGGGGGGGCCAGGCTCAGGAGCAGGCGGCCTCTGAAAGACCTGAGGAGCGGATATGATAAAGTGAAAACAGCTGGGCATGGTGACCCACACCTGAGATCCCAGCCCCGGCAAGGCTGAGGCGGGAGGGTCGCCTCGAGGGCAAGGCCTCTCGGGCCCCATGGTGAGACCCTTTCTCGAACAGTGTAAAACCGAGGCTGACAAACACTGCAGATGCCTTTTACGAGATGGGTTTTACTGTTGCTCTTGTCACTCTCATTCATTCCCACTGCAGGAAATCAGGAAAATACAGCACGACCTGCTGCCCCGGAAGTGCTCCGTGAGCCTATTTCTAGGATGCACTAAAACCTTGACCCCACTCCCAGGCTCCTCTGTCTGATGGAGGACAGAAAGTTGGCCTGAAATCAGCTTCCACATTGAGGACAAAACCCGGCCCTGGATGCAACCTCATTAGAGGGCCCAACAGGTGTCGAGGGCCAGAGGGTGGGGGTGAGGAGCCCCTCCCCCAGCTGATGTCCTGATGTCCCGGCCCCAACCTGTGCCTGGGCCAGCGTCTCCCACGTCCGCCCTGCTGAGTCCTGGGCTTGCCACTGTCGGGCGGAAACTCAGCACTAGCCGCTCAGACCCGGGCAGGGGGCTGGGTGGGAAGTCGTGAAGATGTATGGGGTGTTTCTTCCCCCCTTCATTTTCTTAATCATTAGTCTTGGAAAAGACCCACACAAGCTTGTGGTTTTGAACTCTAGGTCAACAGCGTAACCTTCTGGAGCATACTGATAAAATCCAGGGCCCCTAAAAGTCCAGACCATGAGTAGGAGTTAAAAAAAAAAAATCCACAAGGTCTGAATGGATCAAGAAATTGTGGCACCTATACACAAAGGAATACTACTCAGCTATAAAGAAGGACCCATTCAAGACATTCGTAGGAAAATGGAGACGCCTGGACAATGCTAAGTGAAATAAATCTGACACGCGTGCTTACATACCATGTGGAATCTTTCTTTCATTTGAGTAAGACAAAGTGTAACTAAAAGCGGAGCAAAGTTTGATAGGCATGGGGAGATAGACCTTTGCTATCTCTGAGATAGGTCTTTGCTATGGAAGGGGTCCAAGAGACAGAGGGTCAGGCGAGGCAAAGGAAAAAGATTTAAGAGGCGTCACGTACCTGCACCAAATCCCCACAGTGAACGTGAACACTGTGTGCTGTAAATACCAGCTAAAGAAACTCTAGTATTGACAGCGATGATGGCAGCGGGCAGGGTGCTGGAGAGACCGAGGGCCCCGGGCGAAGGCAGACTTCCTGTACCGCACACCTGAATCTTTTCGTGCCTGCTGTTCCATTTCCGGAACGACCCACCACCGTGGAACGTAACACAAATCGTTCTCCTCAAGTTCCTGCTCCTTGAATTTTCTAGGTAACATCTATGAATTTCATGCTGCTCTCTTTGTAAAAACAGTGCCCTGTACAAGGGCAAGGGTGGCCCTGAAAGACTCAGTTAATGACCAGAATGTCGCCAGAGACCTCGCTCAGCACCCTGCCACCTTGGCCCCTCCATGCTCAGAAGTGTCATCTCTCTGTCTCTCTCTCTCTTTCTGTCTCTGTCCCTCTGTCCTCCTCCCCTCAAAACTCTTATCATATGCAATGAACTCTAACCCATACTCCAGACAACAGCTGCGTGCTTGTCTGAAATACTCTGCCAAAGACACAAAGGTTGTTGCAGGCTCCTGGTGGTGTTAGGACCCAGGAAACACCAGGGTCACCTGTGCCTGCGAGGTCACTGTCTGGCCCTCTGTTGCTCTGCTGGCTGCAGAGACCCCCAAGGCGGCTCTCAGATCTGGCCCGCCCTCCTCACCGGCAAAACCGCTGCCTGTAGGAGAAACTGCAGCCTTAATCCCTGGGTCCCAGCCCCCCTGCCCCCCTTCCCCACTCACTGCCCCGTGATCCGCCCGCTGAGAGCCGAGACCCCACAGAGGTGCAGCCCCTCGCCTGAGACTAGGCCAGGAGGACAGCAGGCTCTGTGGCTGGTGGGCATTCGACTCCGCCGGGCTGAGTGGCTGGCGGGTTCTGCTGTCCGCAGTTCTGGGCTCCCACCTGCCTCTAGCTCGGCCCTCTCCCTGGCTCTGTCCTGTGTCTTCAATTTAAACAAGCTCCGCTCCTAAAATATCTTTGTCCTCCTCCTTCTGGTGGACCAAGCTCTGCGCTTCGGCTCCCTCCCCCCCCCCACATGCTGGGCAGCGGTTCAGCTTGGGGCGTCTCTGGGGAGTAGCCCGGGGGCGGAGCGGGGGTTGGGGATCAGACACAAGCTTGCAGTCTCCCTCTGCATCTGCAGTCTCCGCACAGCCCGCATCAGGAGCTGTGGGCCCGGAGTTTCTCTGATTCCGTTTCCTTGGCTCCCTGTGGGCCCACTGTGTGCTCTGAACAGGAACTGATGACCCCAGGGCGTGAGCCCCTGTGGCACTCTCATTCTGGGGGGGCGGCGGGGGAGCAGCCTAGCGGACCCCTCTCCATGACCCCAGCCTCTGTGTCCCCCCGACCTGCATCCTGAGTGCCCCTCTGTCTCCGAACAGACTTTGCGATGACTGGTCCCGCACAGTCTCCTGGGTGCTCCTGGCCGTCTGTGCAGGTGAGCCAGAGAGGAGGTCGGGTGGGACTCAGGTGGAGAGGAGCGAGTGCTCAGCAGGGTGCAGAGACAGCGCTTTGGCTTTGGCCCTTAGGAGGAGCTGGGGACCTGGTCCTCTGTGGAGGCGACTTGCAGCAGGAGGACAGAGGGGGACAGGTGAGCGCCTCAGTCCCATGGCCTCGATCTTGTGAGGCCCCAGAAAGCCGATTACCCTGCAAAGCCTGGGGCTGACTTCCCAAATCCGAAATAGTGCTGCTCTGTCACAGTGAGCGTTAACCCCCTTCCAGGGACTGCCCCCTCCCCGCCCCCTGGACGCGGGGTCCTTCCCGGAGCTTCTGCCAAGCCCCTAAGGACACGGCCTCCGGGTGGACAGGGGCTCTGGGGTCCGGGGAGGGCAGAGCGGCTTCACAGTTTGGAACTGGGGACATCTGTAGCTCCCTTGAAGGAGAGCTACACAAACCCCCGGAAAAGGCGGCCCCAAGGGTGCTGGCCTGTTCCCGGGTGTGGGCGTGTTGATAGGTAGTTTGGAGAGCCTCTGAGTTTGCTATACCTGCCCCTTTATCATGGGGTCAGGCTCCGGCTGCCGGGCCCCCTGGGGAGCTAGTGTCTGGGCCTCCAGTCCTGAGCAGTATGATCGCCCCAGGACCTCGGGCTGGTCCCCGAAGTTCAGGTCTTCTTAACAGAGCAATGTTTTTCATTAAGATTCCCTGTCCCCTTGCCCCCTCTCATTTCTCTCCCCTCATTAGGAAGTTCCTGCTGGGAGTTCCTGACTCGGTTTCCCCCACTGCCCCTGCAGGCAGGAGGTGCTGGTATTGTACCCTTTCACTGAGGTTCGGACAGCTCGCCCCTGCTAGGGCACTCCTGGCCTGTGACCTAGCAGAGGGCAGGGACGTGGACCCGAGTCTGCCCCTGCCCTGTCCTCTCTCCCTGCCAGGGCTGAGGAGGCAGCGACCCCCCTTCCCCCACTCGTTGTCCTCCCTGGGGCCTGTGAGGGACAGGAGGCAAGGACAGGAGGCCATGGGGGCCACTGAGCCACGCCAGCCCCCAGATTGCATCCCCAATGCCACCCCTGTCCTGCAGGCCCAGCCTCAGAGCGGGACAAACTGCCTGCCAGCCGTTCCATCCACACACTGGCCTCCTGACCGCAACCAGCCTTTGGCCCTGTGTGGAACACCGCCCGCAAGCCTCAGGGATTGCCAGTCTCCCAGGGGGCAAGGGCCTCAGGAGACTGGTCTGGGAGGCTGAGGCAGGAGGATCACAAATCTGAGCTCATCCTGAGCAGCTGAGATTGTAGCTCAAAGCAAAGGCCTTGGGCTCAACCCGGGTAGTACAAACCCTAAAAGCTTGGGCAGAGAAGCACAAGAGTAGAGGCTGCAGTGCCTTGGACCAAAGCAAGGCCCCAGCCTTAGGTGCGGGCCAGGTCCTCAGTGCAGTTCAGAGGGTGTGGGGTCCACACGCCTCCCTTCAGAACTCACCACTGAGACAGCAAGGGCACAGCCCAGAGAGACGGGGGCACTGGCAGCCTGTGAGCTGTGTGGGGCAGCGGGACTGACCGGCTCCTAGAGGCACCTTGGTGACGCTGCGGGTGCAGCCTGCTGATCCCTGAGGAGACAGTAAAGATTAAGAGGATCATAAACTGCACCCAGCACCGCCCTGGGAGAAATCTCCTCAAGCAGAGCCACTGCTGCAAGGCTACTTTGGAAGTTGGGGACACTCCGGAGTTCAGAAGGTGGAGACAGGAGGCAGGAAAGACAGAAGGAGACTGCTAGGGTCAGAGAAAGGGAGAAGCAGACAGGAACACAAAGAGGCAGGGGGAGACAGACGCAGAAGCACCCTAGGACCTTCCAGGGCTGGGCCGACTGCGCCCATGAGCTCCAATGTGGCTGCCGCTGTGCCTGCAGCTGTGACTGCTTCCAGGAAGGAGTCTCCAGGCACTTGGGGCCTGGGGGAGGACCCAGCAGGTATGGCTTTGCTTGGAGGTGAGGCTGGACCCTTGGGGCACAGCCTGGAGCACCTTAGTCCTGGAGAATTTGGGGAAAGTGAGGAAAGAATCCTAGAGATATGGGATAGCAGGACAGCACTGCTCTGCAGGGAAGTAGGATACCCAGAAGTACGCTGAGGGCTGCGCAGTAGAGAGGTCTCAGGGCTGATGCCGGGAATGTTTTTATGGGAGCCAGATGCCACCCACAGGGGAGGAGGGGAACTGAGGAATTAAAGCAGGGTGGGGCAGAAGCTGGCGCTAGGGCCCTTAACATGGGGCGTGGGGGTGATTTTCCACGTGGGAAAGAGGGCTGTGTCTCAAGGTGGGACAGAAGCCAGATGTGGAGCACGGGGAGGCTGAGGCAGGAATATTGCCACAGTTGGAGGCCGGCCTATCTCACACAGAAAAAAATGGGGAGGGAGGACTCTGGGGCCCACCTCTCCTCCTGCCCTGCCGCAGCAGCCTCGGGCCCTGCGCTCCAGTGCCGCGTGTGCGGGGACAGCAGCAGTGGCAAGCACTACGGCATCTACGCCTGCAACGGCTGCAGCGGCTTCTTCAAGCGCAGCGTGAGGCGGGGACTCATCTACAGGTGAGGGCGCTGCGGCTCCAGTGCCCAGACCTCGGCGGCCGGCCGGGACACTGAGCCCCCGCCCCGTCCTTGTAGGTGCCAGGTGGGCATGGGGATGTGCCCCGTGGACAAAGCACATCGCAACCAGTGCCAGGCCTGCCGGCTAAAGAAGTGCTTACAGGCTGGCATGAACCAGGACGGTGAGAGGGCGCACAGGGTGGGGACGGCAGGGACAGCCACATGGCCATGCCGCATCCTGACCCCTCCTGTGTCCCCAGCCGTGCAGAACGAGCGCCAGCCCCGGAGCACAGCCCAGGTCCGGCTGGACAGCACCGAATCCGACAGCGAGCCCCGGCCCAAGCTCCAGGCGGCCACCTCAACCCTGGCAGGGCCCATCACCCGGGGCCCTGCTCCTGTGGCCAGAGCTCTGGGCCACCAGTTCCTGGACAGCCTCATAACGGCCGAGACCTGTGCAAAGCTGGAGCCAGAAGACGGTGAGCAGCAGGGGCGTCTGCCACCGCAGGGCTGCTCGCCCCAGCCTCCCGCTGCTTCCTGTAGGGAAGCACTAAGGTCACACGGTCCTCCTCCAACAGCTGAGGAGAACATTGATGTCACCGGCAATGACCCTGAGTTCCCAGTGTCACCCTGCGGCCTGGACAGCGTCCAGGAGACATCGGCTCGCCTGCTCTTCATGGCTGTCAAGTGGGCCAAGAACCTGCCAGTGCTGTCCAACCTGCCCTTCCGGGACCAGGTATGCCGACTGTGGCTCCCAGGCCAGGGCCGGTGGGGTCCACAGCCCCTGGAGCCAGCTGTGCTGGGAGCCCATACGCCCCTGTTTGGGGAGAAGTGTGGCGCACCCAGCTTGGGTGGTGACCCGGGGTCACACACCTGTGGAGCAGGGAAACACAGGTGCAAGGTCCTGGTGCTCCTGGACCTCCCCTCTGGACAGACGCTTGTGCCTGCAAACATTCTGTGTGGGATGGAGCAATCCCATATCCCAACTCAAGGTCTCCTGGAAGCATGGGGGCCCATGACTTCAGGGTATGAGTGTCACCCGAACTCCACATCTGCAACAGAGCTCTCGTGACAGATCAGGCCGAGAGCAGCAGGCATGCTGAGCTTTGGCCAGGTTGTATTGGGAGTGAGCAGCTCGGAGGAGTCAGGCCACCTGGGTGTGGTGGAGCATGATTGTAATTCTAGTACTCTGGGAGGCTGAGGCAGGAGGATCCCAAGTTTGAGCCCAGCCTGGTAAACTAGCAATTTAGACCCTGTCTCAAATAAAGGCGATGGGGAAAGGATGTAGCTCCCTTGAAAGCCTTGGATCCAATTCCTCCTGTCACCAAAACACGAAGTCTAATCTTTTGAGCACACTCAGCTTGGACACTCTGGGGTCTGCTCCACGGCTGTCCTATATCCTGGGCTCTAGGCTTTCTTAAGTGTCCCAATTGCCACTGGGTGAAACCCTCAGAGGTCTAGGCAGCGCGGGTGGATAGTGCCCAGCACCAGCACTGCTGTCAGCCCAGAGCATCCGAGGAGCCAGGACCGCCTGTCCTGCCCCGGAGAAAACGCAGAGGCCTAGGCTCAGCAGAGGGGCTGTGGCCTTCCTGACACCCTTGCCCTGTCTGAGCACAGGTGATCCTGCTGGAAGAGGCCTGGGGTGAGCTCTTCCTCCTTGGGGCCATCCAGTGGTCCCTGCCTCTGGACAGCTGTCCCCTGCTAGCCCCTGCCGAGGCCTCTGCAGCCAGCAGCTCTCAGGGCCGCCTGGCGCTGGCCAGCGTGGAGCGGCGCTTCCTGCAGGAGACGGTGGCCCGCTTCCGGGTGCTGGCTGTGGACCCTACGGAGTTCGCCTGCATGAAGGCCCTGGTCCTATTCAAGCCAGGTAGAGTCACAGCAGAGCCTCCGGGAGGACAGGGGTGAAGCACAGGAACCAGGTGACTTCCTTCCCTCGGGGCTCTCTCCACACCCCTCA
Organism: Dinomys branickii; assembly: GCA_004027595.1. NCBI lineage: Eukaryota > Metazoa > Chordata > Mammalia > Rodentia > Dinomyidae > Dinomys > Dinomys branickii. The sequence goes on from PVLD010000189.1 coordinate 337,738, forward strand.
TGTACAGGCACCTGCAGGCTTCTTGCTGTTTATTTTGGGGGGAGACACCTGACCTGAGGCCCTTCCTGGTGCTAGTGAGGGACGGGCCAGGCGAGCGGGAACCCTGGAGGGAGCTCACGGCACCACCTCTCCCCAGAGACGCCAGGCTTGAAGGATCCCGAGCACGTGGAGGCCCTACAGGACCAGTCCCAGATGATGCTGAGCCAGCACAGCAAGACCCACCACCCCAGCCAGCCCGTGAGGTGCCCACGCCTCCCCTACCCGCCACCCCGCCCCACCCGCCATCTAAGGGCTCCCTGCTTAGACGGGACGAGGTCTCCCTTCAAGCAGCACTAATGAAACATCTCCTACAACGTCCCCTCCGAGGGCTCGGAATGTGCACATGCCAAGGCTGCTGTCCTCCAGCAGCACTGGGCACAGTGAGCGAGGGCAGACAAGACTGCCTGGTGGCGGGGGCATGGCCAGTACCCTAAGGAGACATGGGGAGGGGGTGAGGCATGGGGCAGGATTGAGATGGACTGGAGAGAAAGGGATGGGGCTGGCGGAAGAGAGCTCGCCATTTACAGAGATGAAGAGGCCAGTGCGCGCCTGAGATAGGTTCCAGCAGGAAGGTAGGAGGCTGAGTCAGAAAGGCCCCGGACCCCAGGACTTGGAGCGCCAGGTAAAGACCACGTCTCATGGGGTCAGGCTTTTAAGGGAAACATCGCACGCAGGCACTTGAGTACCAAGTGCCTTCCCCGGGGCCACAGCAGCACAGCCATCTTCGCAGGGCACTCTCCTGAGTTCTGATCTTCACAGGAAGCAGGAGGCGCTAGGAGCCAGACTTGGCGCTTGGGTGGCCTAAGGGATGAGGGAGAGGAGCTGTTCGGGAACAGAGGGTAACCAGAGAATGGAGTTGGTGGGAGCAAGCTAAGCACAGGGCCAGGCTGGAGAGATGTCTGTATTCTTGTTTTTATCTGAGACCGGATCTCGCTATGTAGCCCAGGCTGGCCTCAAACTCATGGTAACCTTCCTGCCTCAGCCTTCCAGATGCTGGGATTATAGTCGTGCATCACCATGTGTAGCTTTATTTTTACTTTTATTTTAAAGCCTTGTTGTGATGCTTTAAATATAATTTCAGACACACTAAACTGAGTCAATACCTACAGTTTGCAGAAAAGAGTTCTCTAGCTCATCTCAGAGTTACTTCTTCCTCTCAGTCCTCAGTCAGAAAGACACAAGCCGATTGGGCGTGGTGATGCACCCCTAATCCCAGCACTTGGAGGCTGAGGTAGGAGGGACCATTGTGAGTTCGAGACCAGCCTGGGCTACACAGTGAGTTGAAGTTTGGCCCGAACTGCGTATCGAGACCCTGTCTCAAAAAGACAAAGAGAAAAAGAAAGGCTAACAGTGAATTTTTTCTGGGTGTCTCAGTCACCTGTACTCTACTCCAACTTTACAAGTCGTAGCTGCTCATCCTTTGTGTTTCACAGGCTGGGATTAAAGCTCTTATCCTTACATATGAAACTAATAGTATGATCTGGATACTTGTGATGAATAATACAGTCTTGTGTACAACTGAACATAAACCTCTCACTCTGCAGTCTTTACACACAGTAAACAATGGGACTGCTTGCTTCCTGCCCGTACAGGCTGGGGGGCCTGGCCCCACGATCCTTCCCAACTCCCCTGGGTGCTTTTCCTCTGCCCTGCCCTGCCCCGCTTTCCCGGTGGGCACTTGGGGCTGGGAGTAAAGCAGATGGTGACTTCTCTCCTGTCCAGGTTTGGGAAGCTGCTCCTGCTCCTCCCATCTCTGAGGTTCCTCACTTCCGAGCGCATTGAGCATGTCTTTTTTTGCAAGACCATAGGGAACACCCCCATGGAGAAGCTGCTTTGTGATATGTTTAAAAACTAGGAAGAGCGGAAGGAAGACATCCAACCGTTCGGGGAAGCCATCTCCTGAAGCGAAAAACCCGCCCACCCTTTGACCCAGCACTCTTAGAGTACGTGTTCCTGGCAGAAATGTACCCCGAAGAAAAAAAAAAAAAAAAAAAAAAGAAATGTACCCCGAAGGCCCTCAGTTCAAGAACTCCCAGCATTCCCTCCAAAATAAGAATATTCATAGTGACTTTTTTATAGTCCCAAACAATATACTGATGGAATGAATCATAATGTATGTTGTTACATAGTATATGTATTATAATATATCCATATAATGAAAATCAGCAATAAAAAGAATGAACTAGTTATCGATGTGACATGAATACATTTTAAATTTTTTTATCTTAGAATTAAATAACAATAAAAGTGACACAAAATTTCAAAACAAGATGATGGGAAAATAACAATGGTTGTTATATTGCATATTGTTATCTTCAAAGCAGTTGTTCAGATTGCCAGATATAGGTATGCAAAATTGAATGAACAATTAGGCATTAACTGTTCTTTTCAATAAACCAATAGAAATTATTAATACAATTATTTTAGTGATCTTGTGTGTGTGTGTATATATATAATATATAATATATATTTCTCTTCTTTCTTTCTTTTCTCCTTTCCTCCATCTCAGCTGTTCTTTTGAGCAGTTTCTTTCCCTTTCACAATATCTATTGTACCTTCTGGATTTTATTTACTCTTCCAGGTTCTTATACTAGGGAGACAATATGATGTCTACACATGTGGGTCTGATTTATTTCATTTATAAGTACGGTCTCTAGTTGCACCCATTTACCTTTAAAAGCCTCAAGTTTATCTTTTTTATAGCTGAGTAATACTCCATTGTATGAAAATATCACATCTTTTTTATCCACTCCTCAGCTGATGGGCATTTGGGTTGTTTCCAAGATTCAGCTGTGACAAATTGTGCTGCTGTAAACATGGGTGCACATATATCCCTGTGGTATGAGATTTTCAATTCCTCTGGAAAAATACCCAGAAGGGGAATAGCTGGATCAAATGGGACCTCTAATCCTAGTTTTTTGAGGAATCTCCACGCTGATTTCCACAGTGGTTTCACCGGTCTACACTCCCACCAACAGTGGAGAAGGGCTCCTTTCTCCCCACAGGCCCTCCAGCATTTCTTATTGGTTGATTTCTTGATGATGGCCATTCTTTCTGGGATGAGATGGAATGTCAGTGTTGTTTTAATTTGCATTTATCAAATGACTAATAATGTGGAACATTTTTTTCATATATTTATTTGCCATTTGTACTTCTTCATCTGAGAAGTGTGTATTCATCTCAGATGCTCATTTGTGGATTGGGTCTTTGAATTTGGGGGGCCTGATATTTTTTATTCTTTATATGTTCAAGTAGAAGTCCTTTGTCTGAGGGACAGTTGAAAAACATTTTTTCCCAATTTGTGGGTTTTCTTTTTACTCTGTTGGTGATTTTTTTAGATGTGCAAAAACATTTTAATAAGATGAGATCCCAGTTGTTGATTCTTCGATGTATTTTCCATGCACTTTGGTTTCTGTTCATGAACTCTCTGCCTGCCCCTAGGTCTTTGAGATTTTTATCCATTTTCTCTTCCAGTAGATCTAGTGTTTCTGTTTTAATATTTAGATCTGTGATCCATTTGGACTTTAGTGCATGGTGATAGAAATAGGTCTAGTTTTATTCTTCAGCATGTGGAAAGCCAGCTTTTCCAGCATCATTTATTAAAGAGGCTATCTTTCTTCCAGTGAACATGTTTGGCCCCTTTGTCTAAGATAAGAGGCTGAGTGTTTTTGTAGTTGTGTCTGCATCTTCTAATCTGTTCTATTGATCCTCAGGTCTGTTTTTTTGCCAGTACCTTACTGATTTTATCACAGTAGCTTTGTAGTATAATTTCAAGCCAGGGATTGATGCCTCCTGCCTTTCCTTTGTTGCCCAGCATTACTTTTGCTATTCTAGGTCTCTTCTGGTTCCAGATGAATTTTAGGAATGTTTTCTCTAGATCTGTGAGGTATATTAATGGTATTTTGATGAGCATTACTTTATTTTTTTTTTTGAAGGAAGGAAGGGTTTATTTAGCTTACAGTTTGTGGAGGTTTCAGTCCATACTTGGCTGGTTCTGAGGCAGAGTGGCACATGGCAGAGGGCAAACGCTCATGGCAGCAGAGCACAGCAAAAACAACCAGCAAAAGGGAGGAATGGAGGCAAGCAGCTTCTTTCTATCTCCCTTACATTGTAAACAGGCTACCCCACCCAGTGGGCATGTAGTACTCCCACAGTCTCCATGCCCTCTTCTTCCACAGGCTGATGAGCATTACTTTAAATCTTTATAAAAGTTTTGGGAGTATTGTCATTTTCACAATGTTGGTTCTTCCTATCCATGAACAAGGAATATCTTTCCATCTTGTGAAATCCTCTTTGAACTCTTTTTTCAGAGTACTGTAATTTTCACTGTATAGATCTTTTACTTCCTGTGTTAGATTGATTCCTAAGTATTTCATTTTTTAGAAGCTATTATCAAGGGTGTGGTTTCTCTAATTTCTCTCTCAATGCATTTGTTGTTTGTGTACAGGAATACTATTGAGTTTTGAGTACTGACTCTGTATCTAGCTATGCTACTGAATTTGGTTGTTAAATCTAGAAGTCTTTTGGTGGTGTTTTTGGGGTCTTGTATGTAGAGTATCATGTCATCTTCAAATAATGATACCTTCTTCCTTTCCTGCCATCATTTCTTTTATTTCTCTCTCTTGTCTAATTGCGCTGGCTAATGTTTCCAAATTATGTTGAGTAGTAGTGGTCACAGTGGACACCCCTGTCTTGTTCCTGATTTTAAAGTGAAAGCTTTTAGTTTTTGTCCATTTAGTATGAGGTTGGCTATTGGTTTGTCATAGGTGTCTTTTATCAGTTTGAGGTAAAGACCATGTACTCTGATTTACTAAAGGGTTTTTAGGATGAATGAGTGTTGGATTTCATCAAAAGCTTTTTCTGCATCAGTTGACATGATCATGTGATTTTTGTCTTTGGATCTATTGATATGATGTATTACATTAATTGATTTGTATATAGTAAACCATCTCCCTGCTCCTGGGATGAATCCCACTTGGTCATGATATATAATCTTCTTGATTATTTGATGCATTCTGTTTGCTGCTATTTTATTGAGGACTTTTGCATCTATGTTCATTAGGGAGATTGGCCCATGGTTCTCTTTTTTGGTTGGGACTTTCTCTGGTTTTGGTATCAGGGTAATTCTCGCATCTAGGAATGAGTTAGGGAGAACTGCTTTCCTTTCAATTTCATTAAAGAGTTTGAAAAGTATTTGCCTTAAATCTTCTCTAAATTTCTTGTAGAATTCAGCTGTGAATCCATCAGGACCTGGGCTTTTATTGGTAAGTTTCTAATCACATTTTCAATTTCATTGACTGATGTTGGGTTATTCAGATTTTAATATCTTCTTGAATCAGCTTTGGTAATTTATATGTATCTAGGAATCTGTCCATTTCTTCCATGTTTTCCATCTTATAAAAGATTTTTGAAGTAGGTATTGATGATCTTCTGAACTTGTACAGGATCTGTAATGATTTCACCCTTTTCATTCATTATTGCATGAATTTGAGGGTTTTTCTTTCCTTTTTATGATAAAGTTGGCTAAGGATTTATCAATTTTATTTGTTCTTTCAAAGAACCAACTCTCTGATTCATTAATTCTTTGTATTGTTTTCTTAGTCTCCACTGCATTAATTTCTGATCTGATATTTATAATTTCCTCCCTTCTTGGGCTTTGGGTTTGACTTGTTCTTTTTTTCTAGATGCTTGAGATACAGTGTTAGGTTGTTTATTTGTGCATATTTGATTTCCTGATGTGAGAATTCACCACTATAAATTTCCCTCTGAGGATTGCTTTCATTGCATCCCTCAGGTTCCAGTAAGTTGTATCTGCATTTTCATCTGATTGTAATTATTGTTTAATTTCTTCTTTAATTTTATCTGTGACCCATTGGTTGTTCAGGAGAGTGTTATTTAATTTCCATGTGTCATGGAATTTTTGCGATTTCTTTTCTCAGGAATTTCCAATTTCACTGCATTATGGTCCGATAATATGCATGGGTTAATTTCAATTTCTTTACATTTAGTTACGCATGCTCTATGGGCTAGTATATGGTCTCTTTTAGAGAACATCCCATGTGCAGCTGAGAAAAATGTGTATTCTGATGTCAGGTGGAACACTCTGTAAAAGTCTAGTAAATTCATTTTTTTCACAAGTTTGGTTCAGTTCTATTATTTCTTTGCTCATTTTTTGTCTAGTTGATCTATCTCTTTGTGACAAGAAGGTATGAAGGTCCCAAGTTATGATTGTATTATTGCTTATTTGATTTTTCATGCCTGTTAATATTTGTCTTATATAGTTGGGTACTCCCGTGTTTGATGCATATACATTTATGATTGTTATCTGCTGCTCTTGCAGTTTTCCCCTAACAAGTATGTAGTGATCTTCTTTATCTCTTTTGATCATTCTTGGTTTAAAGTTCACATTGTTTGTACACAGAAGAGCTACCTCTGCTTTTTTCTGGGTTCCTGTCACATGCAGTATTACCTTCCATCCTTTGACTTATTTTCAGTCTATGAATTTCCTTTTGAGTTAAATGTGTTTCTGATATACAGCATATTGTTGGATTTTGTTTCTTGAACCACTCTGCCAGTCTATTTCTTTTGATTGGTGAATTGAGTCTATTTATATTAATGGTTATATCTTGTATGTGTTGGTTTATCTTTGTCATCTTACTGTTATGGTTGATACCTTGTATCAACTTGAGGAGTCTAGAAGCTTAACTAAGTAAGTCAGCAGTTCTACATCCTGGTGTGAAAAGGACACGCCCTTACCGCTCTAGGATGTTGTTCATTGTGTCAACTTGAGAAGTTTTAAAGTTCAACTAAGTGATGCAGCAGGGGGCCGGGGTCCTTACTTTGCAAACACCTTCAGCTTGTGGAAGAGGAGGGCATGGAGATGGTGTGGGTGTGGATGGAGAGCCAATATACAATATAAGGGAGGAAAAGAGACTTGTTTCTCCCCTTTTGCTCTTGCTTTAGCTGTCTTCTGCCACCTTGAAATGTTGCCCCTGTGCCATACAATCCTGACTTGGAACCATCTGATTTAGGACTGAAATCTCCACAAACTGTGAGCTAAATGAACCTTTCCTTCCTTAATATTGGATGTCAGGTATAGAAAAGTAACCAAGACAGTTATTTTCCAGCTATTGATTCCTTGTTTCTTCCCCTCTATTTAATTGTCTGCCCTTCCTGGTGGTTCCTTTCTGATGTTGTTCTTGGAATTGTGGTCATTATTATCTGCGGTCATTATTATCTAGAATATCTTTCTGTACTCTTTGTAGGGTTGGCTTTGTGGTCATGAATTTCTTCAGTTGTTTTTTGTCATGGAAGTATTCTGTTTCTCCATTAGTTTTTGAAAGATAGTTTTGCAAGATTCATCAATCTGGGTTAGAAATTGTTTTCTTTCTTTCTTGACTTGATGGCTTGTGTTGAGAAATCTACTGTGATTCTGATGGGCTTTCCTTTATAGGTGATCAGTTTCTTTTCTCTAACAGCTTTTAATATTCTGATTTTGTGATGAACTTCTGTGATCTTGATTATTACATGTCTGGGTGTATATTTATTTTGGTTATGGCTAATTAGAGTTCCATATGCCTCATTTATCTGAGATGTCAGGTTCTTTTTTCCATGCTTGGGAAATTATCTGTCATTACTTCTGTAAATAGTCTTTATGTCATTTGCGTTGATGCCTGCTTTTTTGTTGACACCAGTCATTCTTATATTGTTTTTCTCTTCATTGTCTTGCAGCTGTTGAATTGTTTTTTCCTGATTCCTTGTTATTTTTAAGAGTTCTTTCCTTTTGTGATCACTAGCCATGATCCTGTCTTTAAGATCTGAAAGTCTATCTTCAGTTTTGTTTAAGCAGTTTTGCCAGCTTTCCATGGAATTTCCTGAATATCTGTTTGAATCTCTTTCATGCATTCTAATTCTTTCCTATATTGTTCATTCAAGGTTTCCATCATTTTTCTATGCTCCTCTATATTTTTAAAAACCTTTTTCAGATATCCTGAGCAATTTTTCATTATGGCTGTCATTTCCTTTTTTACCTGAGAGATTATTTCTGATCTGATTTCTTCTATATTCTGATGGAGTTGTTTCTTTACTTCATTTCCTTTCATTTCAGAAATTTCAAGTGTGTGACTTCCAATTTTTCCTATATCGATGTCTCCTAGACTTGTTCTGAGGGTGCTGGAGGTCTGAGATTGCATTTTTCCCCTTTAGTTTGAGATTTCTATTTCAATTTTTAAATTTTGTTTTCTGTGATGATCTTTGTGAGTTTTGGTAGTAGGCAACTATATCACTACTATGAAGGCCTCTCCAGGAATAGCCTGTACTTCAGGGATATCTTCTCTGTGTAGGAAATACTTGGTTTGTGTTTGTCCCAAGATCCTACCTTCCCAATTAATTGAGAGTGGGATGTTGGTTTCTGTTTGGCTCTGTCCCCAGTCTTTTGGTGTGGGCTGTGGTGAGGTTATTACCCCAGAGCTTCCCAATATTGTTACTCAAGTGAGAACAACTGATTACAAGAGACAGGACATTGTAGCTAAGGTAGTACAATTAGCAATAAGCACAATTAAAAACTAACAAACTGTGGTAACTATTGATTTTGTACTTTATTTTTTTGTTAGAATTGTATTTTTTTAAATATTTTTTTAATTTTATTTTTAAGACAAAATAACCCAGAATAACACCAAAACAATACAGAAAATACCAAGTTATAGAGAAGATAGTAGGGAATTGGCTCTGGATGCTGTAAAACATACTGTTATCTTCGTATTTGTTATAACAAAATCAATAAAGGAAATACCAAATCACAAAGGAGACAGCAGGGAACCATCACTGGATGCTGTATTACATAGCGTGGTCTTTGCATTTTTTAACAGAAAAACAAAGGAAACACCAAATTACAGAGAAAATAGTAGGGGGTTACCACTGGATATTACATTACATAATGTCATCCCCACCCCTATCATTCAGTTATATGGATGATGGCTCGTTCAATTACTCAATTTTCTCCACTTCACCTCTGTTGTTCTACCACCCTGTCAGTGATCTTCCCACTGGTAATAACTGCACTTTTGGTTTATCTACTCCCTCATGCTCTTACTTTGGGAAGAGACTTGGCTGCTTCTAAATGTGCTGTATAACATGTGGGTGTACACAGATTACTATGGCAGGAGATGGAGAAGCACCCTTTGGCAGGCCCTCACAGCTGTGGGATGTCTGATCGGGTAGGTGGAGTTACACAGAGAACCGCCAGGGTTTGTCAGCACATCTGCATCTATAGGCTCAGGTGAGTCTTCAGGGCTGTCCTGGGGGCTGGGCAGAGTGCCTGGTATGCCCCAGGGGCTGGGCAGAGCTCCGGGGACAAGGCAGAGCACCTGGCACTCCTGGGGGGGGGGCGGGGCTGGGCGGAGTGCCTGGCACGCCCCGGGGGCCAGATGGAGCTCCAGGGATGAGGCAGAGTGCCTGGCATGCCTCAGGGGCCGGAAGGAGTAAAATTTATTTAGTTATTTGTTTCTTTCTAATGAATTGACCATTACATTTGTAAAGTTCTGAAATCGACCAACAGACCATAGAAAGATACCACTTTAGACTCCTGCTTGAAACCAACAGCTTCAGAAAACTGGTGGCCTTGATTCAGATTTTGTATTTTAAACCATAGGAGTGAAGTGTATAGTTATATAACAGAACTGATAGAAAATTAGGAGTTTGTATGCACAGTGTTTCCCCCTTGTTAGAGTGGATTTACCCTGGGTTCCTCTGGACAATCCGGTTGCCATGTTCTAGGCATTTCTTGCACTGGCCCCTGGATCCACAGTGTAGGATTATGGGCCAGGCACCGAGGTTCCTCCCGTTTCTCTCTGGATGGTGGAGGGCTGGTGGGCGGGGTTTCACCCCTCCCATGCAACTCACTGTGGCTCATGAATAAACTTCACTGGTGTGAAGGTTGAATAAAAGCCAGATACAGTCTCTGTTTCTGCAAGGGTCACGAGCAGGGTGGAGAGATGAAGGGCTAGAAGTGAGAACATAGTTGCTTCTGTGAGGCTGGGTGTGGGGGGACACTAGTTAGGATGGGCCTAGGGCAGCCTTTTGGGCTATCAGAAATGTCCTTTCTTTTGAGCTCGATGGTACATTCAGAAAGATGTCCAGATGTATAAATTCACTGAGCTGATTACTATGCACTTTACTATAGAAATGTAAAAGAAAACACAAGAAAAAGGGAAGGTTAGCATAAGAATGGAGAGGTGAGGACTTTGCTCCTTGAAAAAGGGTTCTTGTACAGAGTATGCTAACCTCACAGTTCCTCCCTCTCTCTGGACTGGACGTTGAGATGCACTAGAAATATAACAAAACTGGTTTCCTTTGAACTCATTTTTTTTTTTTTCGGTACTAGGGCTCAAACTCAGGACCTTGTGCTTGCCAGGCAGGCACTTATTCCACTGAGCTATATCCCCAGCCCCTGAACTCATTTTCTTTGAATGAGCTTTTCCCAAAGCTCTGCTTATTCACATAAGAGCAGGACAGAGAAAGCCTTTCAGACTTCCATTCAAAATACCCTCCTGGCAAAGGGTGACATTTCTCAGGTCAAATAAATATTCTAACTTCCTCCTTTTGTTTGTGACTTTATGCTTTGACTTCCTGAGACTATGAGCTTGGTTTTTATAGAATTAACTAATGTGCATTTTTGAGGTCCTGCTAAGATACAAGATTAAAAGGAGATGAGACCCCCTAAATGGGAGTTTTTATTGTCTCTTTTTTCCTCTTATAATATGTTCTTGTTAACTGTGATTCCATTTAGGAGATAAAGATTTGGACTCTAATTTTTATTAGATAGGCTTCTGTCATTTCTCGGGTGACAGAAGATTTGGGGAATATACCTCCTATAAACACATGGGACTTAGTCAACCAATTAAGGTGCTCCACAAACTTCAAGGACAGTTTTCACTGGCTGATGCCTCTCCCGTGTACATGAGATTGAATGTACAGCCTGCTCTCCCTCAGTTTCCTTTCTGATTTGAACCTATGCTAACGCAGGAGCAGTTTTAGCTCTTGACACTCTTGGTCTCCCAAGGCTGATGGCCTTGGGTGAGCTTTTCCGTTAACTCGCTGCAGGCATTGATGAGGATGAGTCTCTTTCACTGTTGTGGCCTCTCAATTCCAGCTTTTCTCCTACTGCTTTTTCTTTTCTCTTGTTTCAGAGGCTTATTTTACTAAAGACCAGAGACCTACCCTGAGAAAGCTTTTAGCCCTAGTTGTCCTTCAGTTCTTGGAGTAGAAGCTGGGTGATGGTGGGGGTACTAATTGGCTTTTTCTGAAGCAAGCCAGTGAAGCACAGATGATTTCATTAATAAAGCAGAAAGCTGAGGAAGAGATCCTTCTGGGTTTCTGGCAGCTTCAGACAAAACAAATGTTAAGGAACCAACCGCCACATCTTCTGGTGTCCAGGAGCTACCTCTCTCTTGCTAGGATTTCTCTTTGGAGCATAGAGCCAAGCCAGCAAATTCTATACTCAGACATGCTGAGGGGGAGAAAGGAAAAACCAATAGTATGAACCACTGGACCACAGGACAGTGAAGACAGGTGTGCAGATGCTGGCCAGCATGGATGGGCTGGCTCTGCCCACTAACCTGAGACCAACTCCAGCAGCCACTGCTGGCACTGGACTGGTCAGGTCTAACAGATGCCTTAGATCATGGGACAAAAGAAGCAAGAACGCGCAAGGATCCATTTTCCCCCCTTGTTATTTTTTTCAAAATGGGAAACCTTCACTTTCTCCACCTCTTGGAATGAATACTTAAAAGCTAGGATTTCTTTAATCTGAAACTCCAAAAAAAAAAAAACCACTGCCTAGTGTTTTGCTATGCCTGTACATAGCCGGATACTTCTGGGGAAATGGGAAAGAGCAGTTACCAGAGAAACATATAAATTATAACACTAAACCTTTAACAGGCCTGTCCCTTTGGAGGGAACATTTATATAAAGAACAGCTGCAGTTATCAAAGCAGCAATTTCCTGTAGTAACTCTAATACAGAAGGCCCAGAGGGGCCTGAATTCTGGTAGCGGCTATTCCAAAGATTAAGGTAAATCATCAACCTAGGATGGCCAGCACATCTAAAAGTGCATTCTGCTGAAACATAATTGTTTTATGTGTTTGGTATGTTTTTCCTTGTCTGCCTGTTTAATCTTGTCTGCCTGTTCAATAAATGGTTAAAGACTTGCAGCTGCTTCCCTGGGGGGGACAAAGGGAAAAATGACTGTGGTCAAGACTCTCACTTTGAGACTGTGGAAGGAACAGGTGCAAGGTCCTGGAGTTCTATCTGGTTTCACACCAAGCCCGAGTCCAAGTGCAAAGAATTCAGGCCCATGGGGAAACTTCCCACAAGATCCACCGATCCAGCCTTGGTCTACGCGGCATCTCTCTGTCCCAGGACCTCTGTCTTTGTCTTCCTTCATAAATAAAGGTAAGGGCCAGCCAACTCAATACAGGATAATGCAGCCCCCGCACGCTCACAGGAGAAAATCCCCATCCCTTCTTTTTAAAAAACTTTTTTACTTTTAATTTTCTTATTTTTGTCTTTTTGAGATAGGGTTTCACTATGCAGTTCAGGATGGTCTCGAACTCACTTTGTGGCCTAGGCTGGCATCGAACTCACAGCAATCCTCCTGCCTCAGTCTCTTGGGTGCTGGGATTACAGGTGTGTGCCACCAGACCTGGCCCCATCACTTCTTAACTTCTAATGGAAAGATGAGGTTCAGAAAAAACTCTTCCTCTTTAAATTCTTTTTTAAATTTTTATTAGGGCATATTTGTACATATTAGTACATATTTGCAGTAGATAATGGTTACATTCTCGTAGGGAGTTGATGCATGTGTACAATGTCTTTTGAATTCTTTCTTCATCCCCTTCCTCCCCCTTGTATTCACATTTTAATTAATCATTTGTTAAGTCTTGCATAGTAGTATCATTGTCTGAAA